>CM021101.1:774087963-774359527 GCA_007115665.2 Sequoiadendron giganteum
TGAGGGTACATGGTTGAAGGATTAGGGTTGAGGGTTGAGGTATTAATGGTTGAGAGTTGATTATTAAGGGTTGAGGGTTTAATGTATAGGGTAGAGGATAGAGGGTAGAGGGTAGAGGGTAGAGGGTTTAAGGGTTGAGGGTTTAGGGTTTAGGGTAGAGGATTGAGGGTATAGGGTTGAGGGATTAGGTTTGAGGGTCTATTGTATAGGGTAGAGGATATAGGGGTTGAGGGATTATAGTTTAAGGGTAGAGGGTAGAGGGTAGAGGGTAGAGAGTAGAGGGTAGAGGGTTTAAGGGTAGAGGGATTAGGTTAAAGAGTTTACTTGGGTTTAAGGGTTTTAGGGTTTAAGGGTTTAGGGATTAGGGTAGAGGGTAGAGGGTTGTGGGATTATATTTGAGGGTCTAATGTATAGTTTAGAGGGTATTGAGGTTGAGGGTTAAGGGTTTGAGGGTTGAGGGTTGAGGGATTAAGGTTTGAGGGTTGAAAATTGAGGGTTGAGGGTTTAATGTGTAGGGTAGAGGGTAGAGGGTTTAAGAGTTGAGGGTTGAGGGTTTAAGGTTGAGGGTAGAGGATTGAGGGTATAGGGTTGAGGTTCCAATGTATAGGGTAGAGGGTATAGGGGCTGAGGGATTAGGGTTTAAGGGTTGAGGGTTGAGGGTTGAGGGTTGAGGGATTAAGGATTGAGGGTTGAGGGATTAGGGTAGAGAGTTTACTTGGGTTTAAGGGTTGATGGATTAGGGTTGAGGGTTGAGGGTTTAGGGTTTAGGGTTTAGGGTTGAGTGTTTAAGGGTTTAAGGGTTGAGGGTATACGATTGAGGGATTAGGGTAGAGAGGGAGGGATGGAGGGAGGGAGAGATGGAGGGATAAGTGAGATAGAGAGAAGGGGAGAAGAGGAGGGAGGGACAAAGATATATGATGGTTGAGGATACAATGTATAGGGTTGAGGGTTGAGAATTGAGGGTATATGGTTGAGGACATATAGGGTTGATGGTGTAGAGTATTGGGTTGAGGGTATAGGGTTGAGGGATAAGGGTTGAGGGTACATATGGTTGAAGGATTAGGGTTGAGGGTCCAGTGTATAGAGTAGAGGGTATTGGGGTTGAGGGTTTAAGGTTTGAGGGTTGAGGATTGAGGGATTTAGGTATGAGGGTTGAGAATTGAGGGTTGAGGGTTTAATGTATAGGGTAGAGGATATAGGATAGAAGGTTTAAGGGTTGAGGGTTGAGGGTTTAAGGTTGAGGTTAGAGGATTGCGGGTATAGGGTTGGGAGATTAGGGATGAGGGTCCAATGTATAGGGTAGAGGGTATAGGGGTTGAGGGATTAGGGTTTAAGGGTTGAGGGTTGAGGGATGAGGGATTAAGGGTTGAGGGTTGAGGGATTACGGTAGAGAGTTTACTTGGGTTTAAGGGTTGAGGGATTAGGGTTGAGGGTAGAGGGTAGAGGGTAGAGGGTTTAAGGGTAGAGGGTTTAAGGGTTGAGTGATTAAGGGTTGAGGGTTGAGAATTGAGGGTAGAGGGTAGAGGGTTTAAGGGTTTATGGTTTAAGGGTTGAGGGTTGAGGGTTTAAGGTTGAGGGTAGAGGATTTAGGGTATAGGGTTGGGGGATTAGGGTTGAGGGTCCAATGTATAGGGTAGAGGGTATAGGGGTTGAGGGATTAGGGTTTAATAATTGAGGATTGAGGGTTGAGGGTTGAGGGGTTAAGGGTTGAGGGTTGATGGATTAGGGTAGAGAGTTTACTTGGGTTTAAGGGTTGAGGATTATGGTTGAGGGTAGAGGGTAGAGGGTTTAAGTGTTGAGGGATTAAGGGTTGAGGGTTGAGCATTGAGGATTGAGGGTTTAATGTATAGGGTAGAGGGTAGAGGGTAAAGGGTAGAGGTTTTAAGGGTTTAGGGTTTAAGGGTTGAGGGTTTAGGGTTTAGGGTAGAAGGTTGAGGGTATAAGGTTTAACGATTAGGGTTGAGGGTCTATTGCATAGGGTAAAGGGTATATGGGTTGAGGGATTAGGGTTTAAGGGTTGATGGTTGATGGTTGAGGGTTTAAGGATAGAGGGATTAAGGGTTGAGGGTTGAGGGATTAGGGTTGAGGGTAGAGGGTATTGGGCAGAGGGTAGAGGGTAGAGGGTTTAAGGGCTGAAGGTTGAGGGTATAGGGTTGAGGGATGAGGGTTGAGAGTAGAGGGTAGAAGGTTTAAGGGTTTAGGTTTGAGGGTAGAGGGTTTAGGGTATAGGTTTGAAGGTACATGGTTCAAGGATTAGGGTTGAGGGTCTAATGTATAGGGTAGAGGGTAGAGGATAGAGAGAAAGAGAGAAAATAAACCTATAAAAACAACTTTCTCAGAACACGAGCACAATTTGAAGTAGTAGAGATATGGTTGTTATTTTAGCAAGACATAAAAAACTCATGTTATAATGCACTCATGTTATAACACACTCATATTATAATGTGCTCACGTTATAACACACTCATATTATAACGTGCTCACGTTATAACACAAACACGTTATAATGCAGGCACATTATAACATGAGCATGTTATAATACAAACACATTATAATGCGAGCATGTTATAACACAGGCACGTTATAACATGAGCACGTTATAACATGAGCACGTTATAACATGAGCACGTTATAACGTGAGAATGTTATAGCACAAACATGTTATAACACGGGCACGTTATAATGCAGGAGCATTATAACATTGGCACATTATAATGCGGGAATGTTATAATGCGGGCACGTTATAACATGGGCATGTTATAATGTAGGAACGTTATAATGTGGGTATGTTATAATTTGGGCACGTTATAACATGGGCATGTTATAATGTGAGCACGCTATAATGTGGGCACGTTATAACACAGGCACATTATAACATGGGCATGTTATAATGTGGGAAAGTTATAACGTGGGCACGTTATAATGCAGGCATGTTATAACCCCGACACTTTATAACCTGAGCACGTTATAACCCGGGCACGTTATAACTTGGGCACTTTATAACCAAGGCATGTTATAACGCGGGCACATTATAACGCGGGCACGTTATAATGCGGGCACGTTATAACGCGGGCAAGTTATAACGTGGGCACGTTATAATGCGGGCACATTATAATGTGGGCGCATTATAATACAAGCACATTATAACGAGGGCACGTTATAATGAGGGCACGTTATAACAAGGGCACGTTATAATGCGGGCACATTATAATGAGGGAACGTTATAACGCGGGCACATTATAACACGGGCACGTTATAACGCGGGCACATTATAACGCGGGCACGTTATAACGCGGGCACATTATAACGCGGGCACGTTATAATGCGGGCACGTTATAACACGAGCACATTATAGCACAGGCACGTTATAACACGAGAAAGTTATAACACGAGCACGTTATAGCACGAGAACGTTATAACGCAGGCACGTTATAACGCGGGCATGTTATAACACGAGCACATTATAATGCAGGCACGTTATTACGCGAGCACGTTATAACGCGGGCACATTATAACGCGGGCACGTTATAACACGGGCACATTATAACCCGGGCACGCTATAATGCGAGCACGTTATAACACAGGCACGTATAACACGAGCATGTTATAACATGAGCATGTTATAACACGAGCACGTTATAATGTGGGCATGTTATAACGTGGACATGTCATCTTGCAGACACGTTATAAGGTGGACATGTTATAACGCGAACACATTATAACGTGGACATGTTATAACGCAGACATGTTATAACATGGAAATGTATAACGCGAGCACATTATAATGCAGGCACGTTATAATGCAGGCACATTATAATGCAAACACGTTATAATGCAGGCACATTATAATGCAAACATGTTATAACACGAGCACGTTATAATGTGGGCACATTATAACATGAGCATATTATAATGCAGGCACATCATAATGCAAGCATATTATAACACGAGAACATTATAATGTGAGCACGTTATAATGTGAGCACGTTATAATACGAGCACGTTATAACACGAGCATGTTATAACACGAGGATGTTATAACGTGGGCATGTTATAATGTAAGAACATTTTTTTTTGCTCTAAAAACGGTAAAAAACTCAATATACTTGTGATCTCAATGCCCACATTCTGCATATTCTCTTGGTTTTATGCGTTCTTTGACAAAAAAAAACTTTTTGATGATTTTGTGAAGTGTGCATACATGTTTTTCACATTCCACCACCTTTTTCATGATCTTTCCACCATATTCACATGAAATGGCACATTTTTCATGTTAAAAGGAATATAATATCAATTCAAGTCTGAATTCCATTCAAGAGTGATATACAATTGAAGTTTGGAGGGGAAAAAGCTTTCAAAAAAGTCAAATTGTTGAGGAGTTTGAAGAAAGAAGAAGTAAAGGCTACATCATTGGGTAGAACTCGTCCATTTGAAACTCTGGTTTTTAAGGTATGTGAAGTCTTTACACATTTTCTTTCATTATATTTTGGCTTGCTTTGATTTTTGTTATTTTGCATATTCCATGTTGATCATTGTTTGTTTTTCATTATAACCTTAGCTTGTCAATGCACATTTTAAATCACATAATTCTTTACACTTGCCAATTACATTTTTAAACCACATTTCTTTGAGGCATTTTGTTAAACAATTGACTTACCTTGTGTATGCTTCCACATTTTTTATACACATATATATGAAAAAAGTTATAAGGAAGTAAAATAATACATCATTTCTCAATCCTTTACTATGGATGTGGATACCATACTCCAAAGCTTTCATTTTGGTATAGGCATGGGGGATGTTGGAAAATGTAGTTGAATTTGGTTTTACACCTACAATTTGCATATGCTTGAAATTTTCTAAAGCCTTTTCAATAAATCTATTTTGTGCATATCTTGCAATCATTCTAGTCCACAAGGACATATCTCATTAAGGAATTTTGTCAAATAGCTATACCAAGTAGCTGATTTCCTTGTCTATGCTACCAAACTTTCCATACATGTCTACCAAAGCATTTTATCAAACAACATAGACAAGGAAATCAACTATTTGAAGAAATGCCGCAAAGAAATGGGGTCTCATGGTGATGTGCATTTTATGAACCAGTTGATTGCATTGTCTATGCTACCAAATTTTTTGTGCATGTCTCTACAAAATTTGAATATACTCCTCCCACATTGATAGATTTTTGAATCTATTTTGGTTTTCATCTCTATTTCTAAATTTACCTCATCACTAAACTTACCTCATCACTTATATTGTGATATATTTTAAATGTTTCCTTGATTAGTCTACCTACAAGGGATTCTAATCCTTCTCTCCACTATTTCAAGACTCTTTATTCAAGGCTAAGCTAGCAACATGGGGAAAGGCACAACCTATCTTGCAATCATGGCATGCCACATGACAATGTAGTAGGATTGAAAAGGTATGGGTAGCGTGAGAAAATATCTCAAAGAAATGGGGTCTCACAGTGATTTACATCATCATGAGTCCCCATTTCTATGAGTCATTTTCTCATGCCTCCCCTACCTTGCCAACCCTACCACATTGGCAAGCTAGTGAGATCACAAGCTTTCCAATTTCATAGTGTTGACAAGGTAGGGGCAATGTGAAAAAATGCCTCATAGAAATGGGGTCTCACAGTGATTTAAATCATCATGAGACCCCATTTCTATGAGTCATACACTATCCCTACCTTTTCAACCCTACCAAATTGGCAAGCTAGTGATGTACATCACCATGAGACCCCATTTCTATGAGGCATTTTTTCACGCTGCCCATACCTTGTCAACCCTACTTAATTGGCAAGCTTGTGAGTTCACTAGCTTTCCAATGCTCACATGATTTTTATGGAATGCCTTAAAGAAATGTGGTAATGTGGTATGCCATGATTGCAAGATAGGCTCAAAATGGAAGCATGGACAAGGCATTTTAATTTTTTGACAATAATGCTTTCATAGAAATCTATGCAAAATGTGGTATCTTTGACAAGCTTGTGAGATCACTATATTTCCAATGCGGTAGGGTTGATAAGGTAGGGGAAGTGTATGCCTCATAGAAATGGGGTACATCACTGTGAGACCCCATTTATATGAGGCATACTCTGCCCCTACCTTGTCAACCCTATTGCATTGGAAAGCTAGTGAGCTCACAAGCTTGCCAATTCTGTAGGATTGACAAGGTAGGGGCAGTGTGAAAAAATGCCTCATAGAAATGCGGACTCATGGTGATAAGGCATTCTATTGGAAAAAATAATGTGACCTTTGTCTATGATAGAAATAATCTTCTACAGGATGATTGCAAGTATTTTTATAAAGCCTTGAATGACATATATTTCATTTATTTGTATGGATTCATTTTTTAGGAACTAATACTTGTCTCATTACCATGCTACAGGTAAAATTATCCACCATGCTGAGGAAACAAACAAGGAATAAAATAATAGATGAAGAGTATGAAACAAATAAAGAAAATAGATAACATATGAGGAAATATCGTGAGAAGAAGAAATTGGATAAAATTGATGAAAACAAGCCAATTGAAGAGGAACCTCAACCATCAAAAAGAGAAAAGGCATTGGCAGCACAAAGGGCACAAATGTGAAACCATCGTGCTAAGACAAAATTGGATACCGTAGTTGGAGATACCCCCTCTACTGCAAGTGATACTGAAGGGACACCATTAAGAACAAGTGAATATGTAGGGACACCATCTACGACAAGTGAATATGGAGGGAAACCATCTACCACAAGTGAATATGGAGGGACACCATTTATTGCAAGTGAATATGGAAGGAAACCATCTACTGCAAGTGAATATGAAGGGACACCATCCACCACACCTCAAGTTGAGAGTACATCATCACTTTGATTTGATGAAGAAGGTACACCATCATCCCCATGTAAACCTCAAGGTATGATGTCTATTCCACCCTTGATCGAAGGTATGAAATCTAGACCACCTCACTTAAATATTGATGAAATTTCTAATGTTGAGATGTATGTACCTAGGAGAAAACCACCTATAATTTTGTGTAGAAAGCCAAAGTATTTGATTAATATTAATGAGAATATTTTGCAGCATATGGAAGCTAAGATTCCAACATGCACTTGTAGAAGACATGTTGATAAGATTTGGAAACTATTCTTTGAAAGGCTAAATGAGACTGCAAGATGTCAACTATTTTTTGAAATGATGTGAGGTATAAAGTATAGAAACATCATGAAGATTCTTGGGTTGAGAACATTGAACGCGTCAAGTGAAAACACTATTGTGAAGAATCTAATGGATGCTTATGAGAGTATGGGTAAGACCTCATGCTCAAAGGATAGTAATGTCACTCGACGTTTCATTACATTGACTTTGGTAAGTAGTCAAACAAGGAGATCTCATCTCATTAGAAAGATGAGTGAACAATTGAGAATTAATAGAAAAACTTTATCAAGAGTTGTTCGAAGGTGGCAAAGAATTGTGAGCACCAATTCAAATGAATTATGAACATTCTTGGGGAGACTACCGTGAAAAGATAAACTAGTTGTTGAAGCATTGAGAACACTAATTGAAGACTATTAGAAGAATAGCACAAGACCATCTTTGAATCAAAGATATATGGTAAGAAGGAGAATCGGTAGTCAAAACCATAAGCCACATCCAAAGCATTTTTTGGATACGACTCAAACCCATTTTTTTTGTAAATTTCAACAAGATTATCCTCAAATTCAAATTTATCAAAGATATTTTGAAAGTATTAAACCTTTTTATGTGGAGATAAATCACACACACACACTAATTATTGTTGTAGACTACATATTGAGTTCTCTAACCATTATGATTTTTATCGTTCTATATGTTTAGATTTGCATATGAACGATGTTTTGTAGGATTGTGGCATACATGCCCCACCAACATCTTCAAGAGAGTTCTTATCAAAAAAATTATGTGACATAGAGGATGGCCAAATATTCTATAGGATGGCTTGCTTGGATGGTTAATGTCAGCATTGTGATGGCTTGCAATGTATGCCAGTATGTCAACATATAGAAAGCACACAGGAGGTGGGAAAGCAACTAGTAAAGTTCAAGAAGTATAAAATAGTGTCATACATTACAAAAGATGGTAATCAAGAAAAAGGGTGTGATTTGGTTATTCAGAAGATTCCAGTGCATTAGTTTATGTCTATGTTTCGTGACAATATAGTGTATGAGTATGAAAGGCATATCCATAGAGATCGATAGTTGGAAACTCAGTTAAAGTTATGCAAGGAAACCTTTCCAGTTGGTAGCATAGTTTCAGTGGTCGACTTTGTAGAGAACTACACTCTACAACCACAATGTGAGGTGTAGTCACAATATTACAACTCCACATAGGTTTCGATATTTGTGCACATATAATTCATTCATGTAGCTGATAGTACAAAGGACCAAATGAAGGTATTGAGGGAGTATCACTTTTATATTAGTGATGATTGCACACATTCTCTCGAGTTCATGTAAGGTTGCTTCAAGATGTTCTACAATGATTTGGAATATAAGGTCATAACATACGATTGACATATAATAATGGTCGGATAACTGTGCAGCATAGTTCAAGAACTTGCGCATGTTCTATTGGTTGAGCAGGATGCATGTCATTACAGGTGTTCAACATATGTGGAACTTTTGTGAGGTCGGGAATGGAAAGGGGGAGCATGTGTGAAAATAGAATTAGCATGAGAAGAGTTAAAGTATAAAGACAATGCAAAGTTGATATTTTGAAATCAATAGTTGAGTGGTGTAATGCTTCGATGGGTCAAGGTAATGAAGGTACATCTTCAATTCATATATTTTTTGGTAGATGGATGATACTAACATTGCACCATATGGGGATTTTTGTACACTAACAAGATCGAGTAAGCTACACTCTTTCCTTAGCTCAAATGCAGGTTCATGGAGTATCAATACATGAAAGATGGCATGATTTTTTTCTTCATGTATAATGCAAGCCTTGGATGATTGTGAGTCAAAGGAGTGGGTTGAAAAATGGTCGTTAAGTTATCTTAGCCCACTTCACACGTATCGCCCTCTGATGGTATTGGAACTAACATAGATGGATTCATTGGTTGATTTTGACCACATATCAGATGTAGTTCAACCAGGTAATATATATCTACTTGTATAGTTTTTGAAATTCCTATTGTTATCTTACTTTGTAGTGTATTTGTAATGTTGACTAATTTCAAGAGATTTTCTGCACATATCAATACATGGCATTTTAATGTAGTTATTTTAGATGAAGACAACGAAGAGGGAATGGAATATTACTTGAATCATTGTGTTGAGGACAAAAATAAATTGGAGGCGCCAGTTATAGATGGAGAAAACATCGAATACCCTATAGGCTCAGTTGTTGTTACTAGAATGTGGCTTAGAAGGTACCCACATAAGAGTGTTAAATATTGGTTGTTTCAGGACTTTGACACACATCAAAAGATTCTTCATTGCTTGAACCTTATCATGGAATCCAATGTTCATTTGACCAAATATGGGGGTAGACCTTTGAACAAGACCTTGTTGAAGGTTTTTGAGTCTAACCACGAGACAATACTTGACACAATAAAGAGTAGAGCAGACCTGGATGGTTTGTTAGATTAATTTGTAAGTATTCACATTGGTTCTTATTAATTTATACTTGTATGCACATTAATTTGTATGATTCCAATGCTATGATGAAAATGCTATCATCTAATTTTTATATCATGTATGTAGGTGATTGGTGAAGTTATCAAACTTGCAAATGTAGCACACTTCATGTTTAGAACTATGGTAAAGGATACAGAGTTCAATGGTATTTTATTTTTTCTCAAAAAAATGCAAAAAAATGATGTAGGATATTCTCAATAGATAAGTAAACTAAGTATAAGATTAAATTGTGTTGTTTTTATAATAGGTTACAAGTTTCCAAAAGGTTGTAAAGTAATATTTTGGAGTGACTAAGTTGAGAGTGGCATTCCTATCCTCAACAGAAGCATCAAGATTTAAGCCTTATTATTCCTGAGTTGGAACCAAATGGTGTGGATTTGTTGTTTGTAAGTGCCTTTTGTCCATTTTCATTTCATTTCCATTTTGGATGCTCTTTCTTTTTCTTCTTTTGCTTTTCCTATTTGTTAGTAAACTACTAAAAATTGATTGGTGTCTCCTTGTAGAAAATGTTGATTTATGAGCCATCCAAGAGAATCTCAACCAAAAAAGCAATGCAACATCTTTATTTTGATGATCTTGACAAATCTCAATTCTGATTAAAATAAATCAATCTAATGATTATATATCAATATCAATATAACATACCATCTATCCACATAAAAATTTGTAATGATATTTACTCAAATTTTGAAATTTATTGCTGCCCTCAAACATTTGTAATTCATGCAACACAATCCATTAATAGTCCAAATTGCAAAAGGCAGCAATCTTTGATGGCCTATTACCTGAATACTGTGTCAGTTTCGAGCATTTTGTTTGAGGCATCAGGATCAAGTAGTGCACCTCTACAATAACCTCTCTCGATTTTTGTTATCTGAGAGCTACTTTTCTATGGTGTTGAATTTTGACTTCATGGAAAAAGTGTCAATTGCAAGCAATGTAAAGTTGCAAAGTGATGCAAATTTTGTTCTGCAACTTGTGTGACCAAAAAGACTATTCTAACACATCTACATGGGTACATTTATGCTAGGAATGATCCTCTTTCACACCCAAACATGCCAAATCACTCTGAGCTATGTTCAATTGGCTGGATCCCTTAAGGGTAGCAATATTTGACAGACTATTACTAAGAAACTGTGATGCTTATGAACTCTCCATCTGAGCCTATGAGATTTTGTTGGGCCCTCTACAATAAGCTCTCTCAAATTTTTTTATCTTGGAGTCATTTTCTCGTGGTGCCTAGTTTTCACTTGATGAAAACTGTGTCAAATGCAAGCAATGTAAAGTTGCAAAGTGGTGAAACTTTCGATTTACAACTCATGTGACTAAACAGACTATTCCAATGCATCCAGATGGGTACGTTTACATTAGGCATAGTCCTCTTTCACACCCAAACATATTGAATCGCTCTGAGCTACGTTCAACTGACTCGATCACTTAAGGGTACAAAGTGTAAAAGGGAAACAATCTTTGATGGGCTATTACTCAGAAAACATGATTCTTATGAACTCTTTGTCTAAGCCTACAAGATCACATTGGGCCCCTCTACAATAACCTCTCTCATTTTTTGTTATCTCATAATTGTTTTCCCGTGGTGTCCAGTTTTCACTTGATGAAAAAAGTGACAAATGTAAGCGGTGTAAAGTTGCAAAGTTGTGCAACTTTCATTTTGGAAATCATGTGACCAAATGGATTATTCGAACGCATCTAGATGGGTACGTTTACACTAGGCATGGTCCTCTTCCACACTAAAAAATGCCAAATTTCTCTGAGCTATGTTCAACCGGCTGGATCCCTTAAGGGTCCAAAGTGCAAAAGGGTAGCAATCTTTGACGGGCTATCACTCAAAACCCTTGATGCTTACAAAATCTCTATCTAAGCCTATATGATCATGTTGGGCCCCTCTACAATAAAATCTCTTGATTTTTGTTATCTCAAAGTTGTTTTCCCGTGGTGTCCAGTTTTCACTTGATGGAAAAAAGTGTTAAATGCAAACAGTGTAAAGTTGCAAAGTGGTGCAATTTTCATTTTGCAACTCGTGTGACCAAATAGATTGTTCCAATGTAGCTAGATGGGTATTTTCAAGCTAGGCATGGTCCTCTTTTTCACCCAAACATGTCGAATCACTCTAAGCTATGTTCAACTGGCTCAATCCCTGAAGGGTCGAAAGTGCAAAAGGGAAACAATATTTGACAAGCTATTACTAAGAAACTATGAATCTTATGAACTCATTGTCTGAGTCTATGGGATTGCGTTGGGTCTCTCTACAACAACCTCTCAATTTTTTTTATCTCAGAGTCATTTTCCCATGGCGTCCAGTTTTCACTTGATGAAAAAAGTGTCAAATACAAGTAGTGTAAAGTTGCAAAGTGGTGCAACTTTCGTTCTGCAACTTGTGTGACCAAACAAACTATTCCAACGCACTTGTATGGGTATGTTTATGTTAGGTATGGTCCTATTTTTCACCCAAACACGTTGAATCACTTTGAGCTACGTTCAATCGGTTAGATCCCTTAAGGGTTTAAAGTGCAAAATGGAAGCAATATTTCATGGGATATTACTCAGAAACTGTGATACTCATGAAATATTCATCTGATCCCCTTGAGATTGCATTGGGCCCCTCTATCATAACCTCTTTTGGTATTTATTATCTCATAGTCATTTTCTTGTGGTGTCCAGTTTTCACTTGATGGAAAAAGTGTCAAATGCAAGCAGTGTAAAGTTGCAAAGTGGTGCAACTTTTGTTCTACAACTCACGTGACCAAACAGACTATTCCAACACATCTGAATGGGTACATTTATGCTATGCATGGTCCTCTTTTGCACCCAAACATGCCGAATCACTCCAAGCTACATTCAACTAGTTGGATACCTTAAGGGTCCAAAGTGCAAAAGGGAAGCAATATTTGATGAGATATTACTTGGAAACCATGATTCTTACAAACTCTCCATCTGAACCTATGGGATCACATCGGGCCACTCTACAATAACCTCTCTTAGTTTTTTATCTTGAAGTCATTTTCTCGTGGTGTCCAGTTTTCACTTGATGGAAAAAATGTCAAATACAAGCAATGTAAAGTTGCAAAGTGGTGCAAATTTTGTTCTACAACTCGTGTCACCAAACAGACTATTCCAACATGTTTGGATGGGTACATTTACACTACACATGGTCCTCTTTCACACCCAAACATGTCAAATCTCTCTGAGCTACGTTCAACTAACTCAATATTATATAGATCTTAATTCTTCTTTATCTTTAAGATCTTATAAGTTTTGCAATGGTTTCACCAAGCCATGAAGTGTGAACTATTCTTTATTTAGTTATACCTATGTGGGTTCATTTTCCTTATGTCCCAGTACAATTTTGGGTGGATTATTGCTTTCAAAGTATTGGGAATGCTTTGCCTATTTTCTAGTTGGAAGTTGCCATTCTAGAAGGCTCATCTCTTGATATATATATTATACTCATTCTTAATCAAATATCAAGTTAATAATCAGTGCATTTATTTAAAGTTAATATTTTCTTTTCAATTTGTGCAATTTTGTAATTTGTAACTCTACTAGTATTCCTAGAAATATTGAATTTGTTTAGCATCAACTAATAAATTTATTTTAACATCAATCAATAAATATTGAAGACAAACCATGAAGGAAAAAAATGATCAATGCTAGGGCTAACCAATTAATAAGTATACACATGAATAAGTCAAGCATACATGTGAATAAGGAAATCATAAGTACTCAAATACATGTAAGCCTTGAAGTATACACACGAATACATAGTATACACAAATGAATACAAAGCATATCCATGAATACAAAGTATAGCATGAAAACACGTAAGTCATAAAGTATACATTGGAATACACTTAAGTCACAAAGTATACATGTAATTTTTCAAGTATACACTTGAATAGATGTAACTTATATGTATTGAACCATGGATTTATAATGCAAATATGGAGACCATCAATAAAAAAAAATTGTATTTGTGTGATGAGGATTGTCAGGGTGGATTGATTACACTTGATCCATGAAGAATCAAAGCATAATGGAGCCACTAAACCTCAATCTACCAAACAAGATCATTCAAAATTAAAATTTAAACTAAGAATTTTACTAGATTTGAAAGCTACAAACTACGAAAATAGTTAAATTCCTACTCTAACCCATTTCAAACTTATCCTGTTTTGGAATTGGTGTCATGTTGATGTGGAACGATGACCCTTTTCCAATCCCGTGATGAGTGAGCATGTTTCAATCGATTCTATGGAAGAGAATCGATGAAACCTTTGTGATGAAATGGATTAAAACTTGATTTAGGCTAAAATGAACATGATGTAAGCTAATTAAACATGATATTATGCTAAAAATGATCTAATTATGCAATTCATAAGCTACTACAAGCTATTTCTATGGTAAAAGATGAAAACCCTAATTTATAATCAAGCTAAGATGGATGCAAGGAAGCCATTAATGGATGCTTTAAATTATTTATGCAACTAAAATTAACTAAAACAAGTTAAAAGTGAGTAAAATATGAGTGTGGATGCAAGTTAATTAAACAACATAAGAGTGCAATTGAAAGATGGATGAAATTCAATAGCATAAGTTTTCTCTGAAAAAGATGGATCCATTTGTCTCCAAATAGTGACCTATTTATAGGAGAGAAAATGAGAAATGGAGGTTTGAGATTGAAAATATTAATCAACAGTCTAGGATGAAAGGAAGGAGAGGCATGGGTCATGGATTCTCATCAATGGATGAGAATGCATGATGGGATTTAATCAAGGGTTCACATTTGCTTCAAACAAACACACTTTTGACCTACACACACAGGTCAAAGGTGACTTGTTCAAAAGGTTAAAAGATAACTTGTAACTCAAGTTACAAGGTAACTTTCATTTGAAGCCAAGTGAAAATATCCCTTTTTCAAATGATGGAGGAATAAGAATATTCTTTTGGAATATTCCTATGGGCGAGGAAAAATACATTTTGCATAATTGGGAAAAAAAGGGGATAAGGAATATTCCCTTTGCTTATGTGGAAAATTAGTTTAATTTCTAATTAAACAAGATTTAATTTATGCAATTATGGGATTAGAAGAATTAAAGTGGAATTTATTAAATCACATGATTTAATAAATGTGGGAAAGGTAAAATGATATTTAATTAAATAACCTAGGTTTATTTAATTAAATAAGATGACTTAGGGAATTAAATTAAATAACATATTTAATTAGATGAAATGTTAGCATGAAAGGGGGTGAATTTTAGGCCAATAGATGAAAATGATGCAATTAATTAATTAACTATGCTAATTACATCAATCAAGCGAAAATAGGATGGGTTAAAGAGGAAATGGTGTTAGTAAATCCAATTTAAATGTATGATATCAATTAGGAAATTTTTTAGTGTCTACATTTGTCCCTCTTTGAAGCGAGATACGTGTTGCTTCGGTTCAAAGAATAATGCTCCTCAGATGAAAATTGTTGCTTAAATAAAAAAAATCTAATTTTTTAGATGCCCGAGTGGAAGGATAAAGTTGATTCCTTGCCCCCTCAAGAAATCGGGTATAAATTTTGAATTTTGGGTTGATTTCTTGATAAATATGAAAATTTTCCCTAGGGGGTCTAGAAAGGCGCCGAGATGCAAGAATTATGCCAAAAACGTAAAAAACAATGATGCAAAATTAGGCTTCGATTGGAAAAATTGATGAAAACGATGATGAACCCTAGCTTGAAGATGAAATTAGGGGAAAAGCCCCTAATTTTCTAGTATAAATAAGACAAGAAGGGTCACTTTCAATTCATTTGTGCATTCACAGTTAAGAGATTCTTACTGATTTGAGCTCTAACCCTCTCACGAAATAGTGCACTGCGAGCTTCCCAAGCACATCTCTAATCAAGTTCAAGAGTTCCAGCAACTTCCAAGCACAGGACCACCAATATGTAACTCGAAACTTGATTTGAAATTTGAATTTTTGATGCATTCAATACGCTTTAGAATTTAGACTTTGGTGATGTTGCTATATAGCGACGCCTGAATTCAAATCGGCGACGCCAAAATGAATTGTAGTGACGCAATTGTTTTTGGGACACTTTTGGAGATTTAGAATTAGGATTTCTAATTTTAAATGGTGAGGCATGCTTGTTTAGCGACACCCATGCCAATTTAGAAATTAGGGTTAGGGTTTCCAATGTATAAATAGTGACGCCATTGTATTTGGCGACACACATTTTGATTTGCGATTTAAAATGCCTTCGGGTTTCACAATTTGAAATTTGAATATAGCGACACTATTGAAACTAGCAATGTTTTTGTGATTTTTGAGATGTAAATTTTAAATTGTGTCAAATTCCCTTGATTTTTTGACACCATGCACTTCATGGATGTAAGAGGTCATTCCAACACTGATGTCACAGGAGCACAGGCCCACCGTGTTGGAGAGGCTTAGCAATTTGTCAAAACTATGCTAGGAGCACCTGGGAGAGATCGACCTATGGTATGTTGCATGTGCGCCCATCATCCAGACACGTCTTGCCATGATGACTACCCTGTGCGAGAGATGGCACAATGAGACCTCATCATTCTACCTTCTGATAAGTGAGGTGACGATGACCTTGGAGGATGTTTGGTGGATCTTGCACCTACCCATTCATGGTGATTGTGTGATTTATGATGTTGATGCCAAACGTGATGCCTACCATGAGGTGATATAGAAGGAGGATATTGTGTTGATGACATCTCAGATTGACCTCGAGTCATATAGAGGTCATGTGCCTACCTTTAGATTAATTATTGCAAACATAATTTAAGGACTGGTGGCCCCAAACAAACACATCAGAGGATTCAACCTAGGATGGGGCTTGGTGTGGCGTCAGATGTTTCATAGGAGGACACTCTTTGCATGGGGGCCTATGATTCTATCCTTTTTATATCATGATTTGCATGAATTTTTCTACTGTGACGGTAGGGATATTGGTGAAGGGGTGACTCTGCTACATATTTGGGCATGGGAGCACATTGTAGTGCTCCAACTGATTGTTCATATGGTAGATGTCAAGAAAAATGATCCTGTGATCTGGAAATATAGAGGGGCCATCACATTGAGGCATACTAGATAGATTGGGCTCCCATATTGAGATGGGTTATTGATGACATGACATTTTTTCGCTAGCGCCCATGGCTTCAAATGCCACCATGGTTTGATGACATTCAACAGTTATATTTTTCCAAACATACCCAATATATGTTGGGTCAAGAGCACCACATTATTGAGAGGTATCTTCCTGACAGGGTATCACATCAGTTCAAGGATGTACAAGATAGGCCTGACAATACATATAGGGCCATTTTTGTGAGATCAGCTAGAGAGGTTCCTATATGGGGACTAGCCATTCTAGCTCTTGAGGCAGACAATAGTTTTAGATAGTTGGTGGCCCAACCTTGGGCATATGATCAGGGCCAACCAGTAGCTCAAACTACTATGGCATATGATGCATGGTTCGTCCCACCCAAATGATTGATGGATCTAGCAGGTGCTCCTCCCAGAGGAAGACCAAGAGGCAGGGGAGCTAGAGGTAGGGGATAGGGAGGCTAGGATGACCATGATGGACAGGTTCTGGGGGCTTCCCCAGTTGGAAAAATGCCTCAAGTACAACCATAGGTTTAGCCATAGGTGTAGCCACAAGTTCAGCTGCAACTAGGACCACCACCACTAGATGCATGAGATGCCATGATACAACAACTGCAGTAGTAGCTGTAGGCACTAACTAGTGAGCAAGATCAGGCCTGCCAATAGGTTTTGGTGATTACTTCTGAGCAAGACCAGGCTTGACAGTAGGTGATTGTAGTCACAATAGAGAGAGGTCATGCACCGCAGAGAGTACATACTATTATTGCTAAGAGAATCAAAAGGTTTCCCGATGCCAGCAAATTGAGACAATGATGGTGGTCACCCATGGTCAGACAATTTCAACATGATTATATAGAGAGGCTATTATAGAGGCTGCATAATATAGGTAGCATCACCATTGAGATGTTCCAGGGGCTCTTCGACAACCATATTTTTTATAGGATAGCGATCTGCATCCTCAAGCAGAGGATCAACTTGAGAGATAGGCTAGAGAGGGTAGCAATCATTAGGGATAGCTTTTTTATTGATGTATAGACACTTTTTGATTTTTCCTCACTCTTTATCACTGATATACATTCATGGGCTCCTTTTTTATAGCCTCATGGATATTGTACTTTTGATCAATGTTCATGCACTGATCCAGATTTTGTACCATGACACATTTTTTGATATATATATGATACAGATACAGATGATTTATGATGTTATGTGTGCACTTTATTTCATTTTTATGATGATTGTGCACTTTTTTATATATATTGAGATGCTTATATTTGTTCATGCATGGATGCAATTTAATTATGCTTATGTGATATGTGATGATCATGATGTGATATGTGATGCAAGTGATATTATTTTTTCTTATGAAAATGTTATGGATGCAAATGATGTGGATGCAATTAATGTGATGATCATGTATGCATGTGGGTGTATGGATGCAAATTCTTATGATATGCAATGATTTAATATGATTAGAATAACAAATCTATATTATTCTTCACAACTTAAATGATGATGTAGAATGTATGATGTGATATGCAATTATTATGCTGATGGAAGTTTTATGCTATGATTATGAGATGCATGTATGCTAATGATTTGTGGATGTAGGATGGATGCATTGGTGATGTTTTTGTTGACTTTCATGATACCAGGTTAGCACGAAGAAGATAGAAGAATAAAGGATGAATAACCATTGATTTTGATGTTTTCTTCAAAAGATCCAACAAGTCTATGATCCATCGAGACTTTATTAGAGATGGTGAAGAGACAATGCAAGATGCCAAATGAATGCAGGATGATGAGGTGCTCACACTTCAGGACTAGGATTTTCCGTCATTCCTTATTGCTTGATATAACACATAGACATGATGCATCAAGGTATTGATAACTAGGATGGCATTGTATCTAGTGTAATGGACTTTGACTTGAAAAATAGATAGTATAGTTCTTGTTCACATATTGACATACGAAAACCTCATTGGAATGTAAGTTAGAAGCTTAAAATATATTTTACCAAAGCATACATAATAGTCAACATACCCTAAACGACCATCCTACCCATAATGAAGCAAGTATGCACCAAGATTATATTGCAAGGATATCCACAAGCACAATAAATGAATGATAATGATTGATGCCCCATTCCTTTCTATCTAAATCATTTTTATAGACATCATTGATAGGTCCTTGGAATGGGTCATTAAGATAAATCACAAGAAAAGATGAAATACAAACAATCAGTGTTATCTATATCTCTTGCCTTATTTAATTTAGCTAAACTGATAGCTGATACTAATGCCCATTGTAGGAAGGATACATCCTAGGACATGTTGATCAGAGGTTGTTTGATGTTAGGATGATGATGCTAAGATGAGATGTTGATACAAACTTCACTGATGTATTTACCTATGATCTAGACTTTAGACTTTGACACTTAGGTTCTCACTTTATGACTTTCTATACTTGCTTTCTATTTGACTTACCAAAGGGTGAAGGTGGTGATCAATTTATTATGGGTGAAAGTTTATTACGGGTGAGAGTGAGATGGGATGGGTGGTTTTGGGTTTTCTGGAATATTTCAATGTTTTTGGTATTTTGAAAATGTTTAAATGTTATGAGAATTTTTTGGAAGTTTATGTGAATGTTTTGAGCTTTTCAGTTATTTGAGGCTTTTTAGGCTTTTTTGAATGTTTTTGGAATTTTCAATTTTCAAATGTTTTTGTGTTTTTTGATATTTGAATGTTTTGGAGTTTTCTGAGGAGTTTCGACCAAGAACCTGACCTAGACGACCTATCCTAGAGGTCTTGGGGGTTGATCAAAGATAATCCTTTCCTATGTTATACACGCAAAGACCACGTAGTTTGACGGACTCGACCCATTTACATGACGAAGATATAACCAAATGATGGAAAGTCAGTTTATTATGATGAACTCCTATAGGACTGACCTAGGGTGTCTCGGGGGCACATCAATGATGGCCTTTTTTTCAAGTTTAGAGATGGCGTGGTTCGACAAAGATACTACTTTTTTGGATTTTCAATGTTTGACATTTTCTGGATGCTTTGGATTTTAGCCTTTACATTTTTGTGAATGTTTTTGGGATTTTAGCTATACAAGATTTTGGATGTTTTTGGATTTTTGAGAAGATTTTACAAATGTTTTTGGTGTTTTGCGATAAAATTTCCAATGAACTCATGATATACAAGGACCCAATATGATCCATAATGAATTACCCCCAGTGTGGTACATTAGACTACTTCGATATAGGCAAGACAAATTGACTTTTGAAATATGCCAAGTAGTACAGAAGAGATATGATACTTCAAATCATCAAGCTATGATAAGGATGTGGATAGGTGATGGATGAATGGTAGTGCAAAGAATGATGGGACCAAAGAGCCAAATAATAGATGGAGGTGCTTTATTTATGCAAGGTGCCTATTTTCCAAGTTTTCACCAAGGTACTTGCCCAAAGTGCCATCAAGGTGGTTTTCACTAAAGGATTTTCTTTTTTCTTCTTTTCGAATCCTTTTTCTTATTTTTTTGGATTTTGATCCCTTTTTTTTTTTTGTATTTTCTAGTTTATACCCTTCAAGACTAGGCATAAGACTTTTTGAAATGCAAGTTGTTAGTTGGATCCTGTAAGAGTTCACCTTCAATTGTTGATAGATAATATGCTCTTGATCCATAGCTTTTTGTGACGGTGAAGGGAACCAACCAATTAGGCTCAAATTTTCCTTTATTGTCTTGATTTGGTAGATTCTTCTAATTCCACTTTAGGACAACATCCCCTACTTGGAAAGACTGGCATTTGATTCTCTTATTATAGCTCCATTTTAGTCAGTTTTGATATACTTGCAATTGATTAAGGGTATCAAGACTACACTCGTCTAGGAAGTCTAGCTCATTTAGCTGAGATATTCTATATTCTTCATCGGTGATCAGATTCTATAGTGATACTCACAGTGATGAGAGCTCAACCTCAATAGGAAAGATAGATTCTGATCCGTAGACCAAGGAGAAAGGGGTTGCACCTATTGGTGTGCAGATACTGGTTCAATAGGCCCAAAGAGCGGGATTTAGCTACAAATGCTAGTCATGGCCAACTTCATTAACTATTTTCTTCAGAATTTTTAGGATAGTTTTGTTTGTAGCCTTTTCTTGGCCATTTCCTTGGGGATAATACGGGGTAGAGAATCGGTATTGGATGTTGAATTTTTGGCACAACTCTTTCATATCCTGATTCTTAAAGGGTGTCCCATTTTTTGAGATTAGGGTTTGTGGGACACCATAATGGAAAGTGAGGTAATATAGGATAAAATTAGCAATCTGCTTCCCTATTATGTAGATCACAGGAATGGATTCTACCCACTTAGTGAAGTACTCAGTGGCAATTATGATAAACTTATGGCCATTAGATGAGGTTGGGGTGATTTTACCTATGAGATAAAGTCCCCATTCTAAAAAAGGCCAAGGTGTGATTATGGGTTTCAATTCCTAAGTTGGTGCATGAATTAGATCTCCATGTTGCTAACCTTGGAGACACTTCTACACATATTGATGAGCTTCCTTCTCCATGGCTGGCCAATAGTACCTCATTCTCAACAATTTCTTAGCTAATGTCATACCACTAGAATGGGAACCACATATCTTATTGTGTACTTTTTTTAAAGCATTTAAGGCTTCCTCTTGGTTAAGAAATCATAGTAATGTTTATATGATGCTTCGACAGTAAAGGGTATCACCTAGGATCACAAATCGGGATGCCTTTTTGACAAAGGTATTTTTAAGGTTCGGGGTGATATTAGATGGGAGGGTTCCTCTGCTTCTAAGGTAGGTAAATATTTCATGATACCAAGGGGATCTAAGACCAACAATGACACACACTAATTTAGATTTATGGATTTCGAAAGTTGGCACGAGAATTTGTTCTACCAATAATTCACATTGGAGGACATTATTCGGAATGTCCAATAGTGATCCAATGGTTTCCATGGCGTCTTCTTCTCTGTTGTTCATGTGAGGAATCTCATCAAAAGTTATATCTATAAAGAGATCTTTGATATTCTCTACCATCTTCTTGTAAGGGGTGAGCTTGTCATCTTTAGTTTGATAGTCGTCATTGACTTGGTTAATAACCAACTGTGAGTTTCATAGACTTTCATTTCTTGAATTTGCCACTGAACTGCTATCCTTAAGCCTATGATTAGGGCTTCATACTCTGTAATGTTGTTAGTGCATGAAAATTATAGAATGCATGACCTTTGAATGCAATCACCTTGAGGGGTGATGAAAATAATGCCTGCTCCAGATCCATGTTAGGTGAATGATCCATCAAAGTATATTTTCCATTGATCTGTGAGGTTGAGAAGGAATACTGATTCATCAAGAAACCTAGATACCAAAGGATTTTTTGTATAGATGGGCACTTCTGCTAGTTTTTTTGTGATCACTTATCCTTTGATTGCCTTGCGCTCCACATACTCTATGTTAAATTCAGTTAATATCATCACCCATTTGGTCATTTTTCCTATGAGAGTTGCCTTAGATAATAGGTATTTTAATGGGTCTATCTTTGCAATGAGATTGATTTGATGTGACATGTAATGTTTGAACTTCTATGAAGCAAAAAATACTGCTAGGAGTGCTTTCTCAATAAGTGAATATTTCATTTCATAGTCCACCAAGGTTTTTCTGATGTAGTAGATAGATCTTTCCTTTCCATTCTCATCATGTTGTGCTAAAAGATCTCCTAGTGCTACTGATGTTGCTGAGATATATAATATCAATGGCGTGTTTGGTATTGGTGGCATGAGCACTGGAGGTGTTAGTAGATAATATTTGATCTACTGGAAATCTTTATCACACTTTTCATCCCATTTGTAAGTTATCCCTTTATGGAGGAGATGTGAAAATGGGTGGGTCTTATGTGATAGCTGTGCTATGAACCTTCTAATAGACTACAATATTCCTTGTAATCCTCTCATCTATTTTAGTTTTTGTGGTGGTTCCATGTCAAGGATTAATTTAACCTTTTCTAGATTAATTTCTATCCCTCTTTGTTAGACAATGAAGCCAAGAAGTTTCCGTAATGTAGCCCCAAAGACACACTTTTTTGGATTCAATCATACCTTGTGTTCTTCAAGCTTGTCAAAGATGGGTCCTAAGATTGGTATGTGCTCACTTATTTTCTTTGATTTTTCAAAAATATCATCCACATAATCTTTAGTTGTTTTTTGGATCATGTCATGGAAGATGAGGGTCATTTCTCTTTGATAGGTTGCTCCTGCATTCTTTAACCTGAATTACATCACGTTCTAGCAATATGTTCCCCATGGACAAGTGAATGTAGTTTTATGTTGATCCTCCTTAGCGATTATGATTTGATTGTAGCCTGGAAAACCATCCATGAGTGATAGCATTTCATGCCTAGCTGTTAAGTCTACAATGAGGTCGATGTTGGGAAGAGGAAAATCATCTTTTCTGCATACTTTGTTTAAGTCTCTTAAATCAGTGCATATTCTAATGCCCCCAATGGGTTTTGAGATTGGTACTGGGTTTGAAACCCACTCAGGATAATCTATTGGTCGAATGAACCCGACATCCAAAAGCTTTTGTAATTCTAGTTTCACCAAGGGTGTTATTTGATGGTGCATCTTTCTTAACTTCTGCTTGACTAGCTTGGCTTTGGGATATACCACTAAATGATGCACAAATAATTTAGGATCAAGGCTAGCCATATTTATATATTACCATACAAATTTATATCTTCATTCTTTCAAAAATTATGCTAGGTTCTTATGTTCTTCATCCAACAGGGATTTGACATATAAAGTGATCTGGAGTGCTTCTTTTGTTCCTAGATTGACCAAGGTACCCTTTTCTGCTAGCACTACTAAATTTTTAGGATGCATTGCACTAAGGGGGAGATTGAATCCCTAATCCTTGGGTGCCTTAGAGAGGTTTTAACCCTTGGATACATCCTTTCTTTTTACTATTTTAGGATCAGAGAGTACCACGGTGTGGTTTTCACTCAAGGATCTGCATGTTAGTTGCATTTCATCAATTTTGTGACTGAAGGATTCAATAATCTCTCCATAGTATGCCACTATGTTTAGTTGTATGTTGAAACCTACTTTGTGACTTTCCCATGATAGATTATCATGGAGTCCCATGAATTTTCAGATCACTTCATCATTTTCGAATAAATCAAGAATCGGTGGTCCTTGTTGGTCCATGTCAATAAGTTGTGGGTATACTAGGCATAGTTCAGTGGGTTGATTTATTGGAACAAAGGATGTAATAGATATCATGAATAGGGAGTCATTGTCAAATAGGTCACCCATATCATGAGATAAGTCATCTAAGGTCGTGTCACGTGGTGTAGGTAACCAAGAGGAAGCCTCAACTAGTTTAATGAAAGGACCTTTTCCAATAAGGGTAATCTTGCTAGTAGTACAACCTAAACCAAGATTATTTAATAATTTCTCATGAGCGATAGGTTATAGCTGGCCATTGTCATTTTTTCCTAGTTTATCATTCTTGTTATAACCCATTCCCTTTATGAGTTGCAAGCCTTTATTATCATCTTCCATAGGAAGAACAGGGATAGGTCGTTTATCCTGATAAAGGATTTTAAAGATATCCTCCTCGTTGACATCTTCTTGATTCAGATCCCCCCATTTGGTGAAGGTAGTAGCTTCCATATTGATTGTTTTAGGCTCTTTTGTGCTAGATGTAGGTTTCCCATGAGATTGAGGAGAAAGAGGTAATTCTCCTACAACAAAGGTATCTTTCAATAGTTTATAATTTCCAAAACCATCATCTTGGATTACTGCTTTGATGTCAAGAATGTTTTGCATAATGGGTGTATTTATTGTTGAGGTAGATGCAAGAGATGACATATCAACAAATGAGGTAGGTATGGTTTTAGGTGCTTCATCATTTTTAGGCACTTGGGGGATCTTATAGAACCTAGCCTCAATATTTTTGCAGTAGTAAAAGGCTCAAGATCTTCATAGATGGTAATTTCTCTGCTCTCAAAAGGAAACTTGACACATTTATGGTAAGTGGAGGCAACAAATTTTAAGGCATGGATCCATGGTTGGCCAAGCAGGATGTTGTGTGGAAGATCAAGATTGAGCACCTGGCAATTAGTTTCTGCACTGATGGGTCCCACTTGAATGGGTAATGCAATGATTCCTTGTGATACCCACTCATGGTCATCATATGCCCTGATGATGGTACTCTTTGTTTACTCAATGGTATCTTTTGAGTAGCTTAGGTTCTTGATTAACTTAAGGGTACAAATATTCAAGCCAACACCTCCATCTACTAAAACTCTTTTGACCATATTTTTATGAATATAGACCTCAAGGTGTAAAGCACAATTATGAGATGGTTGTGATGGTAGGTCTTTCTTAGAAAATGTAAGAAGATGATCAGTAATGTATCCTACCATAGCTTGAAACTGATCTATATCAGTATCCTTGGGGACAAATGAGTCTGATAAGGCTTTCTCTAAGTTTTCTCTCTGTGTGGGAGATAGCCTTAATAGTTTTAAGATTGATATCTATGTGGGGGTCTTCTCAAGCTGGTCTAGGAGATTATACTTGTTGGGATTTGATGTTGGTAGAGTAGGTTGTGCCCTAGAATGGGATGGGAATCCTTGGATAGTGACCTTTCTATGTCGTGTGGTAACTCCACACTCGACACTAGGTCCTTTGATGGTGACGATTGTAATAACGCTATCATAGGATGTGATCACATTTGAATAGCTATATTGCACGATTTTGTAATCCTTAGCTTTTTCGTTGTTTCTCCCTTTGTTATGATGTGGTATAGGGTTCATGTATATCTTGAGATCATGTTTCCTAGCTAGTATTTCAATATAGATGGTGTCATTCTCTATGAGATCTTGGATAAATTTCTTAAGTCTCATGCAATTTGCAGTTTTGTGTCCTTTGATTTTATGAAAGTCATAGAGTCGATCATTTTTGTTGTGCTAGGATGGTTTCTCTTGTAGTTCTTGATCATTTTCAAATTTGGGTAATGTTATCAGATTTGATTCCACTAACTTTTTCATGATGGTTTTGATGGGTTCAGATAATTGTGTGTACTTGCGCTTGGGATAGTTGTTCCTATTGGTAGTTCATTGTTGTTGCATCTCAGTGTTGTTGATTTGATTGTTCTGAGGGGGTATTATTTGTTTCATAATTGGTTGAATGTTAGCAACTTGATTTTTGTTGGGTCTAGGTGCAATTACAACCACCTTAGCATATACCACACCATCATTTTTGAAATTTTTGTTTATAGCCCAAACACGAGGTTTGTCATTTGAACTGGTTGATGGGTAGTTGTAAGGGTAATTATTTCCCTATGAGATTAGAGCTTGTTCAATGTTAAGGGATCAAGGGACAAGCTCATCATAAGATGATATGCACTACATTTTCAAGTGTAATGAGAGATTGAGATCTAGAATGGCTATGATGATTCCTACTTGTTGTTCATAAGGAAGGGTCCACTTGCTCTTACTAGATTTTTGTGTCCATCATTGTAAGAAATTGGATAAATATTCTCCTTTGGTTTTTTTGAGAGTATATAACTCTTCTAGACTAATGTCCATGTCAATATTAAAGGAGAAGTGGTTGATGAATTGATCAGTGATTTCTTGAAAAAATTTAATTCCAAGAGATAGATGAGAAAACCAATCCATGGCAGGACCTGTTAAGCTTCAAGGGAAGAGATGCATTAGATATGAATCATTATAAGCTACCTCCATACACATGACATTAAATTCTTTGACATAGCCTACAAGACTTCCTCTCCTTTTGTATTTATCAAATTTGGGGATCTCAAATTCGGGAGGGAATGGTACCATTGCAATGTTTCGGTCAAAGGGGTAAGGACATAGGTTTTGTGTATGGGGCTTCTTTGTCTTGCCCATTCGAAGGTCCTGCATTTCTTGGGATAAAGCCCTAAGTTGTGAAGCTAGATTTTCTTGTAGATTTGGTGGAGGAACATACGATGGGATGAGGGATGAGTTGTTTATGGGATTTTGATATGACAGTGTGTTGTATGAGGTGTATGGTGGAGTGAGATTATGTAAAGGTGATTGAGGTGTTGATGTGTATATTCCTAGTGTGTTTGGATTGATGATGTTATGTTGGGGGTTATAGTAGTAACTTTTGTTGTTGTTGTTGTTGTTGTTGTTGTTGTTGTTGTTGCTGATATTGGGAATACTATTGAGCTAGTAAGGCTTGTTGTTGGGCTTGATATTTTTTTTGTGATATGATGGATTTTTTTTGTGCTTGTTGTTGGGCTTGATGTTGTTGCTATGCTACTAATGATGGTTGATAGGCTTACTACTGTTGCTGCTAAGTATGCTTGATAAGCTTTTTGTTGTTGCTATTGTTTCTATGTGAATAAGGTTTCTTGTTGTTGGATGGCTTGTTGATAAGCTTGTTGTGCTTGTTGTAAGGCTAAGGTATGATTTTTCAATATAGGTCTGGTTGGTTTTTGGGACATCTGTGATGGATTGTGGGCATTGATGTTTTGGATGGGTTGTGAGTTGGTGATGAGAGGTTGGGAGTTTCCTTGGTTCAACATTCCTTGGAAAATGGTGGATTGAGATGGAGGAATGTAAGTTTGAGATCCCATTTGATTTTTCATGGTGAAGGGGACCATGGGGAAGGATGTGGATGTTGTCATTAGATTTTGCAATGGTGTTGACATGCTAGGACCTTCAATCCATTGACTGAAAATATTCCATTGATCAATGTTTGGGGGATTTCCTTGTGCTTGAGATGTGATCAAGATACTTGGTTAGTAGGGTTCATGCCCAAGGTGTTGGTTTGAGTTGGATCGATGATAGATGAATTAGTTGTGTTTTGTGATGATAATGGTATAGATGAACCCGCAAGAGGATTGGGTAAAGATGTCCCTATTTGCATTGAGGGTTGACTTTGTGATATAGTATGGACATGCCCTTGAGTAATATATTGAGATACTTGGTCCATAATGATTTGTGTGATGGTGGGAATAATTGTGGTACTCATGGATATAGATGAAGATGGATGTCCCCAATAGGTGGAGGTTGTGGTGGAGGAATGAAGGTCAAGATGTTTATGTAGTTTTTTGAATTTTTTGGGATGGGAGGGGAACCAAAGGTAGGTGTCCAAGTGGTTGTTGGAGGTGGAGGATTGGTATCAAGAGTACCCACAAGTGTACTGCTTTCAAATGGAAGATTCAGACCAAATTCCTTAGCAAGGTTGGCCACAAGACTAGGAGTAGATGTTTGATTTATCCCTGATGGTGGAGTAGTGAAGCCTTGTGCCAAATTTTGAGCCATAAATGATGGAGAAGTAGGAGATATGTTTTCAAAGGCTTGATGATCCATGAGTTCCTCCATAGTAAGCTCAAAGGGATTGTTTGTGATGTCTTCAATTTCACATGGCCCTATTAGAGATGATGGTTGTTGTGATGGTGTGACTTGGTTTCTTGGGTCAAATTCTAGAGGATTTGGATCACTTGAGGTAAATGTGATTTTGGTTTTCTCCATAATTCTCTTGTATTGTGATCTCATTTTTACCATAAATTTTGGGTCACTGATGGGAGAGTTGTGTTGAGATTTATAATGTTTGAACTCTCTAGTTGACTCAAATCTAGGTAAAAGGGACACTCTAAGTATTTTTGGAGGAATGATATAATGAGGAATGAAAAGATGGGTGATATGGAAAAATGATTGGGACAACAATTTTGATTTAAGTTTGATATTTTGATGAACTTGAGAATCCTTAGGGTAGACTCGTGAACTTCAAGATAAACTAGTTCAAGGATGATAACTAACTTAACTAGGTGCATGGAAAAGGATACATTTCACAAACAACTTTGCGAAGTTAGAGGCTAGTTTGATTTGATGCTTAAGTCAAAAGATGTTGGCGTGTTCAAAATTTTTGCAAAGATAGGTGAGGTGAAGCATGAAATTTTGATGAAGGGATGGATGAAATGTTTGACCCAATGTTGAATTGGAATGAACCTATGTTTTCCAAGACCATGGTAGTGAGAATGATGTTAGACCCCTAAAATGTTCAAATCCTAAAGAACCAAATTTTGACTTAGATGAGAGGATAAATGGGGATGTTTAAACCCGTTCTCCTTCTCCTAGCTTGAGTATAGTAGTTTTTTAACAAATGGTAATGATTGTGGTGAAGAATTACAACCCACTTTCTACCAAACTTTGAGTTGTGATATCTATGTTTGTGATGACAGGATGTAGGCTTTACTTCATGGATTTTGATTATGTGATGGATCATTCAGAGAAGCTCAGTATCATGACAAAGACTAGGGTTTTGACTCCAAAAGAATGCATTTAATTTTGGACTATACCTTGAAGCATTTCTATAAAGTTTGCTACCAACTTTTCTCTATTTTTGTGAATTGCTAAAAGGTGTTTCTTGAAAAATTTTGGTTTAAGATGTCTGAGCTTAAAATGATGACTTGTAGATCTTTTTTTGGGGATCTTGATTTTGTGTGAGATCATTAAAGAAGAAGAAGATACTTATTTCCATGTGAGAGGTGGTAGTATGGCCTATCTAGCCAAAATATCCGCTCTTCTTTCTTCTTTATCCAAGATGGTTGCAACAATTCTCCACTAGTTAGATGTTTCCTTGGTTTCAAAAGTGAAGGTTCTCAAACTACTGATAATATATGTTTGCTCTCCCTCAATGTATTCAAAGTTTGGTTGAATGATGACACCTGTAAGGTCGGGTTGTAGAACAAGAGAGATCAATCTCCAAATGGTCATGTGGGGTTCAATTGTGTCAAGTTTATCTTGCTTAAATGATTTGATTTTTAAAAAAACTCTTCTTTATTAAGTTTACAAACTAAATGTTTATGTGACCAAAAAAATCATAACTTTCACAATGTCCATTTCATGAAAATCATGAGATTAGAGCCACAATTTCCTATGTTGTCTTTGGGAAATATGGATTATGATTAAGTCAAAATATTTAGCAGTCACTAAGGATAGAAACCCTTAGGACAAGCAGTAATATCAAGACCAAATAAAGAGGCATCCATATTTAAACCAAAGTGTTTGAAATTTTGAAGATAGTGGATGTTTGTTTCTGTAACATTTTGAAACCAAGTAATGTGTCAAATTGACTCACAATCACTTACAAACCTAGGTTCAAAATGGCTATACTTGTTGAGTTCCCACTTGGATTTCTCCAAACACTAAAAAATGTGAACAGTTAGAGATTTGGTGACACTAGCTCCCCCTTTCTCAGCACACACTTATTGGGACCACCAAATCTCAAAAGCCTTAAAATCTAAAGATCGAAAGGATTTTTCTATTTTTATAATTGAATAGTAAGAATGTGGGATGAATTCAGAACGACCGTTCTTGTACCAACAAGTATTAAGGATTTTGGATTTTGCACAAATTGGTTCTTAATCAAGGCACCCGTTTAGGTGGCCACACAAGAGGCAAGAGTTACTTGCTTTTCTATAGGAGCACCTGCAATGCTGAGATTTCCTACAACATTCAAATTTATATACCGGTTGGGAGTAGCTTGGCTTTAGCTCATTACCGATTGGGTCATTCCCTTGGGGTGATTACTTTTTCCCACCAAGACAATCCCTCTAAAGATAAACAATAGCGAAGAAGAAAATTTGTAGTTCGACCGCCTAGATTGCATAAAGAACTTAGGAGGGAGCACACACAATTCCTTTCCTTCACACTGGCATGATTGCTCAATTTTAGCTCTAAATCAAAATGTGTAGGTAACCTTTTAGACAACCAATGTCACAAAAATTCTTTTGATTCTCAAGATCATCGTGAAGCATGAGAGAAGTGCATACACATTTAAATGACACATGTTGTAAAGAAGATTACAAGACAAAGAAAACACAAGTTCGTTTTAATCCTCAAAGTAATGATGAGTTATTTTTATAGCACCAAAACCAAGTATGAAGTTGCTTGTTCAATTTTAAGCCCAAAGTAAAATGATAATGTGAAGGTTCAATTTTAGTTCCATTTGAGCGTTCATTTTAAGACCAAATTGAAATTTAGTGAGGTCCTAAAATAGAAGGTAGAAACCATGAAAATTGGGTTATAATTGCCCCCAAAGCATTTAAACGCTTTTTACAATTATAGAATTTAAGATAGAAGAGGCTTTCTTCATTTTAGCTCCATGTCTTTCAACTTACAAAATCTTGTTAGTCTAACAACCAGAACATAGTTAGATGTGCATTAGTAATCAAGTAAATCAAGGAAATTGAGGCACATGTTAAAAAAATAATTGAAAAGCTTTTTACCAGAGTTGGGCATCGTTGAACATGATAGTGTCACAATTTGAAGTATAGGCATCGATCTGTGGAAAATGGGCATCAATCTATGGTAGAAATGGTGAGCACAATAGTGTCGATATTTGGCCCGGTGTCACAAGTAAAAATAGCGTCGTGATTTGAAATTTGATGGCATCGCTCTCGTGAAAATGGGCATCACCATTTAAACTTTTCGATACTTCTAGATTAATTCAGCGTCCCTAGAATTAAATTGGTGTCAGTGCATTAATTCGACATCAATGTTTCAAATTGTGTGGGCATCACTATATGGTGATGCTCTACAGAAAGCATTGCTATTTGTAGTTTGGGCATCACTGTAACTTGCAAAACATCAAACAAACATAATTCAAGCTAGAAAATTGTTAACAATTTTCCCTCCTTCTAGCACTAGAATGTGTGACAAGCATTGTCAAGGTGGATCAATTACACTTGATCCATGAAGGATCAAAACATAATGACCACTAAACCTCAATCTACCAAACAAGATCATTCAAAATTCAAAGTTAAACTAAGCATTTTACTGAATTTGAAAGCTACAAACTATGAAAAACTTCTAAATTCCTACTCTAACCCATTTGAAACTTATCCTATTTTGGAATTGGTGTTGTGTTGACATGGAACAATGACAATTTCCCAATCTTGTGATCAATGAGCTTGTTTCAATCAATTCTATGGAAGAGAATCAATGAAACCTTTGTGATGAAATGGATTAAAACTTGATTTAGGCTAAAATGAACATGATGTAAGCTAATTAAACATGATATTATGCTAAAAATGATCTAATTATGCAATTGATAAGCTACTCTAAGCTATTTCTATGCAAAAAGATGAAAAATCTAATTTATAATCAAGCTAAGATGGATGGAAGGAAGCCATTAATGGATGCTTTAAGCTATTTATGCAACTAAAATGAACTAAAACAAGTTAAAAGTAAGTAAAATATGAGTGTGGATGAATGTTAATTCAACAACATAATTTTGCTCTAAAAAGATGGACCCATTTGTCTCCAAATAGTGACCTATTTATAGGAGAGAAAATGAGAAATGGAGGGTTGAGATTGAAAATGTTAATCAACGATCCAAGATGAAAGGTAGGAGAGGCATGGATCATGGATTCTCATCAACGTGTTATGCCTTGCATAACCACCCCATCTTTTGCCTTGGTCAAAATGGGTCCCCCTTGTTTTCCTTTATCTTTCTTTTTGTTTTTTTTAGTCTGTCGGAGTCGGAACTGAATCGGGTTCCGAAAGTTCTTTGAGGCTTGTTTTTGGTTCCATCCCGACAGTCTTTTCTTTTTTACTTTGTTTTTGTCTTCAGTGGAATCAGAGCTGGAATGGGTGTTAACTTAGTCCTTACTAAAATTGCAAAATCGTAATCAACTTCGTCCCCGCCTCCGCTATTTTGACTTTTGGTTTTAGTCTTGACTTTTTGTTTGTCTTTTTAAGTCGGTCTTTTTGGTTTACTTTTTGTTTTTACTTTTGTTTTTAGTTGGCGGAACCGGAACCGGAATGGGAGTTGGATTTGGAAATTTTATGAATTTGAGATTTCGTTTCCATTTTAATTCCACCCTCGCCATTTTTGTCATTGACTTATTGATTGAAGTTGCACTACAGACCAGTGTTCGTTCTCTTACAGTTCCGACTTCACCTTTACTGCATTTTAATGCATTAATGGTGGTTGTCGGTGTAGGTAGAAATTCACATATTTACCTTTATTAAGGGTTAAAGCTGATCATTATTGTTATTATTACAAGTCTAAGATTGCAAAGAGCAATAGCAGAGTTCGTTTGAGCAAATTGATCGAGATAGAGAAGGGATATTGTGTGCGAATCGATTCAGAAAGTTAGCTTAGGTTTGTTTGCATTTGAGGCAGGTCTTTTATCTTTGTTGTTCGTTATTTATTTGCAGTTGTGTTCATTGTGTTTTGCTTTATATTTGCTCACGTGTTCAATCATTGTGTTTTAAAGCAAATCTATGATCATTGATGTGATTGAATGAGCAGGTTCTTGTTTTGTCTTGTTTGTTTTACTTTAAATTTTTGTTTTTTCTTGTTTTATTGTGTCGTTTCTTTCTATTTTTAGGCATTGTCGCTTTCACGTCTTAATCGTGATTGTGTCGTGTTTGTTTTTGGTTTGCAGTGAGTTAGATTTAGGTTTAGGTTTTAAATATAGATTAGATTAGATTAAGGGTGTTTTTACAGTGAGGTAGATTAGAGATTTTATAGTGAGTTAGGGTAGATTAGATTTATTGCTTGATTAGGGTTTCGTCGTCTGGTAAAATGGCAAGGTTTAAACCCATGCCCTAGTTTTATTGGGTTTATTAAATTAGGGTTTCGTTGGTCTCTGTAATTACTTTAAATGATTAAAAAAATGATATCCTAAAGTGCAATTGTTCCCCATGATCATATGGGTGTAGATTTTTAAGCCCCTTTTCATTTTATAGCAACCTAGGTTTTAATCATGAAGTTGTGCTGAAAATGAATAAAGTATTTGATGATGTCATGATAACATAGGTGGAGGCGGGATCGGAATAGATTATGGACCTAAGAGTTTTGTTTTACAAAAGTCATCAATTCCATTTCTATCCCAGTTCTGATTCTGAGTTCTAAAAGGTTTCCTTGAAATATATGATAACATAGGTGGAGGTGGGATCGAAACCGATCTTGAACTTAAGAATTTTTTTTGCGAAGGTTATTGATTCCATTCTCATCCCGTTTCTGGCTCCGCGTATAATGGGAAAGTCTTTCTGCAAAGTAATAATGACCAAATCGGAGGCGGAGCCGAAGTAGAAATAGGATATGGAAAAAATGAAAATTCAAAGAAAACCAAATCCCTTTTTTGTTCCGATCCCGGTTCTGATAACTTTTACGACTCCGACTCCGAGCCCATTTGTTATTAGGTGAAATTTCTATATCGGTTTTTGCTCTAAGTCTGCCATTTTTTGTAAAAGAGATAGTTTTGAGTTTCTATCTAGTTTCGACTCTGATGTATGTGTAATAGGTATGTTTTAAAAGCATGTTTTATAATCATATCTAAAGATCTAATTAGAGGTTTTCTTGCAAGAAAATTGAAGGATGTCAGGAACATCAGGAGAGGCTGCTCGAAGGAACCAACCGACTGGAACATCAAAGACAGCACCAAAAATAAAGAAGGTGAAACCAGAACAACTACCTTATACAATGAGGTATGATCATAGGAGTCTGGTGGTGAAAGTGAGCAAGGTGGAATTAGACTGGTCAGCTATCACGGATACTAATCTGGGAAAGTATAGCTTTGAAGAAGTACATGAAGAGACTTTTGCAAAAAGAGCAAACTTGATAGGGAGAACACAAAGGGTTGTTGACATATTAGTTTAGTGTCCGGAGTTGATATTGATAGTGGCCAGTACTTATAATCCTGCTACAAGACTATGCATGGATTCATAAAATAATGTGATTATAGATCTTACTCCGCAAATGTTCCAAAGTATATTTAATGTTCCTGATCCCAAGAACTTGGTGCAGCTAACTGAAGCAGAGGCATTGGAAAAATATAGCAAGAATAAAGACTCCAATAAGTCTCACTTAAACAAAAAATGGTTAAGTACAAAGAAGAAATCTTTAAGCAAGCTTGCAGACTAGCCAAAGAGGGCAGATTTCAAGAAGGAGGTATCTGACTTGATATTAATGTTGTCCAGAGTGTTTGGGAAGAGGGATACCTTCCATTTCAAGGAATGGATGTTTCATTTCATTCAAGTAATCTTTCAGGGTGATTACCAGTTTGATTGGTCAATGATTGTTTCTGATGCCATACATGATCAGCTCACAAGGGTCAAACAGACTAAATCTTTCTTCATGACTTCTTATGTGGTTTATGCTGCAACAAGATTAGGGATTTTCCCAGGATTAAACAGAGTAGGTATAATGGGAGTCTTGGATGGGCAAAAGAAAGTATGGGAACACTACGATCAATTATCTCTTCAGGTTGTTGAGACTCATTTTAGAAGAGTCAATGATGCATTTTTATATGTGGTTATCAACCAGTTGAGTGGAGATGCAGGATACAGGTTAAGTCAAGAAGCCATGGCATTCATTTCTGAATGTGGAAGTTGGTATATTCAGTACCCCAAATTTACATACTTCAAATTGTTTGGTTTTGAAGGTCATCCCCATTTGCTTCCAAGATGCTGTAGTAACAGAATAGTGCTTATGGAGTTTGTGTATCAAGCCATTGGAGTTAATGCTAGGTTTGGGATCAAGCACAAGACAGGATGCCATAAATTTCCCATGACACTGGGTGAATATAATTGTCAACACTTGAAGGGAGCAAAGGTGGTTTGTAATGAGTTGATACAATTGAAATTGGGATTGTATACAGCTCATAAGTATTTTGATCCAAAAAAGAAAATGCATGCTTTATTGCCTTCAGTGTTTACTAGACACTTTAATTTGTTAGAAGATTTTTCGTGTGATAGGCAGGATGAATATGACTTGAGGAAGAAGAACTATGAAAGATTATCGGTTGCACTTATGGTAGAGTTGGGTGTTAAAGAAAATATTCCTGACGCATTAGTGGATGATGGAATCATACTAGATCCCTCATATGAAGCCTTGAACATTGGCACCAAAAGCTTAGATCCAATAGATTGGAATGAGGAAGAAACAATTGATATTAAGAAAATTGGAAGAACAGTTTTGGATAGAAGTGTACAATGGTTGATGATGAAATCTCGAGCTCCTCAAGGACCAGTCCTTAAGAAGGGTAAAGGATACAAGAGGATTAAAAGAAAGACACCTTCCAAGGAGCCATTAGAATTCTTTCCTCCTGATGTTGAAGAAATAGAACTTGAGGTGGTCGATGAAGAAGAAGAGGCACCAGAGGGAGATGTTCCAATAGAATCTGTTGTTTCTACGCCCGCATTGGGAGATTCATCCACACAAGCCCAACTCACAAGAAAGAAAATTAAAGAGGTTCAAGAAGGAGTACTTTATGCCATGGCTAAAGCTGATAAAGGAAAAGAAGTGGAGGAAGAATTGGTAGAAATTAAGACAGAATCGGATGAAACTCTTTCAGAGAAGGACCTGCAAGAAAACATGCCTTTAGAGGGGACTATTGAGTAGATTCTGACGCAGGAAGAGCAATGGAAACTATTTGAAGATGCTACAAGAGAGTCTAATGCAAGGGCTGCAGTGGAGAAGCAAAAGGAAATGGAGGCAAAGTTACAAGCTGACGAAATGGAGAAGCAAATGAGGCAATGAGAGCATGAGATCAAGGTCAAAGCAGAAAGTGACAAGTTAGAATTGATACAGAAGATCCATGATCTTGAGGAAGAGAAAGCAAGAGACCAGAGGGAAAAAGAGATCTTGTTTGCCAAACTGAAACATGCAGAGGAAGTTCGACAAAAAGAAGAAGAAGTTGAAGTTCTAAGAAAGAAAAGAGATGCTGAAGAGTTAATAAAGAAACAGCAAGCTGAAGAAGAAAGGGAAAAGATAGAGAATCTCAAAGCCTTAGAAATAAAAAGAATAGAAGAGGAAGAATCAGAAAAGATAAGGAAGGAAAAAGAGGCCGAAGAGTTAATTAGGAAGCAACAGGAAGAAGAAGCAGAAGCTGAAAAACTTAGGGCTTTAGAAGCAGAATGGTTAGAAAGGGAGACTCTAGAAAGAGAGGCCTTAGAAAGAGAGAAATTAGAAAAAGAAAGGTTAGAGAAGGAGAAAATGGAGAAGGATCAGTTGGAAGAAGAGAGAATGAGGAAAGAAGAAGAAGACTAGAAAATGCAGGAACAATGAGATAGAGAAGAGGCTGAGAAGTTGGTGCAGATGCATGTGTTGCAGGAGCAACAAGAGAAAGCAAAGGTTGATTCTCAACCTGAGGTAAATGTTTAGTCACCCTCTACAATTACCACTTCCTCTTCCATGATGATGACTGCTCCCAGTGCTCCTATATGGTTGAAGTTAGACCTGCAGAAGAGAGCCAGAACACCTCCTCAACCTCTTAATTGGGAGGACATGATAAAGGGAATTGAATAGGAAAGGCCTAAGAAGAAGGCTAGAATCTTACATTCTACTAAACTCATAGATAAAGGAGAGATAGTTGTTGAATGTGCCATGCCTATGATAGAAAAGGAGGTAGGGGATATGCAGCTAACAGACTATCAATTGAGTACGGTTAATTTGGGAAGACCCACTAGGAATCAACAAATGAATTTGATTGATGTGGTGGCTTCAACAACTAAATTAAGAATGATGAAGGACAAATAAAAGAAAGATGAGCTTAAGGCTCAATTGGATTAGTTACATTCATTCTTGAAGAGTGTCTCCTCTCCAAGGTCACAACAAGTTGTAGCTATTGAGACTCCTATTTTGTTAAGAAAAAAGGAGGTAGATGATTCGGTGCAAGTTAGAGGTAAGGCGGAGATGGTTGAAAAATGGATAGACAAAGTGAACCGAGAGGTAGGTGAGGTTTTAGCAAAAGGATTTGAAGCCTACAAAGAGGCAGAAGGAGTAATAAAAGAGATGCATCAATACACTGAGGCATCCAAAAAACTAGAAGAAGAGTATAAGGAGTATAGAGAAAAGTTAGAAAAGATAAATACATTGCCTCTAACTACTCTTCTAGAAGAATCTATACTTGAAGATGATAACAAAGATTTTGTAGAAAAGACTTCTCGCATACTTAAGTTTAGGACTGTCTTTTTGAGCAAGCATAAGGATGAGATTCAGGAAGCAGTTAATAATTTAACTGAGCAGTTGGAAGAGTTGGAAGCAGTCATGGCTATAATTGTAGATGTGAATGTAATGACAAAAGATGGCATGCCTTTGAGTCAGGTTAGAGAGAAATGGAATGAAAGATTCCAAGGACTCATGCAGGAGAAAGATGATGGAGGAGACTTGGTGATAGATCGGCTTGTAGAAGTCAAAGAAGAAATAAAAGCTGCAGGGAGAGAATTGATCAAGGTTAAAAGTATGAAAGAGTTTGCTGCAGTTGGATCGGATCAAATTTGAAGATGACTGGATTGATGGGCCAGATATGGATATGCTACAACAAGTCTTCACCAGTTATGATGAGTTCATGGCGGATCCGGCTTCACATGCATAAAAATCTTGCATGCATGATGTTCTTCTTCCTTGCATGTTGCATGCATGCAGCACTGATAGTCTTGAGGGTGCATGACTTCTTTTCTTCTATTTCTATCTTCTATTTTTAGATCAAACTGAATGTATAATGTAAGGACTCAAGATCAAAGTTGATCCGAGTTTCCAAGAAAGTTGATTGTTCCTAAAAAGGTGGAAAGCCTAAAATAGAAGTGAAGTTCGAACTTCTTTTGTATATCTATAAATACCAGATGGGTATCACATTGTAAGGGTCGGCTAATTGAGAAATGGATTGGCTTATCTAATGCTAAGAGAGAGAATTTTGTAGAGTTTTTTGTAAAGATACATTGTACTTAAATCTTTTACAGTTAATAGAATTACAGGTTTACTCGAAAGATGGTTTTTTGAATTGAATTGTTTGTTTGATAAGGCTGATAAAGTTATGATCTATCTGTATGCAGTGATTGTGCTGAACATAAGAGTTTCTTGAATGATGAAAGTCATTTGAAGGAATCAGATTTAAGGATCATCTTATTAGATTGTCATTGAGTTGAAGTTATTAAAATATTTGTTGATCTATAATTTTGATAATGAATGAATGTGTGTTGTTTTGAAATCCTTGAAATATTTGTGAAGAGTAATTGCGAAGTTAATTAAGCACCTAAAATGTATGCAGTGGTATAGATTATGCTATAGACTGTATCATCTTATCATTTTTATGATCTATTAGGAAACATTCATCGTTGAAGGTATATGTCCAAATACTAGATAAATTCGGTTCATACTTACTGGTTTACCCCTTTGTTCTATCTTTTTCTTTTATTTAAAACCCATTGATTTATAGGAACTATTTCGATAAAGAGAGTCATAGCTTGAATCCTTTGTTACCAGCACATGCCCCTTGAATATTACAGTTGCATGAACCAATTGAGTCACATCAAACAATTGAGAACCAACTACCAGGACCTTGGGAGTTAGGCTACTACATGTTGTCTTTCTCTTTCAGGAGAAATAGAGTAGAAATATTTTGTTTTAATGTTGTTTGCGTCATTTTAACCATCAACACAACAGATGGGAATGCATGATGGGATTTAATCAAGGGTTCACATTTGCTTCAAACAAACACACTTTTGACCTACACACACAGGTCAAAGGTGACTTGTTCCAAAGGTTAAAAGATAACTTGTAACTCAAGTTACAAGGTAACTTACATTTGAAGCCAAGTGAAAATATCCCTTTTTCAAATGATGGAGTAATAAGAATATTATTTTGTAATATTCCTATGGGTGAGGAAAAAGGCATTTTGAAAATTAAAATAAAGTTTTAATTGTGTAAAAAAAAGGATTAGGAATATTCCCTTTGCTTAGAGGAAAATTAGTTTAATTGCTAATTAAAAAATATTTAATTTATGCAATTAGGGGATTAGAAGAATTAAAGGGATATTTATTAAATTAGATGATTTAATAAATGTGGGAAAGGTGAAATGATATTTAATTAAATAACTTAAGGTTATTTAATTAAATTTAAGTTATTTAATTAACTAAGATGATTTAGGGAAATAAATTAAATATGTTGATTTATTTAATTTAATTAGATGAAATGCTAGCATGAAAGGGGGTGAATTAACCTGATTAAATTTAATTAGGCCAATAGATGAAAATGATGCAATTAATTAATTAGCTAGGCTAATTAAATCAATTAAGCGAAAAGAGGATGGGTTAAAGAGGAAATGATGTTAGTAAATCTGATTTAACTGTATGATATCGATTAGGAAATTTTTTAGTGTCTACAATATTAACCAAATAACCATGTAGGCATACATCAATATATGTCGATATAAGTATAAAATATATACAAAATAGCCATATAGGCTTATGAGAATGCCATATAGGCATACAATGTCAAATATATCCAATACAAAATATGTACAAAAATGTCATATAGGCATACAACAAGGGGCTCTAGAATCGAAAGTCATTGCTCTACATGCCCTGGAAACAAATTCTTTCCCTTTGCTTATCGACTGAAAGGTGATAAATCTATCACTCATTTGTTTTGAGGTCGAGGAGTGCTCTTGTTGCTCCTCCTAGGGTTTAGTTCTTGGTCAAGCTGTATAAATTTATGCAGCCTCTTGGTTTCTAACATGGTATCAGAGCCTTGACATGCAACCCCTTCTCAGATTTTGGAGAAAATCATTGCAGAGTTCGTTCGGGGTTCCTCGAGGGTATCATGCCTTGAGTTCATCTATATGGCATTTTGGATCAAATTGGGCTTCATCATTGGATTCAGAGCGCTGGAAAAAGTCAGGATTGGCTTTTATTTTGAAGATTTTGGTAATCATTTGCCAGACCTATGAGGGTTTCAAGTTCTGTGATTTTTTGGAAGCTCTGGAGGTAGCCTATTTTTCGAAGCATTTTGGAGCAAAACGGACATCGCCATTGCATTCGCGGTGCCCCTAAACCTTAAGATTGCCCTTTGTTTCGTCATTTCTGGTGAAGTTGGTTTCTGAGGCAAAAAAAGTTTGCCAGGGAGGCCGTACGGCCTACCCAACATGCATCCCAAGGCACGTTTCTCAAAAAAAATCAACAAAAAATTTACAGAAATTGAATTTTTTTGCAAAAGACTGCGCTGCCAGTGTTCTAGAACTCGCCACCGAGTGGCCACCGATGGCTCCCAAATCTAGCACTGTCAGCATCCTTCCAGCCCCCGCGGGCCCAGTCAGAACTAGCCATAGGTCCTATGGGGGACGAGGAGCTCCGCGCCTGGCCCTTGGTCGATCGTAGCCCTCGCCAAGGTTCTATGGAGAACCAGGGGCTCCGCCAAATTTTTTTGCAGGGGGCATTTTTTTGCTGTGACGGCCAGATGGCCGTCAAATTTAAGCTCATGAACTGATGATGTCAGCATGACGTTAGCAGCCGTACAGCTCTCTTTGCCCCCTCCTAGTCCTGATTTGCCTTCAAGGAGCAATTTTTTTCTTTTTGGCATAACTTGGGCATACAATATTGAAATCAAGCAAATGAGATATCGTCGGAAAGCTGGTTCCCAGCACTATCCTGTGAAATAGTTTATTTCTTAGTATTTTTTTGTTTAGCTGCATTTATTGATGTTTGAAGTCATATGCTCATTGTATGCTTCCGAGCTCATAACATTTTGCCACGATCTCCAATTTTTGCTATCTTTGTGGTGTTGAAAAGGTATTGAGGAGCTCTATGTTGCTATCCATGCACTTTTTTCTGTATCTATCCCAGGTTTATCATTATTCCAGATTTGGCCTGATGGGTGTTTTGGAGATTACTTGGATATTTTGGCAGTTGGGAGGGTGCAACTTGCATCTTTGCACTTCATTTCAGTATCACATCATTTATTTTATCTACTATTCCTTCATAGATTCCAAGGTTTTTCCCATTTGGAGTTTTCAAGTGTTCTGTGGGATCGGGGTTGACTATTGCATTATTATGATTTTGATATGGTTTCTTGTAAATAGAAGTATCTTTCCTTGCTTTCTGAATTGTGGTTCCAGTGTTACTCTATAGTGTTCTTCCAGTGCTTCTTTGCAGTAGTCATCTCATTGTAGGGAGGTTTTGTCCCACTAGTTTTTCCTTCTCTACCTCACTATTGCATTTGTACATGGGTACCTGATCAGGCCTAGTTGTCAGGACCCATCTTTTCTTTCATGCATCTCTTTTCTAGTGTTTTAGTCTCCCTAAGTTGCACTTATGGGTGGGTGTTAGTGTAATTAATATTTAATTACACTTGCATAACTTTACTTAGGTAATATTTACATTCCTAGGTTAATTATTGTCATCCTTATCTTGTTGAGTTATCTTGTTGCTCAAGATAAGATTAGGGTTATGCATACTTTTCTTTTATAAAGAAAATCATCTCATTGTATTTTTTAATTTTGTATATATCAATTTGCACATCTTCATGCAAAGCTCTTGCTTTTTATTGTTTTTCTCTTTTGTGGAAGGCCTTTTGGTTTGCATGTCTGATCTTGGTTTTTAACAATTAATATATATAAATTACATTATAAAAAATGGTATATTTAACAAAATAATCACTTACCACCACTAGATGATCACTTTCCTTGAGAGAAAGGTTTGTGTGTCCATGATGAGGCATGTTCAAGCCCTGTAGAAACCATCCAAAGAGAAATTAAACTATGAATTAATAATGGTTTGACTTTTCACTAACTAACAGTTATAACAACAAATGTAAATTGGAATTTAGCAATCTACCTCATACCTCTATGAGGAGCATCGAGGAGTCTATAGTAGATGAAGCACCAAGCTCCATTTCCCTATGAACATTTGGAGGTGTATCCGCTTTCAACATCTGAAAATAAAACAACAAATTATTCAATCAGGAAAACTACAATAGTGATGCACGTCATGGCTTATAATGTATGAGATAATGAGAAAAAAATTGAGTACTTATTAAACTATATATTTCTGACTATCATGCTTACTATTTTCCCTATCCATGTCTTGTTTGAAAACAATTATTTTTAGGCTTTTATCCATAGCAGCAAGGTGGTGAACCATTTGTTAAAATACTTTAGTAGACATGTACGATAACTATGGTAGCATAGGGAAGGCAGTGAATTGTTTGAAAAAATACTTCAAAGAAATGGGGTCTCATGGTGATGGAATGCCATTACAAACAAATGTGTCATGGCATTCCATCACCATGAGACTGTATTTGTTCAAGGATTTTTTTCAAACTACTCTCTACCTTGACTATGATATTGCTTACTATTCTACTTTGATAGATTTTTTCCAAGCATCCATAGTTTTTTGGAAAGCACCCATTTTATGCTTTTAGCCATAGCATCAAGGAAGTGATTAGTTTGATAAAATTCTTTGGTAGACACTTGAAATATCCTGATTGATATCATGCACTCGATTCTGATTAACTAACTTCAATTCTTCCTTGATCATTTATGTACTGACCAATTAATTAAATAATATTTATTTAATTAATTCATCAAAATTCCTCCCTTAATTAAATAAATCCACTTTATTTAATTAAATCTTAAATTCCTCCCTTAATTAAATAAATCAGCTTTATTTAATTAAATCCTAATGTTCCTCCTTTAATTAAATAAATCAACTTTATTTAATTAAATCTCAAAATTCCTCCTTTAATTAAATAAATCAACTTTATTTAATTAAATCCTAATGTTCCTCCTTTAATTAAAATAAATCAACTTTATTTAATTAAATCTTAATGTTCTCCCTTAATTAAATAAATCAACTTTATTTAATTAAATCCTAATTTTCTTCATTTAATTGAATAAATCAAATTTATTTAATTAAATTACTAAATATCCTCTCATTTAATTTAAATACATTCAAGTATTTAAATCAAATGTCACAATCAAACTAATCTCCTCTAAGTTAATTAATCTTAGATTAATTAGCTCCTAACAATAATCCTCCCTTCTTCTGGCTTTTGCATGTTGCACATGTAAATCAATTTATTTGATTTATTAATTACCCTATTTTCATTCAAATATGATATATTCTTGGAATATTCCACTTATTTTAATTCTCCCTCCCAAAGGAGTTTTTTCCTCCAACTTGGCATTAAAGGCTCTTACATGTCCTCTCCTTGAGCCAACTTGGCATTAATTCCTCTTACATCCCCTCTTACACAAGTCACCTCTTCAAATTCAAATTTCACCTACATGCATTTAACATGCACATTGTTCAAAATGTGCTCCACTCTCCTTCATTAGCATGTTGACAAGTGGCACAATGCCATTGGTCCCTTCTTTAAGCCCACATTCATCCTATTTTTCATTATTCCAACCTTCTTCATTATAAATAGACGTATTCTCTATTGTATTTGGATCCACAATCTTAGGTATTTTTGAAGACACAAGTTTATGCAAGCTCATTATCCACAATCATCCATATTTTCATCCAATTTAGCATAGAAGTTCATCATCCATAGTGAGGTTATTGGAATTTTGCATCAAGAATCTCATATCATCATTGAGCTTATCAAGGAATTAGGAAAGGGCTTCTTTCCACATCAAAGAAGCACCAATTCCCCAATGGGATGTTGGTTTGAGCATTCGAATGAGATTTCATTAGCTTTTATTTGATATTTTATGTTGTTTTCTTGTTCTTATGCTTGAATGATTTTCATAGGGAATGTTTTGGTTTAAAATTGTTTGAGGACTAATGCTCATTTTTTTGTCCATGTTTGAACAGGTCTAGGCTGAAGCGTTCACAGACATGTATGCAAAATGTGGTAGCATAGAAAAGACGGTGAGCTATTTGAAAAAATGCCTCAAATAAATGTGGTCTCATGGTGATGGAATGGTATTCCATCACCATGATACCGCATTTCTTCAAGGCATTTTTTCAAACTACTCACTTCGTTGTCTATGCTATTGCTTACTATTATGCATTGATAATTTTTTTCCAAGCATCCATAGTTTGTTGGAAAGCACCTTTTTAGGCTTTTACCCATAGTAGCAAGGAAGTTCAAGTAGTTTGATAAAATGCTTTGGTAGACATGTATGGAAAATGTGGTAGCATAGAAAAGGTAGCGAGCTGTTTGAAAAAATACCTCAAAGAAATGTGGTCTCATGGTGATGGAATTCCATTCCATCACCATGAGACCACATTTCTTTGAGGTATTTTTTCAAACTACTCACTTCCTTGTCTATGTTATTGCTTACTATTATGCTTTGATAGATTTTTTCCAATCATCCATATTTTGTTGGAAAGCACCTAATTTAGGCTTTTAGCCATAGTAGCAAGGAAGTGAGTAGATTGATTAAATGCTTTGGTAGACATGTATGGAAAATGTGGTAGCATAGAAAAGGCGGTGAGTTGTTTGAAAAAATGCCTCAAGGAAATGTGGTCTCATGGTGATGGAATGGCATTCCATCACCATGAGACCACATTTCTTTGAGGCATTTTTCAAACTACTCACTGCCTTGTCTATTCTATTGCTTACCATTATGCTTTGATAGATTTTTTCCAATGATCCATAATTTGTTGGAAAGCACCTTTTTTAGGATTTTAGTCATAGCAGAAAGGAAATAAACTGTTTGGTAAAATGCTTGGGTAGACATGTATGGAAAATGTGGTAGCATAAAAAAGGCAACGAGTTGTTTGAAAAAATGCCTCTAAGAAATGTGGTCTCATGGTGACAGAATGTCATTCCATCACCATGACACCACATTTCTTTGAGGCACTTTTTGAAACTACTCACTGCCTTGTCTATGTTTACTATTATTCTTTGATAGATTTTTTTCCAAGAATCCATAGTTTTTTGCAAAGCACCTTTTTTTAGGCTTTTAGCCATAGCATCAAGGAAGTGATCTATTTGATAAAATGCTTTGGTAGACATGTATGAAAAATGTGGTAGCATAGTAAATATGGTGAGTTTTTTGAAAAAATTCCTCAAAGAAATGTGGTTTCATGGTGATGTCCATCACCATGAGACCACATTTCTTTGAGGAATTTTTTCAAACAACTCATTTCTTTATCTATGCTATTGCTTACTATTATTCTTTCATATATTTCTTCCAAGCATCCATAGCATAGACAAGGTCGTGAACTATTTGAAAAGATGCCTTAGTAAAAAGTGGTCTCATGGAAAGCCATGACAAGCAAATGCAATTGGAAGCTGCTCCTAGTTATTACTTATGCTATGTGAAGTAATTGCATCACTGCTTATGTTGACTTTCTAAACAACTATATTGTAGTTGAAATTTTGTCATCTATCAACATCTATATATTAGTTATGGAATATGAAGTAATGCTTTGAGTTTGAAAGATGTGCAATGCAATGTAATCAATGTTATGAATATAAACTACACAAATCTATTAAGTACAATTCATTAGTTAAAATCGTTATTCTATTACCTCCATGTAGGTTTGTCTAACTCCACTGGCATTGTGAGGTGTTCCCACAAAACCTCCAATTTCAGCCTATTCAACATCCAAAATCAGATATTAGAATTCCATTCATATAACAATGCTATTAACATGTAATAAACTTATAATTTTTTACTAGTTACATACCTCAACGATAGATGTAGTGGAGTAATAAGTAGGTGTATGGACGATGTATCTAGTATCAACACTATGACCCTAAAATCTTATTAAAATCATAAAACTAAATTAGTTAATCTTGCATTTCAAAATTGAAATTTAAGAAATTAAATTCAATGAACATGCTAACATTTACCTGAGTATCGATGTCAAAAGCCTCATTCAAAATGTCAACTTCCCTCGCCATCTCCATAGCTACAGAAGTATCCTACGTAGTAGCCTCTTGAGTTTCAGTAGGGTCAGATGAACAAGTCACCCTGTAAGCATGACATGAATGGGGTGGAAGCCCACAACTCAAAGACTCCCTTGGATGACACTGTAGTATAGGACTGGTATGATGGATGACACTCTAGGCCAACGAGGTGATAGCCTACAAATTTTCTACCTCGACACTCTCCTTCGTGATGGAAGGGATAACAATGTGCTCATGATCCATCCTATCGAGAGATCGTCTCACTTGTCACCTAGGATCTTGTCATGCACCGGGTCTATCTTGATCTGATCCCCCACATCTCCCCTAGAAGTCCCTCATATCAAAATAATTCAAGATTTTTTTTAGGATGAACTCATAGTATAGTTTCCTCAAGAAATATTATGGGACTTCACAATTGTTGCATGGTGGGTAATCAAAAACCATGTACCACCTATCCCCAAAAAAGTTCTTGATCCCTTGGTGGTGGCACCAATGGATACGAAACATCTCTGCATTGAGGATAATATTTTGATTTTTGTGTGGGTTGGTGGATAATGAGCACAAATCTAATTTTATAATTTTTTGATCTTTTGCATCTTTATATGATAACTTATCCTGGTAAAAATTCCTAGCCACCTATCTCCTATCTTTCCAACCACTTAATTGTTTGTTGATTGGATCTACATTTTTTAACAATTCTTTAAGTGAATTTTCAAGTGTTCTTCTCTCCATGGTCACCTATTGGATGGTTCAACCTCTTGATTAACTCCTTAATTTGTTTTTTATTGTTTTCAATTGCCCCCATTAAATTTTGTTGAGTGTAGGAGGATGTTGATGAATTGGTGGAGGAAGTGGTTGTTGAACTTGAGGATTTTGTTCATGTTGTTGTTGCTTTGGTTGTTGAGGATTTTCAGGAGGGTTTTGAAGAGGGTTTCTAAGATCATTGAGATTTCCTACAAATTCAACAAATGAATATCTAAAACAACCTAAAACTAAAAAAATCACAATGAAAAAACAATCCTTACCTATTCGACCTCCCCATCGACATGGCAACATCTTGGCAACGAAATAGCAACAAATTGACCAAAAAAATTGTAAGATTGTCTCCTCGAAAAATGCACATGTAAGAGAATGGTTTTTTGGCTACGGGCAACATAAAAAATAGTCAACATACAAATGAATTTGATTTTTTTTTTTTGTTATAATAGCTCATAACATGAGCACATTATTTTGTGCTTGTGTTATAACACAAGCATGTAATAGGCTTGATGTGGCTGAGTATTAGGCTCAATACACCAAGCCATAACATGAGCATGTTATAATGTGCTCATGTTATAGCCTATCAATTTTTAAAAAAAAATTTGGCCACAATTTTCCCCCCCATCTTTTTGCACCTGCCCTAGAAAATTGATGCAAATAATTCTTTTGATCTCCAAGATCATATGATAATGTGAGGAGAGAGCATACACATGTATTTGATCACACAAGCAATGTTCATCAACCTTAGAAATTGAAATGTGTGATGTGAAAATGAGAGTATTGAAGAGCAATTTTGATTCCCAAGATCATATGGAAATTTGAGAGAAGAGAATAAACACCTCCAAGTACAAAAAAGATCACCAAGCAAAGCAAACACTTGTTCTTTTTAAGCCCAAATTGAAAGTATGATTTTGAGAAGACACTTTTTTTTTAGATGTTTTTGACCTTGAACCAATGTGGGAGATTTGGTTATGCAAGTGAACATTTGAACTTTGCAGAAAGATACGCAAGAGAATAACATTAACAACTCATATTAAAAGCATCATGTAACATTGTTTCATTAATGTGTGAACAATCTTGTTTATGATTTTTGAAATAGAACTTCAACTTTGCACAATCTAGGTTCTAATTTGCTTTATGGAAGACTTTTATAAACATACTTAAACAATTCAATTTGGTATTTTGAAAAAACTTTAAAGTATCAGAGCATTGACTAAGTGAGCACATTAACATGTAACAAAATGAGAGACAAATAACATCACATAACACATTATTTTCCTAAGTGGAAAAACCATCTTGGGGTATAAAAAACCACTCGTAAATCAATCTTTTTATTCATTCAAAAGAGCACCAACTCAGTTACAATGGTGGAGCACCAACTCAACACCAAAAATTCAAAAGCACCAAATTCAATTTAACATATCACTGATTTAGCATCCTATCAGAACCCTAGATTGCAGATTTTGCAACTCTAGAATTACAATAGAAGACCTATGAAATATTTTCAATAAACCCTTTGAAGAATGTTGTAAATCAATATCTTCTCAAATAACAAACAAATTTTCAAAGAAACATCTTTTGTATCAAATGTCTGAGAACAACATATTCCTCTTATCAGATATCTAAAAACAATGTCTTTAAGACATCTTTTAAAGATCCCACAAAGAACCACCTCTGAATGCAGTTTTATATAACTGTCAAAGCAACTCGGGTTAGAGTTACCCGAAATCACTTATCAATACAATCCCAAGAACAAATTTTCAATGAAACTGCCAGACCCAACATGAGGTTTTGTATAATACCAAGTAACTGAAAACCCTTATTAAACTCACTTTCAAATAATAGAACAAAAATAGTTTCATACTTTGTTTTTTTTTCAAAAACAAATAGATATAGTTAATCAACTATTTAGAAAGAATACAAAGGATTTTATTTTACCTGTTCACGGTGGGAGACAAAAACAAATACCATATAATGGTGTTGAAGACCTTCGAAAACAGCCTAGCTATAAGCTAAACCCAACTTTCACAGTCAACGGACTATCAACTTCCAAGACCGAGCTTAAAAATAATCTTCTTTTACTGTCAAAAAGGAAATCTACAAATACATTTTCCATGATGGCGGCTAGGGTTCACATTTTTACACGATGAAACAATCAAGACTTTGCCCTATTATTTCCTCAAGTCTTTTGAAGACTTTTCAAACAAAAAACATCATTTGGAGTCCACAATAAATCATAAGTGATGAAAAAATCATAATGAATACAAGTCTATGGTCAAGCATTTTACCAAGGAGGCTAACAATAAAATCACATTGATAATTGCTCAAGGAAGTGTCAATTCAACATTATCACTTGATAACCATTATTCAAAGACCAATGATCTCCATAATACCGACAAAAGTAATGAAGTATGATGACAACCATGTCATTTTAAATTTCCCTCTTCAAAAATTCAAAAGCCTTTTATCAACATGGTCAAAGACATATGCTTTTAGGAATTGAGGTGCCTGAATCAAATGTCTTTATTCAAAATCCTTTACCAAGGCAAGTTGGCCAAAATAATGCCCAGAAAAAATTTATAATATTGCCATAAATATTACCTTCGATCCATAGAGGTGACTTTTACCAAGTCACATGCAACTAACACTATGATAAACAATGATCACCTTTAGAAGTTGTTTGTGATATTAAGCCAATCTGAAACGTATGAACCAGATGAAGAATCAATCACTGTCAAAGCAATGTAATGATCAAACATATAAAATGATTTCACCTGATATACAAATGTGATCAATGCTTGCAAATGAGTAAAACCCTTGTCCAAGTGTTGCACACAAGTCTGAATGATCAGTACAATTATATAAATTGAATCAACTGCACTATCCAAAATAGTTGAATGCCATAAAAATTGAATATGTAGCAACCATGTGCAAACTGAACAATGAATACCAATAACCATGATGCCAATGATAATGGAGCAAATCAAAACTATGAGAACACAATGTCAAATCTGTGAGAATCAAATGATTCTGACTGGAATGCCAATAACAATCAATGTAACCAATCAATTTTGACATGTTTTGACATAAGGATAAATGCCACAAAGAGAAATTCAACACAGACCTCTAATGAAATTTTAAGAACTTTCCAAAAATATAAGAATTTTTGAAAAAATTGTTGATTTGCACCTGAAAATGTGGAATTATGGAAAACACCTAATTAACAAATATATATTTTATCACTATTTTCAGCTCAAAAATAAATCTCTAAAGAACAGACCCCCACTAAAGTTTTAGGATCTTTCCAAAAATACAAAAAATTCTAAAAAAATTGTTGATTTGCATCTAGAAATGAATATAACCTTAATTTTTCTTTTGTAGCTTACTTAGATGACCCATAAACTTCATCTTAAATCCCATAAAAGAATTTGTGTTCATTTGAAAGATATGGTGAAATCTTTGAAAACTAAGGTTTTGTCCAAAAATGATGCAAAAGCTGCAACAAAAATCTAACAAAACCTACAAAAAGTAAGCTAGATCAAATGAAGTGGGCCCAACTCAAAAATTCCTCAAAATTTCTTAAAATCTTGAGCCAAAACTCAGTTAGGGGGTTCATACCAGGTTCACCAAAATATATGCATGTAAAATAGATATAATATAAATATGCATAAAAATAGTTTAAATCAAACCAAATACATGTAAACCTCAAAATATTGAATGTGGTATGTTGATTTGTTGAAGATTTGAATTTGGTTACTCATGAATCAATAGAAATTCCAGCAGCATGAAATTAGCATATAATATGTTGATGCAAATTGGATGGGAGGCCTCTCATTTATAGAAATGAGATGGAAGGAATGGAGGGTTTGGATGCATTCATGATGAATGACTAGGATTGAATGAGAATCTTGAGTTAGAGTATGCATTTATAGATGTTGCTACTACTAAGCTTTCCTACCAAGTCATTGACAATGAGAAGGTTTCCTTTGACATTACTGATACTAAAAAGAATAGTCTGGAGGAATGTGTTGATGACATCACTTGGCCTATACAAGAATAATTATATTCACCAATCCATTTAACTCATACAAATTTGCCTATTCCCTAAACTTGGATCAACAAGTATTAACTACGAAAAAGGATAAGGCCATAAGTCAAAAAGAAAGAATGCAAAATCCTTTATCAAAAAAAGATACAAGGTCAAAGAAAAAGTAGAAAGATCAAAAGAAGCCCTTAGAGAAAACTCAAATAAAAAAATGCTTGAGACAAGAAAAAAGAAAAAAATAAGGAATTGATCTTCAGATGTGCGTTTAATCCTAAAATAGTTGGGGGCATATATAAAATAAGGCCTTCACAATATGAACTTGTTGATCCAACATTTCTATCTGCATCATCATTCTATAATCCACACATTATAATGGATCCTCCTACATGCATACATCCACCATCCCATAATAAATCAGTTGGCATAATGTCATGCAACGTATCTTTGATGAAGACCCCTCCATGTACTCTAATCCATTGATTGTTGAATGTCCTCATTGAGGGAAGTATGGAAGTCTATGTAGAACATATTCTATGAATCCTACTTTAGCTCCTCCCACTTTCAACATATCACATTCCCGGTGTGTGGTTTCATACAATCCACATATGTTTGTCGGTCACTATTTTGCACCTCCTAAAGAGTGTCCACCATGATCACAACGTCATCACATTCCAATAAAAGATCACCTTGATGAAAACCTAGAAAATAGGCATCATGTGTGATATCGAAAGTAAAAAAAATGGAAAATAAGAAAAAGAAAAGAGAAAGAAAAATAATTTGTCCTATAGTGAAAACCATTTCGGTGGTGATTTGGAAATGTTCCATGGTGAAAACCTAGAAAATAGGCACCATGTGTAGGAGGCTTCCACTTTACTATATATCATTACTATATACGATTACATCCATAATAACCCAAGAACATTCTCTTTCGTAATAAAATCTTCCTCACCTCTCTCATGGCCTAAAACCGATTAAACATTTAGTGTCAAACCGCTTATCACATCCATCCCTTCATAATAAATAATCCTTTTTTGGACTGGGGGAAAATCCTAGACCTATGGGTTTCACAAGGATCTTACACATGGTATCTAAGGATGTTATCACAAAAATACAAAAACATCAAAAACCAAACAAAAATAAAAAACCTTTAAATATCCTTTGAAAATTCCAAAAACAATCATAAAACTGTCAAAAAATAAAAAACAATGTCAGTTCATGATTAGTCAAACTACATTGTCTCTGCATTGTCACATAGGCAAGGCCGTCATCAATGAGCCCCTGAGGAATTAGGTCTATCCTTTAGGGTCTGTCACAGTCAAATCTTCATCATAATCCATATATCATAATAAACCATTACTTGTCATGGTCAGTCAAACTACGTTGTCTATGCATTGTCACATAGGAAAGGCCATCTTTCATGAGCCCCTAAGGCATTAGGTCAATCCCCTTAGGGTCCATTACAATAAAATTTGCACCACAATCCGAGTTGCATAATAAAACTATCCTTTGTAGAGAATGAACATTTTTGACACAAACAAAATATCTTACATAAGGACTGACCTTAACAAATCCCGAAACAAAAGATGACTCTACCCAAACTAGTTCCCAACTAGGTTGATTGATTATTTAAAATTTTTATAGGTATCTTATCAAAAATAATTTGTCCTCTATGTTTTTGCATTATCGAAACCATACCCAACATCTTACACGAAATGTCTTACTCCTTAAAATAGACACAATCTTTTGAAAATATATCAAAAACTTATCAGTGAATAAAAAGACATGCATAGTTGTTAACTAATTTTGTCTTGTATTAGTCTTATCCTATCTTATTTATCTTATGTCATACTACTAAGATTCTCGATGATATCCACAAGTGATTAGAGTGACAATGATGGATGATTCCATTTCTTTCTATTGATTTTTGTTTGTGGTTTGTCTTGGTAACATGATTGGGGAAACTAAGGTCCTTTGTGTTTGATTGGGATTCTATCTAGCATAATCAAAACATCCTATGGAATTCAAAGGTAAACTAATGCTTTCTTGCAGTAGGATTAAAATCCTTTATGTTAATTTACTAACATATTCCTACAAGGTTCTATTGTCACTAATCTAAATCAAGACACTCAATGTCTGATGTGTCTTAATCTTTGACAAATGGATACTAAATGTCACCAAGGTTTGTCTCAACTTGGCGTACACTATCCACTTGTCCATATATCATATATTTAAGAAAATGGAAACAAAATCTATCTTCATAATTCATGCTTAGGTGTGCGTACATCTGCTTGTTCTATAAACACGAAAAATGCTCTATGATGATAAAACATGCACTGCTCAAAGCTCAAGTAATATCAAGCATTACATCAATCTTAATTTGGATGAACAATCTATTTAAATGGTTCTTCACTCCTTACTAACTATTTCTTCACACTAACAGTTCTTTTGATAATCCTAGGGTTATCTCAGTGGCTTGCTATGCCACATAAAATCATATATATGAGCTACATCATCGTGCATCCATAATCATGTTAGAATATCATAAATAATCACATGCATATAGGTCATACATACTGCATAAGAAAAATACAAAAATATAGATAATATTACATCACATTTTAGAATCATCACCATATGTATAGCATCATATCATATATGTCATAAAACATATAATGTCATCATCATATAAGCATCATAAGCATTAGTATCCATACATCACATCATAGATCATAAGCATTAAAATACATACATCACATCATAGATCATATGTAAGAATTTAATATACATACATCATGTCATACACACAGCCATAAATTATATATCATGTGCATCCATCCATAAATAAAATCATACATAAATATCATATGCATCCATACACATCCATCAAATAGAAATATGAATAAAAATAACACATCATATAATCACCTCCAAAAAATGATGTATCTCATATGTATATATATATAATATGTCACAGGATAATATCAAATGACTATTAAAAATGTGGAGCTCACAGGATCAATCAAAAAAATATGCATGTTTGTATATACAAGCAAGCCTAGCCTATCTTTCCCATGTCACCAGATGGAGCCCCCTCTTCTCTATGGCTTGATCCTGATGCTCGTGATCGATCCCTATGTGAATTATGACCTGAATGATAGGGAGATGCCCTAGGTTGGGACACCTTTCTAGTGCTTGACAACCTCCATGAGTGTGATCTATTCTAACTCTCTACAAAACTAGGTGCCCTGTTTGCTAGTGGCACTGACCTCTCATAAATATCTCTATAATATTCATCAGTCCTATTGGATGTATGTAGTGTCCAATCTAAATATGTGGTGCCTTTTTTGATGTATCAATACATTCAATAGCTCTCTAATCAACCTGATATGCTTTGATGACTTCCATATCATGCTCAAACATCAACTAAGTGATATGCCCCTATAGCCCTTGTACCTAAGCCAATGCATCCTGAGGTTACATCTGTAACGCTGCTACCTAAGGGTCTTAGGCCCTCTCCTTTGCAATCCTCCTCCATGATGTCATCGAGGGCCACTCTAATCAAGGATTCCTCCAAACCCTCCATCATGGCCATCTCTCATGTAGCCTCCTCCTCCATTGTGATGAACTCGTCCACCTCCTCCACTCGAACCCCATACTCTACCCACACCTCCATCTCTACATCTCCTACAAAATCCTCCACCCTAACTTCCTCCATCTGGATCTCCTCCTGATGAGGAGCAACCTATAGATTCACATGTCCTACTCTAAGACCCTCCTCCTAGTGAGGAGCATCATCGCTCAGTTGATCCCACCTCGGTGCCTGAGGTGGAAGTCCACCTCTATCCCTCTAGCCTCTACCTCCACCCTGACTATGATCTTCCCTACTACAATATCCACCTTGACCTCCACCACCCCCCCATCATCACCCCGACCACCCAGACCATCATCGTCACCTCCCCCCGAGAATCTCCCTCGAGAACCTTTTCCCAAACTCTCTATAGGAGCAAGCTGATATAAATATATAAAAGGTGTGAGCCTATACTAGGCCCACCACACATAAAAATCTATTGTCGTCCCTACATCAACTAACTCAGTAGGAGCACCCCACTCAATTGGTTTAAGTCCATCAATCTTTGTAGTCACCACTTGGACACTATCATGGGTCCCCATAAAGGAGCCTCTCAAGAAGATAAGGAAAGCTCTACAATACCTCTAGGACTCCCTTATACTCTTTGAATTGTTACATCACATGCTCTAGAAGATGTCTCTCAATGATATTCTACATATGTATAGTACAACCAATCAAATATCAAGTTTTTCAGGATAATATAGTAGATGCTCCACATCATCATCCCATACTAGGAAATCTCTATATAGTCTCCAAGTAAAAGCATCAAGGGTATCAATACCATGTCGCCAATACCCTACATAACCAACCTTAATCTGTGTGACGAAACCTCCATAAATATATACATAGGGAAGTCCCGGTGCTAGGTATCTATCCATCGATGACCTAAAGACAACTATGTGCTCCCAATATCAAACCATAAGCAATGTAGTACCACAACTAATAGACTGAGTATCTCGGTATGCAACATAATGAAGCTGGAAGTAAAGCATGGTCAATAAATAAGGAACCCAATCATAACCTATGGCATGCTCCATCATTCCCTCAAGCATATGACCCCATTTGACAAGGAATCCATGGCCTTGGCTATCAAGAATGATGGCATTGCCAATCATAGTGCAGATAACAACTATGAGCTTGTTGTATCTGTGAGCCAAGGTATCCCACTGAATCTCATAATTCTTGACCCTAAGAGTTAGGTCATCAACAAAAAATACTCTCCACAAGGCAACTAACCCATAATCAGGATCATAGACAACACACTCACCATGGATGTGAAGATGAAGAATATGCTAGAAATCCTCCAAAGTCACAGTGGCCTCTCCTATGGGTAAGTGGAATGAACTAGTCTCATTATGCCATCACTTCACTAAAGCTATTAGAATTCCTCGATTAGCCTGGATAATGGGCATGAAAGTAACATGGTATAATCCCAGGGCATGCAGTGTATCCCTCTCCTCATCTCCCAAATGATCTCACAATCTAAAAGATGCAGGCTAGCTCTCTTGGGTATATATAAGTGGTAATCGCACCTATGCTCACAAAAATAACATTATGTCAATCAAGATGCCTAATTGGACCTATTGGACATTTTATACAGAGAAAAAATTGTCCAAAATTGACTCAAATTGCCTAACAGTCAAATGCATCACATTGTCATACAGATGCAACTCACATTGCAATTGTGAATAGGCTTTAAACAATTATGATGTGCTATCATGAAAATACATTATAGGACATCAGTTGTGGCATTCTATCCTACATATGTGTCACACCACAATGAATGTAGTGTACAAAGCAATTGCGAGCAGCCTAACATTTGTGGCTCTATTTTATAGATGCATCACACATCACACATGTGGTGCACAAGACTGCACATGCAATGAATGCGATAGCAAATGTAGTTCAAAAATAACACCACATCTGTTTTCTCTTCTTCGAGCCCTAAAATATACTAAAATTTGCACAAAAAATGAGGAAAGGAAAGGATACATACCACATCCCCCGAGCCCTTTGGCCGCTGAAAGGAATGAACTTAGTATCCACGGTGTGCAACTACAGGAACATGTGACATCTCTATAGGCACTCCACAAAATCTCTTCTCAAAGCTCTCAAACTTCTAAACACCAAATGTACAAATGAACTTGTTACACCCCTAAAGCCTATTTATAGACTTTTAGGGCATGATTTTGCAAAACCTTTATAACTGGGTGCATCAACTTCAAACTTCAAACGCAAAAATGGACACCCCGGAGGTCCTAAAAACTAAAAAATTTTCTACCAACACATTCAACACTATAGAATTGGCTTGTCGGAAAAATTTCCCAAACAAATTGATTTTTTTTTCAAAATTTGTAATTTTTTGTGAGGGGGCGTCAACCTATCACATCATCACTAAGACACACCAGGGAAACTCCAAGCAATTTTTTTTAATTTTCTTTGACATAACGCTATAAAAACACATTACATCAAAGAGGGGGAAAATTTAGATACCCTAAATTGTTTTGACCTACGAGCAACACCTTTTTACTAATTTTCACTCTTCTTCCCTAAATGATTAAATAATACCTTATTATTTAATTATTATCAAATTTTTTATTCTACTATTAAATAAGTGATTTACATTATTTAATTAATTCATTCAAATTCATCATTTCTAACTAATTAAATAAATCGTATTTATTTTATAATTTCCTGATTATCATTGTTCTCTCTAACTAATTAAATAAATTGTATTTATTTAATAATATCCTAATTAAACATTACTCTTCCTGATTAATTAAATAAACCTTATTTATTTAATTATGTCACTTACTTCACTAATTATTTTATTTTAGTTAAATAGTTATCAGTAATTATTTAATTAACATCAAACACCCTGCTCATTGTAGTGCCGAAAAAAGGGTCCTTTAGAATTTCCATGCTTGTTTGGGTCCTCCTTGCAGATTTTGACTTAATGTTGCCTTGATTTAGTGTTGTAATGTGGATCACATTCACATTAGGTCTTGTGCCCTTGTGAACTAATTTATTTTAATGGTACCTTGCAAAGGTGTTGTAAAGTGTTGTAACATACCTTCACACTTTTCTAGGGTTTTATCAATTAATTTAGCATAACAAACATAATTTCAATCATAATTTACATTAATCTTGCCTTATTTGGTGTGTTGTAAAGTTTTGTAACACACTTTCACATTCATCTAGGATTTTCATTAATAATTGGGATTTTTTATGCTTTAGTTGGCCCTATTTTGCATCCACAAGCCTCATTTATTGCATCTTTTTGACGATAATCCCAACACCAATCATTGACCAATCATAATTCTGGTGTTTCTAGCTTGTGTGACCCATATTTAGTGATCTGGTACTCATTCGCCACCTTGGTAAATGAGTCCCACCTAGATTTTTGGGTTCCAAACCCATTTTTACACCTTCTAAGCACTTTTGATGGTTGGTCCCATACATTATGCCAGATGGGACTCATTCACCACTTGTGGTGAATGAGTCCCATGTGACCAAAATTCAAATTTAAATCAAATTTTTGATGGGATTTTATTCTCCTAGATCTGATCGGTTTGTAGTGTTGTAATTTCAAGAATTCTTGCATAATTGAGTATAAATACAAGGTTCTTTCACTCATTTTCACCTAAGAAATTTGTGAGAGCATTCATAATATCAAATTGAGTTCACAAGAGCATTCAAGCATTTACAAGGGAATTCAAGTGTCTTCAAGGGCAAATTCTTCATCAATTGTTGTAGCAATTCAAGATCCATCAAGCATGTTAGTGAGCTAATGTTGCAATGTAACATCAAAGATCCAAGACCAAGCATTGTTCTATTCTTATTGTCAAACATCAAGATCTACATCCTTCATGGCCATTTCATGATTGAGCTTCATATTTATAGACATCATCTACAAGACATCATCATTCAAGGTATCATTGTTCATGTTTCATGTTTCATGTTTCAGGTCCTTGTTTCATTATTTTATCATTTGGTTTAATTACCTACAAGGGGTTTGACCAAGGAAAGCCCCTATTCCCTAACAATCAATAGGTTTTCCCCTCTTTAATGTGTGATTTCAAGTTTATAGATTGAAGAAAAGTAGATTTGAAGCCTTCAAAAGCACCAACATTACAAAGTTGCAAATATTGTCATGAAAAGTTGTCAAGACTCACAAAAACTCAGATCTGGGGAAAAATATCCATCCAATCTACATGATATCAATGGGAAAGTGCTTATTTTATCCATCATCAGAGGCTTGCAAAGTTTTAGTTCAAGATTCTACTTCTGGGACACTTCACGATAAAATAAGACTAATCCCCCAGTTGTGGCGAATGAGTCCCACTGTGGGTGTTTTTCGGAAATCTTTTCAAATTTGGATACCCTTTTGGTTGAAACTTACTCCCGTGTATAATTCAAAATCTAGAATTGATTCGCCCAAAATGGTGAATGAGTCCCACCAAACCTAAAATAATAATTTCAGGATTTCATAGCCCCATTTCATCTCTCTTCAAATTCCAGGTGCACACTTTCAGTTTTGCAGCTTTTTGTTTTGTTTTATGGTCATTTCTGGGCCATTCATTAAAGAATTGCATCTAACTGGGGTTTTTCATTTCATCCTTCATTGCATTGTTTTTCCAAGTCTAAACTTGGTGGTGAACCCCTCTTGTAATCTAAATTCATACCCTATGATTCCCTATTGTCAGATGTCTTGCCTCCATTCCACTCTTGGGGTGAGATCTCTAGGGTCATCTTTAAATGTAAAGTATAGAAGATTGTTGCCCTAGGTCCTAAAACCCTAGTGGAGACCAAAATTCTATGTTACACTCATATCAAATAATTGTTACAAATTATTTAATTAAACCACTTTCCCACTTCTAGATTAAATAATTAAATTAATTATTTAATTCTCCAATATTCACTCAACATGATCCATTAATAAATAAACTTGTATTTATTAATTCAATATTTACTTGCACATTCCTCCAAATATTAACTAATTAATTATCCTCTTACACATTGATTGATCAATCAAATCCATTGAATGATCAATCAAACCCATTGACTATTCAATCAAATCTATTGACTAACAAATCAATTCCATTGATTATTCTATCCCACTAATTAATCAATAAATCCTATTGATTGATCAATCAATTTCATTGATTTTCTAATCAATTCCTTGATTAAATCGATTAGGCTAGTCAAATCTCCAATCCATTTCCTCTCAACAAACCTCGATTTTTTATCCTGATATTTCATCTTCGAATCCAAATCGTTCATCTAAAACAAGAATTTCTATAAAAGAAAGCATTCATTGCACATTGATGGCTAACCACAAACTCTTAAACTTCAGCATTGGTATCATTGCAATCTTCAAATATACTTGACGCTCATAATTGAAAGAGTAGCATACCCATTTCTAAGAGAAAAGCTTACAAAGAAGGAACAATGGAAGGCATCCATGACAATACAGTGAAGGTGAAGGTGTCACATGCTTGAAATCTGGTTTCACTTATTATTGCATGTTTTCCATTGAATAGATTGGATCTTGTTGAATAATTAGTATTGCTTGTCGTGGTTATTTGCATCATTTCCTATTAACTCTATGCCTTGAAGGTTGAATTTCCAATTTACACTAATACTTAATTAATGATTACTTAATTATCAAGTGATGTTTCTGATTACTCCAACACCCTCTTAAAATCAACTTAGGGAGAAGCTAAAAACCCTGATGAAGAATGCATGGATGGGTCCCATCTACATGGCCTGATGAGGTAACCATGCATAAACAAATGAAATATCGCATAACCAAAGAAAAGGAGAAAACAACATGGGAAACAACTCCTCTCTAAAAGAGAGAAAATAAAATAACTATACTAGTGAAAGAAGGATAGAAGGACTCAATGTGGCCCCCAAGGATTTTTTTTATCAAACAAGTATGATAGATGTCCCCTAGTAGGAGAGAGAAAATAAGGATATGAATCCCTCCCACAAGGAAAGAGCTCTTGTGTCAATGGCGAATGCATGAAGATAAAACATGATGCACTGCCTATAAACAAAATTTATCCCCTTAGAAAGAAAAAGATCCATTGGTGATTGGAGAAGCCATCCCAAAAGATGGAAGAATTAGGAATCCAAATCCAAAATGATGTGTGCCTTTGAAAACTACTCAAGTGTCCACATGTTGGACAAAGATGATGTCAATCCAGAATTCTATGAAGGATGATGTAGAACAAGCTCTAAAGATGATGAATATGGCGTGCCAATAGTGATGATGTGGATTTCATGAAAGAGGATAAGAATATCCTCAAAATATTCCTCCAAATATGCCATCAAAGACTATAAAAACAAGGATGATATGTATGCAAGATACGAATCCCAAGTAGTTGTTTCTAGAAGATGATGGATGTCCTATTGCACTAAAATAATAAGGGCCAAGGATGTGGTGATTCCAATGTTATCAAGAACAATGATAGATGAAGTGTGAGTCTCAATTTAAAGAGTGGTAACATGAACAAAAGTCTCTGAACCATAAGAACATACAAGACCTATGATATACTCAAGCTCCTCTAAAGTATCATCATCAAAGGGTACCTAGTTATATGCATCTACAAGAGGAATGAGACAATCTATAGTAGGATCCTTTGGGAATAGAAAGATATTAGGGTCTCCATGGATCTCCCAAATTCTAATCCAAAGTATGTGGGGACAATCAATGTCTAGTACAACATGTAGACACAGAAAATGTACAGGTTCAGTTCGACACATTTGATCCTGATCACTAACAACATTTCCTTCTAAATCATACTCTCAGCATTTCATCATATTTTATCTCTTAATTTAATGAATCATTATTCATTTGATTAAGTCTTTCTCCTCCTATGATTAAATTAATCAATTTAATTTAATTAACCTTACATTTATGTTTAATTAAATAAATCATTTTATTTGATTAAAATCTCTAAAGTCCTCTTCTTAAATTAAATAAATTAAACCTTATTTTATTTAATCTAACATTTTCCTCCTTAGTTAAATAAATCAAAATCATTTATTTAATTAATCATTTCCTCTCAATTCTAATTTAAATTAATTCATCTATTTAAGTCAAAATTGTCAAATCATCTAATCCTTCATTAAATTAATCAAATCCTTGATTAAGTTAATCTCTCTCATTAAAATTCTCTAGAGAATGCAACTTGCACATAAAAATATATTTAATTCATTTATTAAATCTCTATTTTCCCTCACATGGCATCAAAAGGGAATATTCCCTCAATTTGAATTCAAAAAGTCCAAGTGGACTTGTACATCCAACAAGGCATTCACTCCTCTTACATGTCCTTGTGCATTGAGCCAAGTGGCATTCATTTCATTCCTTTTTCCCACTCACATGTCATTTCTTCAAATTCAAATTCCACCCAATTTCATTTATTGGCACTTTGGCCAAAATGTGCACAACCATCAACCATTCACATGGTGACAAGTGGCATTCAACCATTGGGTGAAATTTAGTTCCACATTGCTCAAATCTTGCCTTCTCTTCCAATTTCAAATCTATAAATGGGAGGCTTCTCTCCTCATTATTCATCCACAATTTCATGCAAAGTTACTCTCTTCACATTCAGAGCTAATTTTGCCTATTTCCACTCAACCATTCATCATTTTCACAATTCATAGCTAGGTTATGCTCAAATATCTTTGGAGAGATTTGATCAATCTACAATCATTCACATTTCAAACTTAGGAGTTGGGAAAGGGAAAATTTCAGCATTCAATTGGCACCAATTCCCCCATGGGATCATAAGTTTATTGCCTTAATTAGGATTTACATGCATTTTTTTATATTGTGTTCTTCATTTTCCTAGTTTGAGTTTTAATAGATGGATTTCATGGGAAATCCATCATGCTTGTTTGCATTTGATTTAACACATTGACTTATTTGTTGTTCTTTTGCATTTGCAGGTTTAGGGGTTCACATTTTGGCGCTAGAAGGAGGGTTTGATCAAGAATTTCATCACGTTTTTATGAAAATTTCGTCGTATTTAACATTTTTGTCCACACACACGAAACTGCACCGCGGATAGTTCATGCAGCCCTATATTGCACCACTTAGATAGATGCGGTGTTGTATTGCACCACACCCCTTGTAAACCGTGGCACTATATTGAATTGCACTCGTTTCCCACCTCTAAATTTCATTTTTTTCCAAACTTCACTGCTTACAAACTGCATTGCCTGCTAAATTGCATTGCACCCGTGGTCTCTATTTTTGTAGAGCGCCGCACCCAATCAAATGTGTGATGCTATATAGTGTCACCTCTGTTCCAAACTGCACCACACCCGCTAACTCTGTAGTGAAAAATAGTTGGGTTTTCAATTTTAACTTGTGATTTTTGATTTTTGGATTTTCTAACTTTTGACCTATTTGTTGTTTTTCTGCTCTCTATTTTCTATCATTTTGCAAGTTGGAGCAAGGAAAAAAAAAATTAGGAGGTTCATCATGGCATCATGTTCACTATGCACAAAGTGTTTTTAAACACTAAAGTGTTCTTCAACACTCTTTAAGGATTTGAAATTCTGTTTAAAAGAGATTTGTTAATTTCATTTGCCTTAGAAACACTAGATTTCTTTTGGGTTTAAAACAAAACAAACAAATTTCTCTTTCAAAGTTTGCAAAAGGCTAAACCGAACTTAGAAACAATCCACTAGATTTTGTTTAAAGGTTTAAAAATTGAACAAGGCAACTCTCACACTTCAAAGTTGGTGCTTTAAAAAGAACTCATTTCTTGCTTTGAGGATTAAAATGAATGTGTTCTTGATGTTTTGTAATCCTTTTAACAAATTAATATCTATAAAAGGCGTATGCGCTTCTCTCGCGCCTCACGACGATCTTGAGAATCAAAAGTATTTTTGTGATATTAAGTTGTCAAAAGTATTACCTCCACACTTCTTTTTTTGGGTTTAAAATTGAACAAAACACTTTGCGAGTGTGAGTAGACTTATGGCATGTGCTCTCCCTTTCTTTTTAAATAAAGGTTGATCGAACTACGAATAAGTTTACTCACTTTTGTTATCTTAGCGGGCCTGCCTTGTGGGAAAAAGTACTCACCCAAGGGAACGACCCAACCGGTAACACACTAAGGACAAGTGTATTTCCAGCCGGGATATAAAAGTGGGTACTGGAACAAAGGCTAGTATCACGCGGTTGGATCCAATGAGAAGGGCATCAATGGTCTCTAGTCACATGGGTCAGCCTCCATGAATAGAAAGACCGAATTAAAACCCTTGTTTAGAAAGGCCAAATCCTTATCTATTTTGTTGGTGCAAAAGGCCATGTCCTTTGAAGCCGCCCCATGTTATACATGCAGTTTTTTTGTAGAGATGAAAAGTATGCCATGGGAGATTCATGGGTACTGATGCTTGGCTGACCTGAGAAGTGTGTACCATGGAGGGGAGCCAGTGTGGTAAAGCATCTAGTCATCCACACAGAATATGTGTAGCTGGATTCATCCAAGTGGGAACCCAACAAAATATTGTCTAATCATCGTAGGGTTGTACATGTGCTTGGAAATGAAAAATACATTGCTTGGTCCTCAAAACTATTGAAAAACAAACATTCAAAAAGCTCCAAATTTCAAAACCCTTGGAGGAAACAAATACCTTTGATGAATTTAAGTACTCTTGCTTTCCCTAGGGATCATATCCTTAGAGGTTTCTAAGTGCTTGGATTTTATCATCATTTCTTTTCACTAAGGTCAACCTAGGAAACTTTTGCCATAATTTTCTTGATTTCCACATAATGGACCTTGTGGGATAAAAAGGAAAGTGGGACATTAGACATGCATTTTGAAACATAATCAAGCAAGTGCTTTTGGTAAAAAGAATTCACTAAGGCAAGATAAAAGACAAATTGGATCTCACATGTGTTGTTTCAAATGATTTCCCGAAAGGTCAAAATCTTGAAACCAAGGTTCAAAAAGATAAGTCTAAAATCCTGCGAACAACATCTTGAAATACTTCTTGAAGTCAGAGAAATACTAGTGTACAACTTCTATAAGAAGGCTTCAGGAAACAACCCAACTTTGTATGCTTTCTACTATCAAATAAATCCTGAGCTTTTTGAAAGGTTTGCTTTCCTCACATAGGAAGTCTAGCATGTTCTTCAACACTAAGGTTTTGTAAAAAGAGTCGTGTTTAGGTTCAAGTCTAGGATCAAAATTTCCATCCTCATCTGTATCTCCATTAACCAAATTTTCACCCCATCAACAAATTTTTTGAGAAATTTAGAAAAATCACTCGTGCTAAACTTAAAGGCTTAAATCAGCATCACTCTATCTTGGCTTAACACACCTAGCCAAGTAGTCAAAACTCTTGAAAAAATTTGCCTCTAGGATAACGCAAATTCCTGAGGTTTTACTAGTTCATTAATCACCTTGGTTGGCTTAATACACTTAGCCAATCCATTCTCTTGTGCAAGTTTTCCTGTAGGATAACACAACTTCTTGGGGTTTACAACTTCACTACCATCCTTGTTTGACTTAATACACCTAGTCAAACTATCACAATCAATATAAGCCCTAAAGTTTAGCATAAACCCTCAAAAGTTCTTCAAAAGTCTCACTCATTCACTTCATCCATTTATCTCATCATCATCAACACCCCCCTTTTTGATCCTTGGCTTTCCATAGTTCTTCTCTTTTGGGCCTAAATATTTAGATCTAACGATCCCTATTTTTATGGTCCAAACAAGATCTCAATACAAGAACTAGAACATGGAAAACATCACCGAAATATCATCTTCCAGTGACTTGGGTTAGGTAACCACCGAAATAAACCTTGCCGAATCAAGAAATCCCCCAAGTAGCTCTTCTCTACCATCAAAAAATCTTCAAGAGGAAAGCTATGATGAGGACATCACAAATTAAGACATGGGGATGACACAATTTGAAATAATAGAAATGGTTCAAAATCCGAAGAATCATAAAATTGTCAGCACCATGTATAAATACTTGCGCACGTTAACGAAAGGAGGGGTCTCGTTCCCTTCTGACCTTGACGTAGGCACTAGTATGGACATGCCTCTTACAAATGCATCCCCAATGTCAACTCCAAATATCACCCAAGAAATGCCTCAAACCACATTGGTAATCACACCAACCTCCCTGATTGTGAACAAAGGAAGTGCTATGTTTCATGAGTTACAAAAGCATCGCCTTGTAAAAAACAAAGAGGTAAGTGTTAACACCACACTGGAAAACTCCATCCCAGTGAATCCATCACATCTATACATCCCACTCACCTTCCATAATCCCACCGATTCATCCTCATTTCATGCTACATCGGCCTATCAATCAAACATACAAACTTCTCTACCGCAAGGAGAAGGTGATTTGTTTGGGACAACGAGAGTCGCTGACCCGTTTTCCTTCCAAGGTAGCATATCATCTCTTCCTCCATTTCCCTTCACATCCACATCACCTCCTGATTAGGTTTCCCCCCCCTTCCCATCATCAGTTTCTCAAATCCGGGCAATCCAAGCATCACATCGAATCCTCTCTTTTTGTCGGCGACATCAAAACAACAAGTGGAAACCATTCAAGCCACCATATTCAATACATCAGTCGGTCCTCAAATCTCTCAAAACATACCTTCTCAAGGACTGAGCATCTCAACCACACCTCCAACAACCCAAATCCCAACCACCACCACAACCCTTTCACCTATCACAATGGTTGGCACTATTCCCCTTCCACCACCAATCCCACCAAAATCTAACGTAACAAATTCATTCATGATCTTGATCCAAACCATCCAAAAATCCAATCAGAAAAGGGTACTCAAACAAAAATAACAAGCTACACAGCAGGCTTCTCAGCAAGCACAAGCACAACTAGCTGCCCAACAAGCTGCACAAGTTGCACAAGCCCAACAAGCCACACAAACTGCACAAGCTACTCAAGCTTCCCAACAAGCGCAAGCCCAAGCTCAAGCCCAACAATAGGTGCAAGCACAATACCGATCACAATTGCAAGCAATCCATCAGCAAGCATACCAACAAGCCCTGCAAGACTTTCAAGCACAATAGTAGCTTGACCAATAACAAGATTTATTGGCACAATAATAGCTTGACCAACAACAGGCTTTATGGGAACATCAACAGATGGACCAACAACAAGTGTTGTTGGAACAACAGCAACAAGATCAACAAAAATCATTGTTGACACAAATGCAGGCATACCAACAGGCCTTGAAGGCACAACAGAGCTTTCAACAAACTCCCACCAGTACCCCTCCCACTAATCAAACACCCCAAACACCTCAAAACACATTCAGCCCACCTCCCGATATGAACAATGATGTCGTAACACAAATCAAACTACTTTCATAGTAGATGTTGGACCTCCAAGCGGGGAAAACAACAAGAACACCAAGTAACTTGTGCCCTTATCCATTTGACAGAAGTCTCACAATGGTACTAATCCCAAAGGGATTTGAGATCCCCAAATTCAATAAGTATAATGGAACGGGTAACCTTGAAAACCACATCAAGTAATTTCAAGTGCATTGCATGGAGGTTGCATATGATGACACATATCTAATGTGACTCTTCCCCCGAAATCTAACTGGTCCAGCCATGGAATGATTTTCTTATCTACCCACAGGCATTAAAACATTCTAGGAAATCATGGAAGCTTTCCTTAAGAATTATTCTTTCAACATGGGTGCAGATGTTAGTTTGGAATAACTATCAACACTCAAACAAGGGAAAGGAGAGTTATTCACAACATTATTTTAAAGATGGAAATCCAAGGCTAATCAGGGCAAGTGGACCATGCCAGAAGAACAACAAGTTTGTACCATCATATCCAATCTAGACGAAAACTTGGCGTTCTACTTAAAAATACAATGCATCATGACCTATGATCAATTGATTCCAAAGGTGCTCAACATCGAAAGAGCCCTTACTACGCGGGGAGGCACATCAACATTTACTCCACCATAGGATAACTGCCCGTCCAACAATTATAATGATAAACCTCGAATGTGGTCAAGGAATAAAAATACCACAAATGATAGCGTGGTTGATGCTAAAGTGGTCATAAATTCTCCCAAACCAAACATCCAAACTCATCACCAGCCGCAAAATCATAATCGCAATAATGTGCAAACTAATGCAGTAGTAGCACAACAACAACCACTTCCCACCAACCAAATCAATAACTTGGGAAATCAAGGAGGACCACCTCCCCATGGAAAATACCCTCCCAAGTGGAATTTCACGGCTCTTGCAGAATCTATTGAGTCCATAATGAATAATTTGGTCAAGGAAAACCTAATCAAAGTCTCCAACTCCGAGCAATACACGGAACCCATGACCAAACCACCATGGTATAATGAAAACCTCCTTTGTGAATTTCACAAGATCAAGGGACATACCACCTTAAATTGCATGAGGCTAAAAAATATCATCCAAGACCTCATCGAAGATAAGATCATCAATGTCGAGAAAGCAGCCAATAATCAAGATCTAAAAATATACACAAATCTGATGCCAAAACACAATCAAGGAAATAATTAGGGGAACATCAAAGGAAAGCAAAAATATGCTAGTGCTAACCTAGTATATGAGGAAATAGTGGCATGTGTCAATGAAATGGTCACGGTCATTAACGTCAAGGGAGGCAACATTGACTGTGGAGTCACCACACGTGGCGGCAAGGTCACCATTGCAGAGGTGCCATCTAAGACCCCCACTTTAAATACAAAATCCATTCCCTGTAACATCCTACAACCATGGAGACTACATGTCAGGTCCTTGACCTCGACTTGCCATATAACATCCTCCTTGTACATCCATGGATCCATGGAATGAAAGTAGTGGCCTCAACATACCACCAATGCATAAAGTTCTTGTACCAAAAGGAAGAGGTCACTATACATGGGGATCACGAACCATTTGCCTATTGCAAAAACTTGGAAGCCATGTTTTATAAAATCCTCCAAGTACCAAAAAATGATGAAGGCCCATCCACTTCATACATCGACCCAACCACCCTTGCCTCGACTTCTACGATAGAGACACTCGCCATCCCTAATATATGTGACATCAAAAAAATGATCCAGGACAATGGATGCGGCAACTATAGAATGAAGAAGAGTGCATTTTTTGTAGGAGACTTACCATAATCTCCTAGATCACATGGGCAACCTCGACCAACTAAAACACCCATCCACACCCTTAGGGAGGACCCCTCTAGATTTCGCCATTGGGGAGACCTAAGTTGGGAAAGTGTTGGTGAGGAGGATATTTCAAGCATAATATACCATGATGCAGAACCCACACCCACCTTACCTATGGATGAAGCTAGCAGAGGGCTACAAATAATGCTTGGTATGGGCTACAATAGAAATGAAAGCCTTGGAAGGAACAATGATGGACGCCTGGAGCCCATCATTGCAGAAAGAAGAATGTGGAACCTTGGCCTCAGATGTACTCCCCCGATTATAACTATACATGGCAAAGGTACTCCCAGTAGGGCAGTCAAGAACTCTCCTCAAGTGTCGGCAACTACCCTTAGACCACTCGTATGCCTAGGTATCCCCCTTGATAACTTCACTTTTGATGTAGCTAATTTTTCTGACAGTAGTGATGATCATGATACCATAGTAGGCCTTCCCATGCTCTTTGAGGATTCTACCCTACTAATGATTAGCACCTCACCCACTAAGTTAAACCAATCAACCCATAAAATCGCCTTAATATACCCTCAACTCATCGATCATGACCAACGAAGACCGCCAATTCTAGACTCATTCAAAAATGATGAGGCACTCTCAAAATTCATGGGACTAAGGGATACAGTTCCATGTGGGGATCACAAGGCAGGTTTCTGCATCACTTTAGACACCCAGGCATATTACGGGGAGACGATTGAGTCCTTCAGTCGCAAAAGAAAAATATCGAGAATAAGCTCAGAGTTATTGAGTGAAAACCACACTGTGGCACTCTCTAACCATAGAACAGTAAAAATAAAGGACGCATCCAATGGTGAAAACCTCTCTAAGGTGCCAGAGGATGAAGGATTCAATCTCCCCCCTACTGCTCTACATCAAGAGAAATCGACAGTCCTGGCAGAGCAGTGTAATCCTATTAACTTGGGAACAGAGACAGAACCACAAATCACTTTCTATGTTGAGTCTCTCCTGATAGAGGAACAAGAACTGCTAGCAGTATTTTTGAAAGAAAGGAAGGTAAACTTTGCATGGACCTATGCTGACATTCCTGGTTTGGATACTGAAGACGTGGTTCATCATTTGGGTGATTACCCTGGAGCGAAGCCGGTTAGACAAAAGTTAAGAAAAATGCATCCCCACATAGCCTTGCTAGTCAAGGTAGAGTTACAGAAGCTCCTGGATGTTGGCTTTATACACCCGATTGACTATCCAAAATGGGTATCCAACCTTGTACCAGTCTCAAAACCAAATGGGGGCATCTATATCTGCACAGACTTCAGAGACCTCAACAAAGCATGTCCTAAGGATGACTTTCCACTACCCAACATTGATATGATAGTGGATATGAAGGCCAGACATGAGATGCTATCCCTGATGGATGGCTTCTCAGGATATAACCAAATAATGATTGCAAAAGAAGACCAACATAAGACAGCATCTACATGTCCTTGGGGCACCTATTGCTGGAATGTGATGCCATTTGGGCTAAAGAATGCAGGGGCTACATATCAAAGAGCCATGACACTAATCTTCCAAAACATGATACACAAAATTGTTGAAGATTATGTGCATGACATATTGGCTAAATCAAAGAAGAGGCAGGGCCACATAGTGACTCTAAGTGCAATTTTTGATAGATTGGAAAAATACAAGGTCAGGCTCAACCCAAAGAAATGTGTCTTTGGGGTACAATCCAAAAAATTGTTGGGATACATAGTTTAAATGAGAGGGATAGAAGTGGATCCTACAAAGGTAAAAGCAATCCTCGATATGGGAGCACCAAGAACACTAAAAAATCTCAGAGGATTGCAAGGCAGACTCTAGTCCATCCAAAGATTCATAGCGCAACTAGCAGACAAGCAGATTGTGTATTCACATCTACTCCACAAGGGAGTAGCATTCAAGTGGGACGAAAAGTATGAATAGGCATTCAACAAAATCAAATAATATCTACTTATTCCACCTATGTTAATGCCACCCATTGTAGGGAAACCATTCATCCTATACATCTCGGCAACAATAGTAGCCTTGGGTGCTCTTTTAGCTCAGCATGATGAAAATGGAACAAAAAGGGCTATCTATTACATTAGCAGAACAATGGTTGGCCATGAGTTGAATTAGACATTCATTGAGAAAGCTTGCCTAGCAGGTAGTGTTCGCTTCATAGAAATTTTGACACTAAATGCTGACACATAAAATCAAACTCATCGCTAAGATAGATCCCTTAAAATATCTACTATCAAAAGCTATGCTCACAGGAAGGATGGCTAAGTGGGTAATGATATTGTCAGAGTATGACATAGAATATGTGGAACAAAAGGCAATAAAAGGACAAGTCATTGCGGACCAACTGGCAGAAGCTCCCATCTATGCAGAGAACCCCCTCACATCAAAGTTTCCAGACGAGTCCATTTTCAATCTCAGCATAACAAATCACTAGAAACTATACTTTGATGGCTCCCACACACAACATGGATCAAGAGCCGATGTATTCTTCATCACCCCCCAAGGGGATTGTATACCAAGAGCTTAAAATTTGGCATTCCCTTGTACCAACAACATTGCAAAGTATAAGGCTTTAACCATAGGTCTAAAAATTGCAGCACAGTGGCGAATCATGGCATTAAAGGTCTATGGAGACTCACAACTTATCATCAACCAAGTCAACGGTGAATACCAAACTAAGGATGATAAGCTCACACCATACAAAAAGGTGGTAGAAAGCCTCAAGGAATCATTTATCGATATCACCTTTGAGCAGATACTAAGGGAAAACAACAAAGCAGCTAGTGCAATGGCAATGATTGGATCCTTGCTAGATATCCCTCGCAATGTCTCAAAACACAAATTCTTGGTAGAGTAGCTTCTCGTACCCAATTTTGAGGTACCGGAGTCAGAATATGCATGCGAACTAGTTGGTCCCAGTGATCTTTGGTACCATGACATCTACACCTATCTGAGATTAAGAGTCCTCTCAGCCGACATTACCCCAAACCTCAAGTGAACCTTTGTCAAAAGGTCCTTATGATTTGTCATCCTAGGAGAAACCCTCTTCCATAGAAGCATTGATGGAACCCGGTTGCATCGCTTAAAACCCGAGGAAGCCCTGACTGCTCTAACTGAGGTACACAATGGCATTTGCGGTTCACACGTGAGTGGTATAACCTTGGCTAAGAATTTTTTGAGATCCGGCTACTACTGGCCGACAATGGAAAAGGAAGCACATGACTTTGTCAAAAAGTGCTTATAGTGCCAGCAACATGGAGACCTTATTCATGCACCAGCTCAAGATTTGCATCCTATCGTAACATCGTGGCCCTTTTCACAATGGGGGCTCGATCTCATAGGTAAAATCTCACCCACCTCATCCAATGGCCACCATTTCATTATCACCGCCACCAAATATTTCACAAAGTGGGTTGAAGCAATTCCCATGACCTACATCACTGGAAAGCAGATATCCAAGTTCATCCTAAACTACCTCATTTTCTAATACGGTGGTCCCCAATCCAGTATCTCTGATAATGGGACACCTTTCAAGAATTAGGATGTCTATGACTTGTGCAAAAAATTCAAAATCCAGCATTGCTTTTCCACACCATATTACCCACAAGGCAATGACCAAGCAGAAGCTACCAACAAAACCATTCTGAAAATCCTTAAAAAGACAGTTAATGACTCTAGCTGTGACTGGCACCTGTAGCTAAAAACCGCCTTATGGGCCTACCACACCAACCTCCACATGCCAATAGGTGTCACCCCATTTTCCTTGGTCTATGAATCAGAAGCCATACTCCTAATTGAGATCGAGCTCCCATCACTAAGGATATCATTACAGAACCTCATCATAGATGAGGAATATAGGGTCACAAGATTGAATGAGCTAGAATTGCTAGATGAAAGGTGCATGGATGCCCTAAACCATCTGTAGATCTACTAGAATCGCCTAAAATGAAGCTACAACAAGAAGATCAGGCAACGCACCTTCCAAGTCAGCAAACTTGTGATGAAAGAAAACCAAAAGAATGTGTCGAATCTAGAAAAGAAAATGAAAATTTGAGCCTAGATGGCTAGGACCTTTCGTCATCATAGCCAGCTATAAATTAGGAGCATATCAATTAGCAACACCAGAAGGCGAGCCTCTGCAGGAACCTCTGAACAACTCCCATCTCAAAAAAATTTATGCCTAAGAACTTGCAAGGTATAAAACCAAAAATACAAAAAACAATCAGAAAAAGTCCTGAAAAAATGGTCACCTTGATGAAAACCTGGCAAACAGGCATCTTGGTGACAGCAAAAAAATACAAAAATCCTAAAAAGGATTGAAAACAATAAAGAAAAAAAATCGCCCTCTAGTGAAAATCACTTCGGTGGCGCTTTGGACAAGTACCTTGGTGAAAACCTAGCAAATAGGCACCAAGCGTAAATAAAGCACTCCCCATCTACCAGGTTATGCATGACTCACTCTTCCATTCCATCACATTCCATTTATCCATCCACTCATTCGCTCGCATCCATACCATAGCCTAAGACGATGCCCATGTCATATTCCACCATAGTACTACTTGGCATATTCCTAAGGTCAGTTTGTCCTACCTTTATCGAAGCAGTCTATTGCTTAATGCTCAGGGCATGTTCCTAAACTTGCATCGGATCGGATTTGTGTATATCTTTGTGATCATCTCAATTCATCAGAAAATCCAAAAACATTCAGAAAATTCATTAAAAAATCCAAAAACATGTCAAAATCTCAAAAAAATCTTCAAAAAATTCATCATTGAGTCTTGTCAGTCTTCCACCTTGTCTGAACTATGTCATCTATGAGCTTGAACATAGGAAAGGTTGATATTTGATCATCCCCCGAGACATCTTAGGTTAGTCCTTAGGCGTTCATCACAATAAAATGGCAATCCATTTGCCCATCTATCTCATCATTGAGTCAAGTCTATCATCGGTCGAACTATGTGGTCTCTGTGTGTATAACATAGGCAAGGCTAATCTACGGATCAGCTCCCGAGACCCCTAGGATAGGTCTTTAAATTAGGCCCGTCATCTTAAATCTCAAAAATAACAAAAACATTTGTAAAACACCTTCAAAATACCAAAAACAGCCTCAAAATATTTGAAAACCCAAAATGGTGCATCCATCTCATCTTGCTTTCACTCGCAATAATCATCATTCCTAAAAAATTCAATCATTGCCTTCATCCTTTGGCGAGTCATTCAGAAGCAAGTCTAGCAAGTTCAAAAGTGAACACCCAAATCGTCAGAGTCTCGAAAGTCTAAGTCAGTAAACAAGCAAGTTGGTCAACTCGGAGTATCAATAGCTTATCATCCAAATCAGTCCCATCAAAACCCTAATCACAAAATGTCCTAGGATGAAGCTTTCCTGCGATGGACATAAGCATCAGGTACCCCATAGTAGTTAGTCTTGGCTAGCGGTATGAAGAATATTAGCTTGTTTGGTTTGCTTTATTTAGTCTTGTATTGGCTTATCTTATTTTGTGCTCATCCCAAGGACCTCTCGATGATGCCTAAACAAAATAGGTTTAGAGAGAAAGGAATGGGGAAAAGATCGTTGTCTCTTTTATCTACTATGCTTGTGGGATATGCTTGTAAAATAACTTAGTCATATATTCTTTGTTTGGTTTGTGGAGATGATGTTTTAGATATCTTGTTGACCACATAGGAAGGCTTTCTTTCCTGTGTTTTGGTGCGAGATGTTTAGAATGTCTGAGCTACATCCTGAATGAAGTATGTATGCTAAGTGTGAACAAGAATACTCCTATCTGATTGTCAAGTCAAATTCCATCATAGTGGGTACAATGACATCCTAGTCCTTTATACCTTGATGCATCGTACCTATGTGTGTTATCAAACATAACGTAATTGACCCTTTGAAAATCCCAACTCCTGAAAAAAGAAAAATCATCATCATCCTAACTAACTCACTAACTCTAAAATTCTTCTATCTTCCTTCCACACTAACATGGTATCATGATAGTAATCAAACCATCGCCAATGCATAAACTCTGCATCCATATGATCATTAGCATAAAAATCATATTGCATCATATCATTATCTTAAGTTATGAGGAGTAATATAATTTTGTTATTCTAAGCATCTTAAGAAAGCATTACATAATACATAATGATTAGCATCCACTACCATTTGCATCCATTGACACCATCATTACTATACATTACATTCATAGGATCATCATTAAAATGCATGAAAAAGATATAAAAAGAAGTGCATCCATTAGAAGCATACATCATAAGATATAGGAACATCTCATAGCATCACAATAAAAATTAGATTGCATATGATACATTTGAAAAACATCTCATAAAAAGGTGAATCATCTCATATATATCATCAAGTAAATACATTGTTATGATACAAAATCGGATCAAATGTACATCGAAATTCATGATACAAAAAGAGGCAATAATGCAGCCCATGAATCAAAAAGTGAATAAACTATCTGTGATCAAGGGATAGCCCTGTTGATTGTGCCCCTCAACCTCTCCCACCTACTTGTCACCATGATCCTTTAGTAGTCGCACCCCTATCTGCTAGGAGAATTTTGGCACTCTGCCCACTGGTGGAACTACCTTCCTGTAATGCTGCCGATAGTAATCGGCCTCCATGACAACCTCTTTGTATGCCTACAAGTCAATTGATCGGCCTTGGGATGAGGAAGTTGTGCTCTCCAGCTGTCATCACCAACCAATATATTGATCTCTCTCGGATCGTGCCTGGTCCCTCTCAGCTGTAACTGCAACAACCTGTTGTCGTGCCTCATCCCTCTCTACTATCAAAACCTGTACCTGACCCTACAACTGTTGGATCAGTGCATCTCGGTGGTCTGGCTGTGCTGCTAGTTGTGTTGATGGCTACTGCTGTGGGACTACCTGAGGCTGGCCATCCCGTGCTGCTGGCTTCTGTTGTGCCTAGTCTCTCGAAGGTGTCTGCTAAGGAGGTGGTCCACCTCCTCCTCTTCCCTATCCTCGACCTTTGCCCGTTGTCCTACCCCTGTCTCTTCGATGTGGAATCGCTCCCCCAGGAACTATCAACCTCAAAGGAGGTCAGAACCATGCCCTGTACGCTAGAGTCAGCCCCACATCTGTCGTTCCTTGATCATATGGTCATGGTCGAGCCACTAACTGTCTGAATGAGGACACCACCTCAGATGCCGAGATGGGTTGACTCCATGTTGTCTCTCTAGTCGTACGGGCAAAGATCACCACGTACTACTAATCAGGTATGTCTTGTACCTCTCCAAACTATCTAGCTACCTTGTCAGGGAGATACCGTTCTATCATGGTATGCTCCCGAGCCTGCGTAAATCTGTCTTGACAGGCGAAGAAAAGTTGTTGTGCATCATCATACCATGGGCCTACACCCATCTACGGTCTCCAGATGAACTCGCTCATCTCATTCAGAACCCACTGCCAGTAGGCTAGACCACCTGTGTCAGTATGGGTAAAGCGAATCTATGCTCTGACATACCGCCACACAACGAGATCATCAATGTCAGTAATAACTAGTGTCACATCCGGGCGAAGCACTGGGATCCTCTCCTATGCCCAAATATGTAGTAGGGTAACTCCGGCCCCAAGGGCCCAACTGTCTAGGTAGGGAAACTTGTACAAATCTTTGTATAAAGAGGCCAGTAATACCGGTCCATAGGAAAAACACTCTCGACGAATGCACATCCGCTGCCACGCCAATCCCCAACCCGGACTAAAATATTGGCCATGCCGGTCAGGCGCTATGAGACCAAAAATAATGGTGGCAAAAATCAATCTATAAGTGGGATCCTTGCCCCGATATCGCTCCAGGTCAATTTGTCCATCACAAAGAACAAGCTCATCAACGCCCATAACATCAAAATAGGCATCCCTACCCTCCTCCGGATCATAGATCACTCAAGCTCCATGGATGGGCAGTCGAAGAATGAGCCAAACATCCTCAAGGGTAATGGTGGCCTCGCCAGTGGGAAGATGGAAGGAAGACATCTCACTGTGCCATCGGTCGGCTAGGGCGGTCATCATACCTAAATGTGCCCAAACAGGGGGGACATATGCAACATACCATAGCCCAAGAATACTAAGCTACTCTTGGAGATACACGTGCATACCCTATAATCTGTTGAGTATCAGCCACTGGTGCTCCCTCGAATGAAGTACCTCAAGGTCCTCCTGCACAAAGAAAACATTGTGTCAGGTCCCCTGGAAAAATCTATCGCCTGTTCTTTTTTATTTGCATTTGAAACAGCAAGTGCGACACTGTTTGCAAATGCAGTGCAGTTTGCAAAGTTCCAAACTGCGTCGCGTGACAGACATGGAGAAACCTATTTCACTAACTACGTTGCACGACGCTCTTCACATATGTTGTCCAATTTGGGACCGCGCGGCCCCGACCAAGCATTTTTCGCGGTGCTATATAGCATCGCGCAGCTTAAACCAAACCTAGACCCCATTTAATGCACGAATAACAAGAAATTAAAAGTTGGATAAGGGTACATACCACAGGTCCTGCGCCGACTAGCCACTGGTGCACCCGTACTCTCTTCGACATGTGCTTGGGAAGCTGTCATTGCGCCATTTTGACAAAGACTCAGAGCTAAAAGTGTGAATTTTCTAAAGGCTAAGATTGCAAATGCATTGAAAGTGACCCTTCAAGGTCTATTGAAGCCTAACAATTAGGGTTTTTTGACCTAATTTGATCGCCTAACTAGGCTTTTGGTCCCCTGATCCTATTTTTGTCCAACTGAGGGCCATTTTGCATCTTTTCTAGCATTTTAACACATTTTTTTGCCATTCCGGGGCATTTTTGGCTTGTCAGGCACCTTGTCCTCCCTTTTTTCGTGAGATCATCCAAAAATCAAAATTTTTGCTCAATCTCTCGAGGGGGCATTATACCAGCATAATCCTTCTGCTAGGGCAGTAGTGGGGCATCTGAAAAAAAAATCAAGAAATTTTGAACTTTGATCACAGTCGTTTATTCTTTGAATCAATGAAACAAGTACATTGCTTCAAAGGGGGGCAAAATGTAGACATGGAAAATGTACAGGTTCAGTTCAGCACATTCAATCCTAATCACTAACAAAATTTCCTCCTAAATCATATTCTCACCATTTCATCATATTCTGTCTCTTAATTTAATGAATCATTATTCATTTGATTAAATCTTTCTCCTCCAGTGATTAAATTAATCAATTTAATTTAATTAACCTTACATTTCTATTTAATTAAATAAGTCATTTTATTTGATTAAAATCTCTAAATTCCTCTTCTTAAATTAAATAAATTAAACCTTATTTGATTTAATCTCACATATTCCTCCTTAGTTAAATAAATCAAAATCATTTATTTAATTAATCATTTCCTTTCAATTCTGATTTAAATTAATTCATCTATTTAAGTCAAAATTGTCAAATCATCTAATCCTTCATTAAATTAATCAAATCCTTGATTAAGTTAATCTCTCTCATTAAAATTCTCTAGAGAATGCAACTTGCACATGACAATAGATTTAATTCATTTATTAAATCTCTATTTTCCCTCACATGGCATCAAAAAGGAATATTCCCTCAATTTGAATTCAAATAGTCCAAGTGGACTTATACATCCAACAAGGCATTCACTCCTCTTACATGTCCTTGTGCATTGAGCCAAGTGGCATTCATTTCATTCTTTTTTCCCACTCACATGTCATTTCTTCAAATTCAAATTTTGCTTAATTGTATTTATTGGCACTTTGGCCAAAATGTGCACAACCATCAACCATTCACATGGTGACAAGTGGCATTCAACCATTGGGTGAAATTTAGTTCCACATTGCTCAAATCTTGCCTTATCTTCCAAATTCAAATCTATAAATGGGAGGCTTCTCTCCTCATTATTCATCCACAATTTCATGCAAAGTTACTCTCTTCACATTGAGATCTAATTTTTCCCATTTCCACTCAACCATTCATCATTTTCACAATTCATAGCTAGGTTATGCTCAAATCTCTTTGGATATATTTGATCAATCTACAATCATTCACATTGCAAACTTAGGAGTTGGGAAAGGGCCAATTTCAACATTCAATTGGCACCAATTCCCCCATGGGATCATAATTTTATTGACTTAATTAGAATTTACATGCTTTTTTTTATATTGTGTTCTTCATTTTCCTAGTTTGAGTTTTAATAGATGGATTTCATGGGGAATCCCTCATGCTTTTTTTCATTTTATCTAACACATTTACTTGTTTTTTGTTCTTGTGCATTTGCAAGTTTAGGGGTTCACACAACACACATAGTGTCATGATCGACACTAGAGAAAATCACTCCTATAATATCATCGTTGATAATACCCCATGATGAATAACTCCATAGTGTGTTTGGTGTAGTTATGAGTCCATAATGATAAGAAAAATTATCAAGCCACATGAGATACATTATCAAGTGATGTTCCTAATTACCTCAAAAATTCTACATTGGGGATTTAATTTGATATAAATATCCTAATTCATTTCACTAGGATTCTCTATTGACTTGCCATAAAACACTTAGAAGCACTAAACTTTTGAATACAATCATAATCATCCACAGTACATTTTGGTTCAATATTATCCAATCATTAGAAAATGTTGCAATAGGTTTCCTTCCAAAGAACACAACCCATAAGTCATGATCTGTGAGAAATTCTTCCATTTTAATTATTCATAAATCAAAATTTGGGCCACCAAATCTTTTCATCTCCAATCATAATTTTATTTCCATGTATTCTTGAAATAAGATCCTTCCTATACATAATTACTACTCAAGCAAAGATTAATATTAAAAAAATCCCCTATTCAAATATCTCATGAGCTAGCTAAGCTCTAATTCCAAATGAAAATAAGACAATGCTACAACAATTTTCAAACTAAACATTAGAGAAGACAAGTAATAAATAATAAATGAATCAAAAAATTATAGAAAGATACACTACACATTCAATGACATGCAAATAAAAATATAATACATTTGACATTAAAATTACCTTGGAAAAATCCTCTGAAAAAGAAAAGCTCAGTAGAATTATTCTTTAATGTATTACTCAACAACATAACTCTACAATTCATTCAAAGTATTCACTCCTCTTAGTAGTATCAGCTATAGATATGAAGATATTTGATAATATAACCCTATAAAAGTAATATATCTATTTTCTCCTTCCCAAGCACTTAATATATAATCAAGCTCAAAAATAAGATAAGCTAAAATTATTCTAAATCAATGCATTGATTTGCATGGGCAATATAAAGAGCCCAAATCACATGAAAATTCTATAAGATGGGGTTAGAGAGTTCCTAGCCTAGAATAGTGGCAGTTAACACCTCTAGACCATTAACCACACCTAAACAAGAGAAAACAATTAAAGCATGAGAAAACAATAACATTAAATCACAATACTCCCATGCTTGAATCTTGAATCGCTTCCCTTTCTCTCCTATTTCTCCTTTTTTCAATCTTTGCCCTCAGATTTGTTGCTTCACATGTGTAAATACCTGCAAAATAGTAAGTAGAAATTTGGAGACAATTAACTGTTAAATTGAAAATGGAGGAGAAAGGTTGCTTTTATAGACAACCTTTCAAATGGACAGTTGAGATTAATCCTCTAGAAGGATTCCAAGATTAATGGATGAGAATGAATGAGATGAAGGTTACAAAACGATGGTTGAGAGCAAGATTCTATAAAGATGCTCAAATCAATGGTTGAAAATTGATGCAGCCAGAATATGCCATGCATGGAAAATATATGACGCTGATAGCTATGACACCCGATGGCTATGAAAAAAATGAAGGCAATGACATGGATTAATGACAAGGCATCTTTGACCAAAAGAGGTGCATAAATAATTTGTTTTAAATTATTTATTCAAAAATGGAGGAGAAGGACAAGTGGCAAATAAATTATTTATTTGAATTATTTATTTAGAAGGAGCATTTAATTAAATTAATCGATTTAATTAAATGAGGGAGATGAAAATGGAACATTAAATAATTAAGTGAGATTAATTATTTAATAGAAGAAAATGGCAAGGGATAGTTAAATAATTTTGATAATTATTTAACTATAGAAGATTTAAAAGACCATGAATAGATAAATAATTAGTGGTAATCATTTATCTATAGACAAAAGGTGATAAAGAATTAATTAAATAAATAATAATTCATTTAATTATCGAAGAAGAGGGGGGATTAGTGACACAATTAATTTAATTAATTGATCGGGATAGAATAAAGATTAGAAAGTGAATTAATTAAATAATTAAAAATTATTTAATTATTCGGAGACGAAGACCTAGAAAAATGATGCTCGCAGACTTAGGATATTTTTCAGTGTTTAGATTTTGCCCCTCTTTGACATAATGCAATTCATCATGTTGTGTCAAAGAAATTTAATTCGAAAATATGCCCCAGTGTATAGAGAAAGGGGAAGGATGACCAAGAGAGTTGTGGTATGTCCCCTCGAGAGGACAGGCGGGTTCAAAGAACATGAATGTGCTCTCAAAATGGAAGATAAGACTAGAGGATGAAGGATAGAAGAAATTTTAGTATGAAGGAGATGGATGTTAGCGTGGAAAAGACAAGGGAGATGGGATGTTAGTGCAAAAAGGGGAAAGAAGATAGAAAGGAAATGATAAGGGAACCAACTTTCATGCTTACATTTTTATATTTATCATCATTGGGCATCAAAAATGTCACAAATGGACCACAAACACCGTGGCATGACATAAACCAAGGTGTGCAAGGTGACCATTTGTGAGAGACAAGCAGTTCAAAAGACATCCAAAAGACAAGGAATGCCCTAGCTCATACTAAGGATTCAATTATCCAAGTCTTTTTTCCAAGACAAACCACATATAGCAAACAAAGAAAAGAGGCCACGATCCATCATCATCCCTCTAAGTCCATTAATAGGACATCCTTGAGGATACTAGTAACATGACCCAGAACCAATCGAAAAGATAAGAAAATCCAGACCAACAAAGTGTTTGCCAGTGATAATGATGATTGTTTGATTGGCTGATTAGGTTGACCAAGACAACCGATTTGATTTGATAGGTTCATATGGATTGATAAATTGATTTGATTGATTTGATCGATAGGTTGACAAAGATTCATCATTTTTTTGATGAAGATTGATGAATATGACCAAGTGATGTGATGGTACCCAACCATAGGAAGGACACATCATGTTCAAGACAAACGACACATCTGATAAAGTTGAGAAAATGATAAGTGTTGACAAGGCACCTATCCGTAGGAAAGACATATCTTGCTTAAGGTGAATGACCAAATTTGAAAAATTCCAACCTCAGGAAGGAAACATCCTGAGAAAATACAAGAGATAAGACTGAATGAGACAAATGACATAATGGCCCATTCCAACTGAATGACCAAGTTGATGGATGATAAGATGATTGATTAATTAAAGATTTCATTCGTTTCTTGTTTCTTGATTTAGTTTGAATGATGTTTGCTTCCGGACCAAGGACACGACCTACTTTGATAAACCCTAAAGGACTTGACCTAGGGGGCCTCAGGGGCTCATCGATAGATAGCCTTGCCTACATAGCAGTGTGCAAAGACCTCATAGTTTGACACAACTTGAATTTGTCATAATCGATAAAATACCGAGTCATGATTTTATTTGGAAAACCTAAAGGGACTGACCTAATGTCTAGAGGGATCATTTCATATGAGCTTTGCCTACATAGCAAACATGTAGAGGAAACATAGTTTGAGCACTCTAACAAAACCGACTTATACTTAGATTCAGACTTGGACTATGTTTTTAGAAGTTTTGAAGTCTTTCTTATGTTTTTGGATTTTGAGGATTTTATGATTTTTTTGGATTTTGATGGTTTTCAGATTTTGATGGTTTTCTGATTTTTTTGGATTTTGAAATGTTTTGATTTTTTTGGATTTTTGAAATGTTGTGATTTTTTTTGGATTTTTTCAAAACATTTTATGATTTTTATGGATTTTGAAGGTTTTAAAGGGCTGATACCATGTATTTTTTTTGAGGAAGATGTAATTCAAGGAATTTCCCCTAGTCAGGTATAGGACCAGTTTACTATGTACGAGGGGAAGCAGCAAATGGGACAGGTGGATATGAAAGTAAAGGATGCTAAATGTTGGTGGTCTTCAGGTGATGGAAAAGATGACGCTTTATTATGGATGAATAAGAATTTGTTATGGATGAAAACTATAAGTATCATGGAAAATGTATGTGAAAGATACCCACAATCAACCAAAAAGGTATGCACAAGGATCCAAGGACAAACATGATCTTTCCCCTAGTCAAGCTAAAAACCAATTGATAGGTGATGATGATGATGACAACATTGTTTTATAGGGTAAGGACACATCCCAAAACAATATGAGGATTGGGAAATACATATCCCATGGATGATAATGTAACTAAAGGATCAAGGCTTGCAGCAAGACTGGGAACAAAGCCAATGAATTTTTTGGATGACGTACTAGAGTGCATAACAAGATTGTATGGATTAGGCTTGTTGCATTTGAAATGACTAATCTTCGGACTAGATTGGATTATAGAGGGAAATTGGATAAGTGGATTAGAATCATTAAACCAATGACAAGGGAAACGAATTCTAGCAATAGGTATGAAAAGATAATGGATTTATTTTGGCAAAGGATAAGAGACATGAGGATTATTGGATGGAAGAATTAGGATATGATCTCCAAGGACTATTTCACATAGGAATAATTTATTTTCTCCAAGATATAGGTTTGGATAAATTCTATGAAGGCAATGACATGATATTTCATGGGTAGTATATGACCAAAGGATAGACATTTCAAGATTTTTCCCAAAGCATGATTTATGTTTATACCCCATTTCTTATCAAGATCAAGGAAGGTGGGAGAATGGATGGAAATGATAGGGCTTAGATGGATAGGTGGAAATGTCATAAGAAATGTCATGCAAAGGGTATGGGAGATGAGACAACTTTCCCCCGAGTGTAATGGTCCACATAGATAATTTCTTTTACACATGACATTTGTTTGCTAGGTTTTCATCATGGTACTTATCCAAAGCACCATAAATTTGGTTTTCACTATTGGACGAAATTTTTCTCTTTATTTATTTTTATTTTTTCTCTTTATTCTTTTTTTTCTTTTTTTCTTTTTCTTTTTCTTTTTGATGATGTCACACAAGACGCTTGTTTGCCAGGTTTTCATCAAGGTGACAATTTTTTTATTTTTTATATCAACTTGATGTTCTATATGATCGTTGATTATTCTAAATCCTTTGATAGTTTTGATGTAGATACTAGTGTCATGATATGCCAATAGTGAACTTTATGGAGTAATTGTCTTGTTAGGATCATAACACTTGCATACAATTGATTGATGTCATTGTGTTCCTCTCTGATACTAGGTTTGGCCTTATCGAAATATGCACATTGTGATAGAGTACCATTTGAGTCATTATGATAAAGAGTTGTTGCCAAGATGTGATGGATTCGTGAGGTATGTATTTTAGACTTTAGGCATGATGTAGGATTATCATGGATGATAGTAGATGTGGAAGGATTATTTGGACATTTGGATGAATCACTTTTTATTTTTCAAACTTGGGATGTTGGATGGTGGAGTTTGGAATTTTGATTGGGATAAAATTTGGAACCAACATTTTTATAGGCCTTTCTTGATGACCATTTTGAAGGAGGTGGACATTTACTATATGTGGGAGTCCTCTTTTCTTTTGGCTCCATATTTTGATTGACTTTTGGATTTGGAATATTTTCTTTTCTTGATCCATTTTTCTTTGGGATCCATTTTAATTTCATTTGTCCACTTGGATTTTTGTTTGATTCAATGGCCTTTGACATTTTATTTTGAAATTTGGATTTGTAATAATTTTCTTTTTGTTGGTTCCAAATAGAAGGTTTATTTATGTTGGACTAACGGTTTATAGTGTGGATGGAAGGAGTGTTGGTAGCAACCTTATGACAATGACTACACATGACCCCCATTTTTATGTTTGTATCAAATAAAGTTGCCCCCAATATCGAGGAGTTACCACTAATCATTTGATTCTCTGATTGAAGAATAACCAAGACCTTGATGTCTAGGATTTGCATAAAATTTTACTATTTCTATAATGCCTTACTCATGTAGGTCTAATCCTTTTCCTTGATACTACATGCTCTGGTAGATTTTGTTTGTGATGGGATATTTGTTGTTTTGAAAGAAAGAAGTGAACCCATCATTGTGTATGTGGAAGTTGCTGCTTGAAATCTCCTCATCTACAAGAAAGCCTGCTTTGACAAAGGCAGATGCTCCTAGTTGATAGGATGTTTTGGATTTATCATTCGCCATGCTTGTTTCTTCTTAATCATTTGGGATGTCAATTTGATATGTGGTAGATTTTGTATCTTCTTCTTTGACGTGATAAATGGTAGCTTCTCTATGTTCTCTTTGATCCATAGTATCATTTTTATGTTCTTCTTTGACTTGATCAATAGTAGCTTCTTTATTCTCTTCTTTTATGTTATCCATATCATTCATTTTATTATTTATGTGTCCAAAGGAGGCAAGTGTCTCATTTTTGGAAATGGAGGTGTTTGGAGTTTGGATAGGACCAACTTCAAATTTTTGATCATGGATGGTATAAAGGTCGATGAGAGGATCATTTTGGATTTCTTGCTCAATGGTAGGATCTTGGTCAAAAATAGGTGTATCTTGGACAACATGGTTGTGAATAGACTCTTGAGCAAGGATAGGTTTATTTTAGATGCCATGATTATCTAGAAGGACTTCTTGGATGGACTTAAGGATGGGGTCATGAGATGGAATGCTTAGATCTTGATATGGAGGTGAAGCTATGATGTCATGCTTTGGACTTTTCTTTTGACATGTATCCTCAAGTTTAGGCAATGGAATTTAATTTTGGACAAGGATACAATTTTCTTTGATAGACCCAAGATTTTTAAATGGCAATAATGGAGATTCAATAGAAATATATTTTTCGGTGTTGGTAGGCAATGGAGGACATGATGGTGACAAATGGTTGGATGGTGTAGGATCAACAATGTGATTGGATTTCCTAACCTTTTTTTTCATTTAGGAGTCAAACAAAGTTCCTTTCCTAGTTGTCCTTGCAGAGCATTAATTAATTTTATTTTATTGGATGGTATTGTAGTTTGGGATAGAGTGGATGGAAATGGGTTAGTGGATGATGGATTAGGATAATATGTGGAGGATTGGAATGGACTAGTGGATGATGGATTATGATAGGATGTGGAGAATTGGAATGGACTAGTGGAAGGTTGGTTTCCCTTGTCAAGGTTAGGATAAGGATGATTAATGAATTTTTTTGGGGGATTAATGGTATGGATTGTGTCAAGTGACTCTTGTTGGAGTGCAGTGATAACTGAGAGGGGGGGGTGAATCAGTGATCAAAATTTAAAAAAAAAAATTCACAATTTTTCTTTTGAAACAAAAATCTAGTGCAATAAAGTAACTAATCAATGCTCACATCCACAAAATTGAGACATAATATTTTCTTGAGTGGAAACCCTCATGGGGAATAAAACCACTCAAATTGGCTTCACTAGCCTTATCTGGAAAAAAATGATTTGTACAATGCCTCACTGGAAATTTTTTTGTCTCACTGACATACTTTTCAAGATTTACCTCACTGGATTTTTCTCACATGTAAAAGTATAAATGAATTTGAATCATAGAGTAAGACCTATGTTTAAATACATCACATTCTCTATTATGTGATCAAATAAAAATCAAAGATTTGAAAGTAAACCAAAGCACTAAATGTGCTTGCAAATGAAACAACAGTATGCCTTTCAAAAGAAAGTTCATAATGATCTCTCCTTTTTTCCCAACTACAACAAATTATTTCTCTCACTAGATTTTTCTTTTTATTTCATTTTTCTAACTCTTTTTCTCACTATATCTTTTTCGAATAAGAGTTCCTTTTTAACTGTTCTTTAAAAAAACCCTTCAGTTACAAAAGGAAAACAAAAATGCTCAGTGCCTCTTTTATTATTTACTTTTTTATCAACAAAAACAGTTATGAAAAATAATATCACATTACCCATAATCAAGGATATGTCAAATCCCTAACAAATAGACAAGGGTTTCGAAGAAATAATTCATCATAGACCTCTGAAGCAGTAGATTAACAAATGCACAACGAGCTAACTGAAATGTCAAAATTCTAGGAACCAAAAAACATTAACATACAACCGACATTGTTTAAACACTGAAGATTAATAATGCCATTAACTATCGAAGGATGTTACTTGAAGATGTAGTTTGAATAAAAAAACTACCTCTTTTCACTTAGTGGTGGTCGAGCAAAGTCTTGTCTGAGGGATACTAAGACTATCATCTTCAAAACCTAGCAACCGAAAACCTTGCTCTTCAATGATGTGAAGAGATAATGAAAACCCTAACATATGCTAAGTCACAAGACTTAGCATTCCCCGCTTTCACTTTATTTTATTTTAAAAAAAATTATCACCTTTTAGTGCCTGAAACCCCATGTGATGGGATTTACAAATATGCCTTTAGTCATCTACTTTAAGGCCTCCTTTGTTTTTAGAATAAGTCATGCAAATATGTACCGACATGAAATGTGATAGGATGTCAAGGCTTATAGACCTATTCAAAAAAAAGATTAGCCACATCCTCATATATTGTATGCTTTGCAAACCACTTCCAAACCATCCTTTGTTTCCGCCATAATTTACCTTAATAGGATAAACAAGCCCATGCCCTAGCTTGAGGAAAATAAACACAATAAATTCACAAAATGAGCTCGGCAATACTTTCATTATGTCTTTTATGACATATGATACTTTGAACCCGATGACATTTATTTCCCCTTTTTTATCACAATGTCTTTGAGAATTTTAATACCTAGCTCTTTGCCTTTGTGTAATCACAACCTTTTCATTAGGTATGAGATAAATTTTTTTAATGAAATCAATATACCACTGAATAGCTATCAACCAAATATCACCTGTGCCAATGCTCATATCACAAATTTCATGTCACCTATATTTGAAGTATATCACTATCTACACATCAAGTGTATGTTACAAGGACAAACATCATCATGTGTTCACCTGTACATGAAGTATATCACTATCTACACATCAAGTGTATGTTCAAGGAAAAACATCATCATGTGTCTTTTGGCAACAAGGACAAACCAAAACAAGGAGGAACAAAGAACAACAAACTCCCCCTTTGTCCTTGGTGACAAAAACACAAACTTCTCCCCCTTTTTGACATCCAAGACAAAAGATCTGAACCACTGTCTGTAAATCAGCATGAGTATCATGAAAGAACAGGCAAAATACAAAGCATATTCCACTATCACTGGTCAAAAGTAGAAGCCAATAGCCATATCAACAGGAACAAAGAACAGACATGGTAGGATAGAATAAAAAATAGGCATAACTCCCCCTATCTTGCATATCTACATGACCTTAATAGATTGAAAAATACTTCACATAGAGCACTATCATAGGCATCAAGCCACTGTTTGAAAATATGATCTTCCATACATCACATGTATTACTTGCAAACCACAATTATAACATTGCAAACTATAGAACACAGTCAGTTCAACGCACTGTTAAAGAAAATGGAAAAAACATGATATACTTGGCCACTATCAACCACTAACCAAGAACACCTATAAATAATGACTTTATTCACTCTCATGTACCTTTGACTGAGAGCAAAAAATACCCATACCTCATTGCCATTTTATACTTGCACTACAAAAGAACTGTTGTTGCAAGAAACCAAACTTAGAAACATCTCACTAGCCTTTTGCAAGTTAAAGCACCACTGACTATTAAAGATGAAGCACCTTTCAACCTCTCTGTCTACTATCTTAAGGTCATTGTTCTAAGCATGGATACAACTCGGAAGCATGAAGGACTTAACTGAGATAACCAAGATGTAGATCATATGCACTTGCAAGATGAATATCACTATTGTAGCAACATATCTGCACCAAATTAAGTAGCACACTGAGATATCTAAGCATTATATCATTGTTTCTTTGTTTCTGGTTATCTCATTGTTCATCATTAGGATGACCCTATGATGCTCCAAGAAAACATCATATTGTCCCATCAGTAAAATGTCAAGAGTAGTGGAGAATGCTAGCAACATGCCAAGCAAATCAACTACAAAATCTAAAAACTCAAGTGCCATGGATTAAAGATAAAATTGGAAAGCTCCCCCTATCTAAATGCACAAGGGCAACAACTGAAATCACTAACAGATCTGTTAATCACTGCCAACATGTAATTCATATATTCTGACAAAGAAATATTCATTATTTAACTGTTACAAAAACTTTCTACACTCTGTAACACACTATTAATATCAATAATACACAAGTAATACAGCCATATTGCCACTATAACAAGGAGCCATAAAAATAACATATAACTAGAAATGAACAAGAAACAATACCACTGTCATCAACATGTAATTGTTGTTATTTTCCAATGAAATGTCATTATTAAACATTATATAGACCAACAGTCATATCATTGAAATCAATAAACTAGCATCATATAAATACTGTACTGACAAGATGTCACCTGTATCACAAATGTCACTTGTACTCACCTGTACCAAGTATCAAAGATCACCTATACCACATAAAAAACATTGTAACCACTATCATGTAAAGTGACAAAAACATATAAAGTGACAACTATTATCACAATAATTTAAGCATGACAAAATGTCATCACAACCAAAAGATCCATGATATCACCAGAATGCTCCCTCTCTATAAGTAGTTTGAATACATTGAATTTGAATGTAGCACCACAATAGCCACTTTCAATAGACTGATTTATAAAGATATTGCAAAATGAAAGACATTAAAATCAAATTTTGTTTCATCATTCTGGTATACCTACTATCACACTGGGCCACTACATTGCCCTGTTAATGTATTCTCAAAGACTGCATTGCAAGCTCACAAACTGAATTAGCATATGAAAGAATCAATCATAGATACAAAGGCACTATTTGAGAATTTTCATAAGAACTATGTGACCAAAGGCATCAACCACAAAACACTGTTCAAGTAGAATCACAAGTCAAAGCAACGGGAAGTGTAAGAAGATTAAAAAATATTGTACTTGACTACCCTTACTGAAAAGATATCATCTTGTCATACTGCTTTTCCTTGTACCATGTCAAACACAATCAACTCACCATGACCGTGCCACTAATTCATACTAACTTCCCAACCTTAAACACATTCAAGACAACAAAAACACTGTATCATACTAGTCATCCTCAAATACATGCAAAGTTCAGAGTATATCATTGCATCATCACAGGGTACTGCAAAACTCACAATAGTCTTCATAAACCTTATAGATTACTCTCATTGTTAATAGATGTTGCATTTCAATCTCTTATTGTATGTTGTCACTATATACTACTATCAATGATATTGTCATATAGATCTAAGTGCTATTGCAGAGTATACACTCTCATACAAATTTCATAATGTTGACGACATTAATGGGTTTCATATTCTTGACTGTTACAAGACAAATTTCTAGGATTTGAAAGAGAATAACTATCATGTCTACATTCTATGATGCTTCATAACAATAGTTTGACAGCCTCATAATCAAACATTAAACTGTCCTCTATCCATTGTTCTTTGAAATCTCTTTGTCCTTTCTAAAGAGGTAAATATGCCCGTCTTTCAGGCACTTTGTGAAATCTCTTGTGTGGTATGCACAAGATTAGTTTTTCCTTCTTCCTGATTTTGTTTTTTCCTCCACACTAATTTAGGAATTTTATTTTCCTTGCCCAAGACATTATCTTTCTTTTGCCTGAACATGTATTCTCTAGATGGTTTCACAAAAAAAATTCTGCAAAACTATGCTTTATGCCCAAAATGATTGCATCTATTACATATTACATTGTTATTCATACCAAAGGAATAATAATGTCTCCTAATAATTTTGTAAGAACTTCCATTGCTTGTATAAATTCTACAATCTCTTGCTTTATGACCATATTTATGACTTGAATAACAATAGCCATGAAATTGAAAATGATTTTACCTCTTTGAATGATTCTTTCTAAAAGATGTAGACCCTGTATACCAACTGTCTCTTCTCCCAAATTTGCTCAAAGCCTTGTGTTGCTTTTCATTTGCAACCTTATTTTCTGTTTCAAGGGTAGTACAATAGTTCAAGTCTATCTTCTTTCTTGGAGTTTGTCTAACCTTGAAACACTACCCTTTTCCATTTGCAAATACAAAAATTGTTTCACATTTTGACTCTTTTCCATCTGAAAAGGTTTTCCCTATCTCATATCCTAACCTAGCAGGATCCTTATGTTGTTTTTGCTTACCTAGTATCTCATTTAACTTGTTTGTGCTTTCATCAAACTTTTGGTAGTTCTCTAACTATTGCCTAACATTCTCAATATCTTTCTTGAAAACAACAACCTCTCCCTCAAGTTTATGACACTCAAAAATTTTGATATCCAAGGCAGATTTTGTGACTTCTACTATCCTCTTAGCCTCCTCAACCTCTATTTTTCAGATTTAATATTAAGTTATCTGAATTGTCTTTTAAAAAAGAATTCTTCTCTACACTTTTTTCAATGAATTGAGTTCATCCTCAGACTTTTTACACATTTCTTCAATTTGGACTTTGAGTTTCTTGTTTTCTCTTTCAAGGTTCCTAGTCATATCTAGAGTAGAGACAAGCTCTCCTTCAAAAGCAATTACTCCTTGAGGATCACTGGCACACTCTTTCATATTTGATTCTCTCACATTGACCATGAACTCATCAAGCTCTATAATAGACATTTTTTCATCTACAGGACTGTCTTTATTATACCTTATAAAATCAACTAACAAGGAATTCTCTTGAGACAAGACTTCACCAGACTTGACATTAGTGTTTTTCTTTTGACCTATGTTTCTTTTGCACTTAGCCATAACAAGCACTCCAATACGAGTAAATCCCTAGACTTACATTCAAGGGTTTGGCTCTGATACCAATTGTTGGAGTACGGTGATCACTGAGAGGGGGGGTGAATCGGTGATCATAATTTAAAAACAATTTTCACAATTTTGCTTTTGAAACAAAAATGCAGTGCAATAAAGTAACTAATCAATGCTCACATCCACAAAATTGAAACACAAGATTTTCTTGAGTGGAAACCCTCATGGGGAATAAAACCACTCGAATTGGCTTCACTAGCCTTATCTAAAAAAAACTGATTTGTACAATGCCTCACTAGAAAATTTCCTATCTCACTGACAATGTTGTCTCATTGACAGAATTTTCAAGATTTGCCTCACTGGATTTTTCTCACACGTACAAGTATAAATGAATTTGAATCACAGAGTAAGATCTCTGTTTAAATACATCACATTCTTTGTTCTGTGATCAAATCAGAATCAGAGATTTCAAAGTAAACCAAAGCACTAAATGTGCTTGCAAATGAAACAATAGTATGCCTTTCAAAATAACTTTTTGAATTATCTCTCCTTTTTGTCCAACTACAAAAAATTATTTCTCACTAGATTTTTATTTTTATTTCATTTTTCTAACTCTTTTTCTCACTATATCTTTTTCGAAACAAGAATGCCCTTTTAACTGTTCTTTAAAAAAAACCCTTCAGTTACAAACAGAAAACTAAAATGGTCGGTGCCTCTTTTACTATTTATTGTTTTTATCAACAAAAAAAATTATGAAAAACAATATCACATTACCCATAATCAAGGATAAGCCAAATCCCTAACAAATAGACAAGGGTTTCAAAGAAACAATTCATCATAGACCTCTGAAGCAACAGATTAACAAATGCACAATGAGCTAATTGAAATGTCGACATTCTAGGAACCAAAAAATATTAACATACAGCCAACATTGTTTAAATACTGAAGATTAATCATGCCATTAACTACCAGAGGATGTTACCTGAATATGTAGTTTGAATAACAAAACTACCTCTTTTCACTTAGTGGTGGCCGAGCAAAGTCTTGTCCAAGGGATATTGAGACTGTCATCTGCAAACCCTGGTAGCCAACAACCTTGCTCTTCAATGATGTGAAGAGATAATGATAACCCTAACATATGCTAAGTCACAAGACTTAGCATTCCCTGCTTTCACTTTATTTTATTTTTAAACTTTTCTCACCTTTTAGTGCCTAATACCCCATGTGATGGGATTTAAAAATATGCCTTTAGTCATCTACTTTAAGGCCTCCTTTGTTTTTAGAATAATTCATGCAAATATGTGCCAACATCAAATGTGATAGGATGTCAAGGCTTATAGACCTATTCAAAAAAAAATTAGCCGCATCCTCATATATTGTATGCTTTGCAAACCACTACCAAACCATCCTTTGTTGTCGCCATAGTTTACCTTAACAGGATAAACAAGCCTGTGCCCTAGCTCGAGGAAGAGAAACACAATAACTTCACAAAATAAGCTTGGCAAGACTTTCATTATGTCTTTTATGACATATGATACTCTGAGCCTGATGACATTTATTTCCCCTTTTTTATCACAATGTCTTTGAGTATTTTAATACCTAGCTCTTTGCCTTTGTGTAATCACAACCTTTGCATTAGGTATGAGAGAAAATTTCTTAACGAAATCAGTAAACCACTGAATAGCTATCAACCAAATATCACCTGTGCCAGTGCTCATATCACAAATGTCATGTCACTTGTACATGATGTATATAACTATATGCACATCAAGTGTATGTTACAACAACAAACATCATCATGTGTTCACCTGTACATGAAGTATATCACTATCTTCACATCAAGTGTTTGTTACAAGGACAAACATCATCATTTGTCTTTTGGAAACAAGGAGGAACAAAGAACAACAACTCTTGATAGTGAGGGTAGATGGATGAAGGACTGGAGCTTATGGATTGTTGGTAAGAAGGGTATGTGAGTGGTTGGTATTGACGATTGAGGATTGATTGGTATTTTTCTTGAATACGAAGAAGATCAAGGTAAAGTGAAGACATGGTCATGAATTTGGATTAGGATGGATAAGAAAAACTTAGTGAGGACCATACAAAACTTGTGACGTTTGGATGACAATCCAAGGTGCCAATGCAAAATGGATATGAAACTATGCTATTTTTTTGTGATTTTCAAGGATATAAGGATGAAAAGTGCTAATGTACCTAAGACCAAGATTAAGGAATGGTGGAATGATAATGACCCTATGATCAAAGCATATGATATGCAAGGATGATGATGACCAAAGGATATGTTTTTTTGGGGATTTTTGGGATAATATAGGGATGTGGAGTGATAATGCAAGGATTATAATGACCTTATGACCAAAGGATATGACATGCAAATGAAGCTAAATGCTAAATGATGCAAGATGGTATGGGACTATACTATGTTTTTTGATTTTTTGGATTATAAGGATATGAGGATGAAAGATGATCATGCAAGGATAATGATGACTTTGAGACCAATGGATGGAGCTAAATGAAGCTAAATGAAACTAATGGATGCAAAGGATATCAAAGGTGGACTAATTAATGATGACAAGGAGACTAAATGGTGCTAAATTAATGATCAATGGTAGTGATGCAACTAAGGCTAAGGTGAAATGAAACTATGTTTTGTGCTTTTGAGATATAAGGATGTAAAGTGAAAGTGCAATTTAAGTCCAAGACTAAGGATTGATAGAATGATAACGAAGCTATTGTCAAAGGGTGTGATATGAATGATAATACTTAGGATATGAATTCTAAAATTTGAGACAAAGGATGAAAACCAAGCTAATGTAGGTCCAAGATAACAAACCCAAATGTCATTGACCTTTGTGATGACCAAGATGATTGATTTGATAAGGCGAGTCTAAACTAAGACACAAGTTTGAGACCCAAATTTTTGACCAAGATGATAAAGAAAAAGGTTGATAAATTAAAAGATGAAGGTCAATGACAAGTCAAATAAGTAACCAAGGACTGTCCAAAGGCTTGATAATTTTCCTATGTCTGAAATCTAGAAGGTATGTGCAACCTAAGACCTAACATTAATTATGCAAGGAAAAGGTGACCTAAGGTGCAATCTAAGATGTAATGCAAATCTGAATGAGGGATGATGGAATGGACTGACAAAGCTCTGCAAGTCTCTGGTTTGGAAGTCAAGATAAATATTATGATGAATTGGTTCAGTTTTGAACAAGGATTTTGTGAAATCATGGTAATTAGGTAGTTGTGGCTCTGTTTTAAGTAGTTGTGGTTCATAGAATGTTGATGTTGCAAATTTGATGTTTTGACTTTATTTTTTAATAGATTTTGACTGATTTTGATGAATTTTGATTTTCAAACAAAAAATAAAATCACAAGACATGTTTTGGTCTGATTTTGGATGTGAAAAAGTTTGATTTCAAGATAACAAGCATGAATCCAATGGTTGGGAAGGACAATATTCGTTGAGTTCCCACTTGGATTTCTCCAGCTACACTTATTCTTAGCGGATGAATTAGAAGCTTGGCCACGCTAGCTCCCCCAACACAGCACTCACTTCTTGGTTCAACCAAGCTTTGAGTTCTCATGAATCTCCCATGATGAAATCTTCATCTCTACTAAGAACTGTGAGTATGTGGGATGGATTTGAAGGTCTAACCTCTTGCACCAGCAAATAGAAGGATTTTGGTTGCTAAAAATAAGAGGTGTCTAGTAAGGGCATCTGGTTCAGGGGGTACTATCATAAACTCCCTCAGGAGGTCTCTCTACCCTTAGAATAAGGGGTTACATATCATAAAGATATTGGGGGAGAGTTATCACATATCACGTCCCGTTCATTGCAAAATTTTCTTGGAATCACAAATTTCTATAGCAGTTCAGAAGGACTTGGCTTTAGCCTATTATCGCTTGAGGTCATCCCTTGGGGTGAGTATTTTTTCCCACCAAGGTAGGCCCTTCTAATTGGTGAACACAAAATTGGATTGGTCTAGATTTTTTATCATCGAGTTTGCACAAGGTGAGAGAATAATACCTACCATCTTACAAGCACAAAAAATAGTGGTTTATTAACCCCCTAGTTAAATCTATGTAAAAAAAAAAACAATTGTAAATTTTAAATCTTGCTTATTATTTGAAAACACTTTGTAAATTTTAAACCGATAATGTGAAATACAAGTTTATTTTAACACCCATGAGTGAAAAATGCATATTGTTGTTCTTTTTAAACCTTATGAATGTGGAAGACGCAATTTGTTGTTCATTTTAAACCCATGAATGGAAAATATAATTTGTTTTTCATTTTAATCCCATGAATGAAATATGCAATTTGTTGTAAATTTTAAGACCAAATGAGTGACATATGCAAATTGTGGTTCATTTTATCCTCATGAGTGTAAATGCAATTTGTTGTAAATTTTAAAACTAATGAATGAAATGCAATTTTAGCTCTTCAAAAAAATTGTTGAAAAGCACACAAAAGATTTCTTATCCAAAACAAGCCAAAATCCTGCAAAACCACAAGTTAGATCTTCTTGATGAAAGCCACACGCTGAAAATAAAACACCAGTAAACCAAAAAAAACTTGAATCAAAACAACAAACTAAAATAGTGATAACTTTATCAAAACTAAACAAAATTTAACTGTAAAAATCTATGGAAAGCTAAGACATAGACCTTCAAAACTTAGAAAAAGTTTGGCAAAATCTTGCATAAAAAAAGTGTTATAAATAAAAGAAAATTCAGGTCTTAACAACTAAATCTTAAAAAGCTGCGAGCACTAAAATGACCATAACTTTCTCAAAAAATATCAAAAATTTAAACCGGTTAAAGTTATGGAAAGCTAAAATCGAGGCCTACAAAACTCAAATAATCTTTTTTTAAGATTTAATGTGACCATTTTTCTATACTCAAAATAAAATGATGGGATTTTGTGCGAATTCTTGGTTGTAACCTATAAAACAACAAAAACAAACAAAAAAGAAAACATATTTCTCTACAAAATTGTAAGATTCACATCGATTTCACCAATGTAAGATGGGGTTAGAGAGTTCTTATCCTCGAATAGTGGCATCTAACACCTCTAGACCATTAACCACACCTAAACAAGAGAAAACAATGAAAGCATGAGAAAACAATAACATTAAATCACAATACTCCCATGCTTGAATCTTGAATCACTTCCCTTGCTCTCCTAAATCTTATTTTTGCAATATTTTCCCTCAGATTTATTGCTTCACATGTGCAAATACCTATAAAATAGTAAGTAGAAAGTTGGAGATATTTAGCTGTTAAATTGAAAATGGAGGAGAAAGGTTGCTTTTATAGACAACCTTTCAAATGGACAGTTGAGATTAATCCTCTAGAAGGATTCCAAGATCAATGGATGAGAATGAATGAGATGGAGGTTATGAAATGGATGGTTGAGATCGAGATTCTAGAAAGATGCTCAGATTAATAGTCGAAAATTGATGCAACCAAAATATGCCATGCATGGAAAAGATACGATGTCGATGGCTATGACACCCAACAACTATGACAACAATGAAGGCAATGCCAGGGATTAATGACAAGGCATATTTGACCAAAAGAGGTGTATAAATAATTTGTTTTAAATTATTTATTCAAAAATGGAGGAGAGGGACAAGTGGAAAATAAATAATTTATTTGGAGAAAATGAAAAAGGAGCAGTTAATTAAATGGGGGAGATGAAAATGGAACATTAAATAATTAAGTGAGATTAATTATTTAATAGAGGAAAATGGCAAGGGATAGTTAAATAATTTTGATAATTGTTTAACTATAGAAGAATTAAAAGACCATGAATAGATAAATAATTAGTGGTAATCATTTATCTATAGACAAAAGGTGATAAAGAAATAATTAAATAAATAATAATTCATTTAATTATTGAAGAAGAGGGGGGATTAGTAACACAATTAATTTATTTAATTGATTAGAATAGAATAAAGATTAGAAAAATAATTTATTAAATAATTAAAAATTATTTAATTAATAGAAAAATATGATAAAAAAAAATTAAATAATTAAAAATTATTTAATTATTCAAAGATGAAGACCAAGAAAAATGACGCTCACAGACTTAGGACATTTTTCAATGTCTACAAATTATATTTCAGACTTTTATTTCATCTCTATAAAAGACTCTCCATGTTTTTCATCTAGTTCACTTATCTTTCCCTTTTTGTACACTCTTTCTATATCAACAACTTTTTACACATTAGAATTGTTATAATTGTATTTAGTAACTTACATGACATTAATTGATAATTAAAATTATTTAAATAAAAAATTACTAGTGATACATAATAGTGTTCCAAATATATGAAAACAATAATAAAATACATTAAATAAATCATAAAATTTGTAAAATGTATAATACATAATCCCAACAATCTTACATTGTTTGAACTCATCTAACCAAACAAATAACTATGACAAAAAAAAAAAAAAACATGTCAAATATTATTAAAACATAATTTCAAATCTTTAATTTAATTTATTATAACAAATACAAACACTTAAATATTAAAAAAATCCCAAAATACAAAAGTACATTTCAAAAATCAAATGACTCAAATTAAAACCATAAACCATACTATATTGAGTGTATTATCCTCGGCAAGGATATACCCCATATAGTTAAATGATAATAGTCACCACATTCCACAAAGTATGAGGAGTGAATATTTACACCTGACCATTTGTTAAATCCACAATGCCAACATAGTTTTATATACTTAAAATTTTAATATAAACATGTGTACATATTTACTTCATGCCTTAATAAAACAATTTGTTCGACTAAACCTTATTCTTGGGTCATCAATATAGGCAGCCTTAAAATAATTTTCTTAAATTGGTAAATACATTTAAGGCTATTCAAGTTATCAAAACTAGTTTATAATTGCTTACTAGATTACTAGTGACATTAGATCTTTTGTTCTAGAGATTTATAGTCAAGAAGTTAATTCTCTTTGGAGGGATAAATATAGGTGGAAAAGATTGTTCTACTAGATATTTGATTATTGGGTGAGATCATTCTACTTTATTAATGGTCTAAGCTAGTTTAGACTTCTAGTCTTCATACCGATTAAAAAAGAATTTGTGGGTATCAAAACAAAATGTTATGATTTGCATAATAGTAGAAAGTAAAAGTTGATAAATATTTCGAAGTACATATTGAGAGAATTTTTTCATCTTAGAGATATTGGGTTGAGATTTTGTAGGGATTATAATAGAAATAAAGTTAGGTATAGTAAGTAGACCCATCACAATCATTGGGTGTTTGTTAGTTAGAGGTTGATTATTTGAATCATGTATCTTTAGGGCTCCCTCATTTCAGCTAGATTTTATCAAGAAGAGGTAGGCTTATAATGGTTGCTAACCAAGATCTTACAATAATATTGTATGAAGCAATCACAATACTAAGCTCCAAAATTAAACTGTTAATCTAAATAAAATAATGAAAAATTATTATCGTTTTTCTTATATAACAAACAAAATCTACCTAAAAAAATAAAAAACTATGTTACATTTTTGAATTTAAGGTAATTCATCTACTACATACTATTGTATCTAAGGCTGCACCACTAAAAATGCAAGCTTAGGCTTGCATCACATGGGATATACTTTCATAGAGACAAATCATAATAGCCTTTGCCAAGTAGTTAACATAAATTTTGGAGACTCCGAGAAAGACCCATCAGTCCTATGGGCAACAACATGGTTTAATATAAGCCAACAATTATGGTTGATAGAACCAATTCATACCATGCTAGCAATAAAGAAGTCAAATTTCAGAATTAATAGAAGCATAACCAAAATAAGATGACCAACATACACAATCAAGGAATGTTTGATGCAAGTAAAATGAGTTTGTAGTGTTGAATTTGGGAGTAACACAAGGTTAAATCTCATTGTGAATATCTAAAACCAATGAAGTGACCAATGTGACAATTTTTCTTAGAAATAAAGTATATTCATTGTGACAACTTCATATAATTACTATCTTGACTATACTTCATTCCAAACCACATAATTTGTTTTTATATATATATTGAATCAAAGCATATTACAATGAATAAGAGCTACCTACAGGTAGCAGAAAAAAAAACCAATAACTAATCAAAAGTAAAAAATCATCCAAAGAGGTTGAATTGAGCAAACATTTTTGAAACTGTACAATTTTACAATGCCAAAACTTGTAATTGGACTGTAACTGCAAGACTTGGTCTTTGATTTTCTGAAGCTGGACCATGTTCTTAGAATTCTTCTTGCATAAAACTTGTTGCTGCGAAAACAAAAAATCCACCTAAAGAAGGATGTCAGAGTAAAGCCTTAAAATTGCAGCTACATGACAATAGTTGTTAGAGAACATAGTTGAACATCTAGCTTTCCAAATATGCCTTAAAATAACATGTCTGATAGAATCAGAAATAATACTATTATGCATACCCAAACCCAAGATAGTCTCTTTCCAGTTTAACTCATGATGGAAAATAGCATTTTTTTTTTTTTTAAACAGTTATTCATTGCTTTTTAACATACGAACAGTCCCAAAATATATGCTTCATAGTTTTAGTATGTAACTAGTAAGGGAAATTAGCTGGTTGAACTTTAATACATCTCAATCTATCTCCAACCGGTAGTTTACAATGTAAAATTTTCCAAACCAACAATTGTGATTCAAAATCAGCTTTCAATTTCCATATTTGAGCACTCAACTGGCACCAAATTTTGGCATTAAATCTACATTTCCACTTTTGTTTAAGATGAGGAACAAGAGACCATCTAGGAAGGATATGAAAATACACCTTCAAAGGAAAATAATTAAATGGACTGACGGATAGCCATTTCCAATCCTTGGCAAAGTTACATTCCTTGGGAATGCAAAGCTTCATAGAGAGCTCAATAGGGACTAAAGACTGCACAAAGATCATAAATTATTTATGTTTATCACTCAGCCCATAATGTGCCTTGAGATATGGCTAATAGGCCCAATCAAAGGAATTAAAATCCCAAATATCTTTGAAATTATGAATTCCCTTTTTAAACAAGTAATAAGCATGCCTTGGAAAGTTAACAACAAGTGGTTGATTATGATAATTAATAACTCTATTCCACTAGATTGAAGCAAACGAAAAACTAAAACCATGTTGTAGGGAAGCATTATTCCAAGTTAAGAAGTGACAAATTTATTGCCAAGCTCTCCAAATAGATTGAAGAGGAAAGGAAGCATTTTAAAAAAAGGGAGACATTAAATAGTTGATTGCTTGCCAACTTTTAGCAATAGCCTGATGCCAAACTAAAATCTTCCATGGTTCATCACCATAACAGCTCTAAAAATTTGCAGCAAGGCAAAGCCCTTGTTTTGGGGTCTATCTTAGTTCTTGGTTGAATACAATGAGACCAAGAAGAAGCAATGCCAAGGATAAAAATTTTCATTACCATCCAACAAGCATGAGTTTTTGGCATTTTACCTTTTTAATCTGTCTAGAAACCATCTCCACATATCTAAAAGTGAGACCCCTATACCAAAGGGAATGCCTAAATATCTTGTTATCTCCCCATGATTGATAGGCTTCCATTATTTGGGAATCCAATGTGGAATAGAGCCACTTTGAGACATCAAAAACTTAGTTTTATTATGAGATAATTGGGATCTAGAAACAACACAATACAATTCCAAGATTTCCAATGTTTTGTTAAGTTCCTCCTTAGAATTTTGCAAAAATAGAATGGTATCATCAAAAAAATGCAATTTAATGACCACCTTGCACCAAGGAATGGAAATACCTCTAATAAGCTTCATTTGATTAGCCTTTTGAAGAAGATATCCTAGTGCATCAATAGTAAGCACATATAAGAAAGGAGATAGAGGACACCCCTGTCTTATAGAATGTTGCAACTCAAATGGAGTTGAAATAGAGTTATTAATTACAAGATGAGCATTTGCATCTTTAAATAGAATTGAAACATGCTTTTGGATCCTTGGACCAAAACCCAACCATTGCAACATTTTAAGAATGAAACACCAACGAATTCTATCATACGCTTTATCGAAATCTAGCTTAACCAAAAGTATGTTTTGGCGTGATTTTTGGGCCCATTCTATAGTCTCCTAAGCCAGCATAAGATTATCAAGAATAAATCTTCCTTTTATAAATCCAATTTTCTTGGCTCTCACTATACGTTGTACAACGGGTTTAATTCTAATAGCTAATGCTTTAGCAATAATTTTATAAGAGGTATTTAACAAGGAAATTGGTCGCCAACCAACAATAGTGTCTTCATTTTTTCATTTTGGTATAAGTTTGATTAAGCCTTTATTAATTGTAGTGCCTAAAGAACCCTTCTGAAGAGCTTCCAAATAGAGCATATAAAAGTCATCCTTGATATGCTTCCACATGATTTGATAAAACTCAGCTGGAAGACCATCAAAGCCAGGAGTTCTATTAGTTTTCATAGAGAAAAGAGCACGTTCCAGATCTTCTATAGAGAGATTTCGATCTAAGTATTGGCTATAACTAGGGTCAATCATGTTAGGAATAAATCCTTTCACATCTTCTTCCAATGCCTGTTGAATATCTTGCCAATTACTTCCTTCCTTAAATAATCTCTCATAGAAATTTTGAAATAAGTTAATAATTTCAGCAGGGTCAGAGTGTAACCTTCCTTCATTCATGATAGCCCCAATTTTCTCTTTTTTATAACATTCTATTGATTTATAAAAGGCAGATTTATTCTTGATTATTAATTAAACCTTTATAGTTTACTCTTATTCTCAATTATTAATTGAATCATGTTAGGAATAAATCCTTTCACATCTTCTTCCAATGCTTGTTGAATATCTTGCTAGTTACTTTCTTCCTTAAATAATCTCTCATATAAATTTTGAAATAAGTTAATAATTTTAGTAGGGTCATAGTGCAACCTTCCTTCATTCATGATAGCCCCAATTTCATTCTTAAAAGCACGTTTCAATGTTATGCTTATAGCCTCAATGTTTTGATAGCAGTCAATTATGCTAAAACTACAAACTAGTTACCACCAATACTTAAAAGCTATAAATCAAAGAGTAAACTATGTCGTTTCAAGACAAGAATTTAAGTGAAATAAAATAATAACTACAATCTTTAAAATTAATGGATAAAATTAGTATTTCTATCTATTATATTCATTAGTTATAAATAAGTTTATTTTAATTTATAATAATCAAACATATAGTTGGGAAATAAAGAATATAATGACATGTTCACAAAAATGGGAGTCAAAAAATGGTTAAAAAATATTTTGATTTGAAATAATCAATAATGCTATCACATTTTTGGTAGTGACAAGTTTAAGGTTTAGTCATTATCAAATTTAAACATGGTCATGTTATAATATAAACTAATGAAACATAAAAAAATTAATATTTATGTATGTATGTATGTACATATGTATGTATGTATGTACATATGTATGTATATGTATCTATACAACACACACACACACCATTTTGAAGAGATTCTCTCCTCTAGAGTACTATATTTTTTATTAAAAAATTAAAATCAAATTTTTTAATAAATATTTTTTATTTAATTTTATTAAATAAAAGGAGGATGGTAGAGAATCACACTCATAAACTCTAACTCAACAAGATCCAACATAAAGACAAATTAACAAAAAGGTCAAGCCCAAATAAAGCTAAGTAGCTAAAGAAAACACATGAGGAGGGTATTTATTATTTGGATTACCCTAGACATAAGTAGGGACAACATCATCAACTAGCTCCCAACCAATAAGATTACTTTATTTTTCTTAAGGAGGATTATTTATAGACTACTAAGTGCAAGGTAGAGAGATGTCCAACTCTAGATGAGAAAATTTTCTTAAGTCAAACCGGCTAGTATTTCCTTTCTACCTACAAGTTTAAGTAGAAGGCATACAATCTCATCCACCATGAGGAGTATTATTCCTATGAGTTGAAGGTTGAGAATCGTGGTAGCCATGGGAAAATGATCCACTATCATGCTAACTTTTCCGATGTGTTTTCCCTCATTAAGGAGCGAGGGAATCAAGTGGGACTCTAAAAATAGTGCATGGATTTTCCTTCCATGATCTAGCACCTCCTAAAGATAAACAACTTCAAGTGTAACTTTACGACTTTGCACTTGAATCTACATTATCACATTAGATAAAATCATGGTTTTAGTATATAATGAGAAATGAGCATCAATAGAAAAGCCAAAGAAAAGAGCACTATTTCTACCTTTCCAAATATTAAAGAGAATTTCCACTATGAAAGCATTTCAAATCTAAGTAATTTTTTTTGGGAGATAAGGCCAATCTTTAAGAAGAACCATATGCCAAGAGAAAGGGATAGACCTAAATATCTTGAAAAAGTGATGAATCTAAGTTCAAGCTTCTCGAGCTTTGGGACAAAACTAGAATAAATTCTTGAAGGAATCCATATGGCCACAAAATAGACAACGAAGATTGGGAACACATATATGAGTTAAATGGCTACCCGGATGGAGGCCCTAATATAATATGCACCAAGAAAAGTGAGCTAATTTAGGTGCCAATCTAGCCAACCCAATGCATTAAAACCTATAATGCTAAGACCCAATAGAGGATTGGAGCTACCACCAAAAATTAAGTTGATCCACCAAAGAAATATGGGGGATGACTAGATGTATCCTTTGTGAGACCTATAGATATGAAAGAGAATGTCTAGCTACTACTTCTAATTCTTCTACAAAGGTTTGAGAGACTTGACCCTAATTTTGTGAAGAATCTATGGAGGCATAGTGTTGATAACAAATTGAAAGATATCATAATATTAGGTAGCCATCATGAATCTTGATTTGAATTCAAACTAGGAGAGGAAGTTCTTGGTGACTCTATCAATAAAATTTGGCAACACACGGATTCCTCAATTAAAGAACTTAAAGGAATGCAACCCAAACATTATGGCCAGTGGCTAGTCTTAAGAAGAGGGAACTGAAGACGGCCAAATATAATGTTGGTTGATAGAGATATATTTATAAAATTTATTTTCCAAATACCCTTGAAGATAAAAGTGCCCTAGATTTTTGTAGTAGCTTTCATTGTAAGAAGAGTACCAAAGTCAAGGCCCTTCCAAGATGGATGACCAACTGACACTCCAAAGCAAATACAATGTCATAGGTCAATTTTTTTAAGCTTCATTTCCTCCAAGATTTCTAATGATCTATTTAGCACATAAGATAATGCCTTATCTATGAACCAAGAGAATTCCTAGAATTCTAGGATCACAAGGTAGTGAATCAAAATCCTAGACCACATAATGAAAACTATGATTTCCTTCACTATTGACCCATAGAAAATATCCAAGAATATTTTCAAGGGAATAGTAAGAGACTTTGGAGGGAACCCAATTTAAGAAGAATAATAAATGTGTGTAATAGTAAGCACTTTAGAATATTTTTTCATTAAATGCTTGACCTTGAAAACTAACAAAAAATATCTATACATTGGATGGATTAGAGGAAATTATTCTCCTCTTCAATAAGAGTGAGTAAGGTGTCATTGAGAAAGTTGTCATTAACCAATTGCTAGAATGAAATAGGAAGATATCCCCTTGACCAGTGATTGAGAGAATACATGAGCCAAGGAGAAACTAAATCCTTTAATAACAAGAACATAAAGTGTTGGTGTTAGAGGATAACATTGATGGATAGACTTGTGAAGTGCAAAAAGTAATTTTTTTGTTAGAAATTATATTGCATCTACAAAAAACATCTCCACAACCTGAATGAAATGAGGCTCAAATCTAATTTATTGAAACATGACAATTATGAATGACCATTCAATGCAATCATCGACCTTGGAAAATTCTATATTAAGAAAGACAATAGGCTATTGAGAGTGGCAAGCCCACTCCATGCCTTCCTAAATAGAAATTTAATATTATCCAAGATAAATTTGAACTTAATAAAGCTTATGTATTTAGGATGAACAAGTTGAGGGAGGAAAGGGTGATGCTTAAGAGCTAGATCTTTTGAGATGATCTTATAGGTGAAATTCAACAAAGTGACCAATCTCTAATTAGAAATCTCATTAAGTTCACCAGCTTTAGGTATGAATTTTAAATTTCATTTATTAATTAGTTTCCTTAGAAATTTGGAATGAAAAGCTTCAATATAGACCTTGTTGAGGTCACTTCCAAGAACATCCCAATCAGACTTGCAAAATTCACAAGGGAACTCATCCATCTTATGAGCTTTATAATTGGCCATTATAAACATTAAATCCTTTAAATCCTTTAAGGTGAGAAGCTAATCACACAAAATATGCTATTAATTCATGACTTAGTAAAAGACCACATTAAGGCATTGTTGTAAGACATCAATTCACTCTATCATATAATCTAGAGTAATAAAATATCTAGTCATAGTATTATAAAAAGGCCTGAAGGATATTAGGTATCTCATGTAAAATGTCTTTGTCCTTCATGATTTTTCTTAATGGATTGTGATGAATGTTGGCCATGAAAGGCCTAAAAAAGTTCTTGGAGACTTGATCACCAATTTTGAGCTAATGGAGCTCGACCTTAATTTTGGGACAATGTGCCAAGATAATTTTTATAAATGTTGGGTGAATATTTTTTAATTATTTTTAACAATTACAAAATGGTAGTTTTAGCCATAGCTATGATTAGAAATTAATCTCTCTTCCCATAAAGGAGAGGCTCCTTCTTATTGCTAACTAAAACAACTAGTAATTAAACTATGCTTATATACACTACAACTATTCATAGGGGTGTTTCCATCATCCTATTTTACTCTTTTAGAATAGATGTTTCCTTTTTCACGATTACAATAGTATTCCCATGATGTTCACAACATGTAACAAACTACAAAACACTAGTTGGAGCAATAATTACCAATATCTAATTTAGTTATATGTAAGAATAACTAGAATGATACTAGCAAGTGATGATAACAAGAAAATCCACATCACAAAGTCTTCTATAACTTTCCATGCGATGATTCAAACGATAAAAAGTGTAACAAGTTGTAGCTCAAATACTATCAACAAACAACACCAAAAGATCCACAAAAATTTAGCCAATAATCATAGCTCAAATACTTCGAGTTATTAACCAAATTCATACACAAACACATAAATCTCCAAACACAATATTGTATCTCAAAGTCTATCAATATCAAATCTGAATTCCCTTCAACAATGAAATATTACAACATTTTATAAACCAATTTCAAGATAATGTAATAAGAGATACGTAAGAACAATCTGACACACAAAAAATATCCTGCAAATTAAAGGTTGGATGAAAATATGCTTCTTTTATTGATCAATTTTCAATATGCACATTCAAAACAAAGATTCAAGTATGCTTCACAAAATGGGCAATGTTTTGCTTCAAAAGATCAAAGGTCCTTTACAAAAGAAACTCCCTCATATATAGAGAGGAGAGTTAGAAAGCTAATCTAAGAAAGCAATAACGAATTTGACTTATTCAACAATAAAGTCCAATTTTATTTAGGAATCATATTATTTTTACATGTAATTACATTTTGGAAAAAACACAAGTAAAATGTTGAAAACTAATTACATAAGAAAAAATACTAAAAAATAAAATAAGTATAGGAAGGACATGCTCATCATTCTCCATCATCTTTTTGTTGGACTATGGCTTCTGGTGTTGTCATTGATGGCAACCTAAGTCAGTGATCTGGTGCGCATCTCTATATTTGTTCATACCGGAAGACAAAATGAAGAACAAGGTATCCGACTGAAGTTGAATCTATTTGCATTACTAGTTTATCAGTTCGTGTTGTGGATCTCAGGGAATGTCATTGAGCATATAGAATATCTTACTCTCAATTTTTGTGTCATCGCATCAAGTGGTGTACGACTTAGGAGATCCAGTTTTTTAATTTTTTGTTTAACAGTGCAAAGAGCCGACTTGGTGAATATAATATGTTGCGGATATTTGAGGAGAAATTGTTTAAGTATTTTTTTGTTCTATTATGTTGATTTGGTTCATCACTATGCTATGGCCAGCTTTGGATGATGCGCATTGAAAATCATTTGTGGATTTAGCCGACCGTTGTAAAATACTTTATATCTTATTAAAGCTGACAGGTAGCGATCAAATCTTTAGTTGTGGATATATATAAGTGATCGATTATATCATTTTGAGATAGATTTGAAGTGTGTTGGTGTGTGATGCAAAATTCAGAAGGATAGTTGAGCGATTTCACTTGCGCATATAAGATCTGTGATGCGAATTTTAGCAGAGCAGAGAAAAAGAGCATAATCAGACAAAAGGTCATGAAATCGACTAATGTGCTTAACCGGAACTATTCTCAGGAATTTGCAGATGCTAATTCATATTTCACCATTTATGTTGTCTTTTGACACTAACTATAAGGCAGTGAGCCTTTCTTTTATTGAGCAGCGAGCTCTAGGCAGTGTGTCTGAATGCAAGTGCATTCTCATTTTGTAAAACTTATATTTGAGTACTCAAATTGTGGGTTGACCTCCACCATGGCTTTTCTCCTAATAGTGTTTCCATGTAAAAATCCTTATGTTATGGTGTTGTGGATGATTTCTTTATATGATTGCATCTTTCTTTCAGTTCAATGTTGTAAGTGGTTTAATACTCAAATTAATAAAGTTAAAATTTGCAAAACACTAATTCACCCCCCCTCTCAGTGTTCCCAAATTCTGACAATTGGTATCAAAGCCTAGTTCCTTTGAATAAGTTTTACAACTTAAGGTGGATCTTGGAATGTAATGGACTCTAGTAGTCTTCAATAGAAACTAGTGGTGGAACTTGATGATCTTGATCAATCCAAATCAGAAGTCTAGGAATTGAAAGTGAATCTTAAGGATGCTGAGAAATTCATTCAAACATTGAAGGATCAGATTGTTAAGTCTAGGGAAAAGAGAAAGGATCTTTGTGATTAGATTAAGCAAAAAGAAAACAAAAGCATGGATGATGTTCACCTGAATCAAACCTTGAAGGAAATCATTGAAGAATGTGAAAAGCTTGCCAGAAACAATGCTACCCTAAAGCATGAAATGGAATCTATGGTGATGAAGCTGACTAAGGAGATTGAAGGAAAGAATAATGAGGAGAATCTTGCTCAGTCCTTAAAATAAAGATCTGATGAATGCAGAAGAATTAATGGAGAATTCATTTAGTTGGAGATTGACCTACAACAATCTAGAAACAATGAAGAGGAGCTTGAAAAATAGATTGTTATTCTCGGGGATGAACTTGATACTTGAAATGAATACAAGGAGAAGTTCAAGATTACCTTAGTTAAGCTTGATGAGCTGACTCAAGGTCAGAAGAATAGAAATGACAAGCGAGGTATTGGATATGAGAAAGGAGAAAATTCTAGATATCAAATGAACAAAGCAAAAAGGCATATGGTAAGACAACCTAATGCTCAAAATTTTAATGGATATTTTTTTGCTTGCAATAAATTTGGTCATATGGCTGCTCAATGTAGAAATAAAATGAAATTGAGTGATCCATCATTCTTTGGTCATTGTTTCAATTGCAACAAGTTTGGTCATAAGTCAATCAAATGCAGAAATATATCAAACAACTCTGTCAGTAGAAGGAATGTTAAATGGTATACCTGTGGAAGATTTGGGCATACTACTAACCAGTGAAAATCAAGAAGAAATCAATGGAATGACTAGCCTAGACAAGGAAATTTTGTGTGTTACAACTACAACAAATATGGTCACATTGCAAGATTCTGCAAAAACATAAATATGCATAAAGATGATAAAGAAAAAGCGAAGGTGATTGTGGATGAAATAAGAGATTAGATGAAGAAGACATGGGTAGGAAAGAATGATTCTGGTGTAGGAAATGGTTCTGTGCCAAAACTTGCTTCTAGTAATTCTTTCGAAAATTGATTTTAGGCCATTGGCCTAGGGGGAGTTTTTCAAGAAAATCCTTTTTCCCTTGTCCATAGTTGGTACCAGAATACGAAAAATTGTCAACAATTGTATTAATGATTTACAGATGCATTGGAAATAACTCATAAAGAAATTCAATCAATTGAAGGTGCGTAGAAGAATTTTTCTCTCGTAGACTAAGAAAACAGAGTATCCAGATTGCCTAGGGAACAATAATTTATTATAATAAAAGGTTAGGTGTGCAGCTAATAAAAGGAAAGTTGAAACCTTCATTTTCTACTTCACATCAAATAAAAAGGAGAGCGCTCTGGAAACAAAATTCTGAAAGCGTGAAGATAATTCAGTGGCGAAACCCTAATCCATTAGGTACTTCAAAAAAATTCATTTAATTTGGTGTGTGATTGAAGAACTTATTAAATAGGAACAAGAAATAAGTATGAAAGGTAAAATAGAACAAATCAAAGGGATAATCAATCTAGAGGAGTATAACAATGAGAATATTAGAGCCATAAGAAACTTGTTGTCACCTGATGAATTGAAATGGCTAAAAGAATCTAAACACAAAAGCTTGGATATTTCGAGCAAATTTCCTTATTTTGAGAATGAAGAAATTGTTAAGTTTATTCTGAGTAGATTGAATGATGATATTCTAATTCTGGATAAACCCTACCATATCTTGAAAGAAGTGATTGAAACTATAACTGGATTATGCGAAGTTGGGGATGTACCAATAAAGAAGTCAATCTGGAATAAAGAAGTCAAAACCCTAACTGGAGTAATTGGAGATCAAAGGGCATTAATAATCTCGACAATTAGAGATTCAGTGACAAGGTACATTGCACATGGTGTATCCTACAAAATATTTTTTAGAAATAGAGAAGGTGCAACTTGGGCAGGTGTTGTTTACATTTCACACAAGATGATAATGGCAGATCAAGATTTTGACCTTTGCAATTTATTGAAAGATCAACTAATGGAGAATGTTCAATTGAAAAAGATGATAGATTACCCTTTTAGGTTTGGTACTTTGGTTATGTGTCTTGTGATGTACTTTTTGAATTTCTTATTGATGAACAATAATGTAATATGGAAAGAGAATGAACCGATCTGCAAACAAATTTACATACACTCTAACAATTTGGAAAACTGTGATCAAGCATATGAAAGTTTGGCTCAATTAGTGTTTCCCTTCTGGTAAGGGCACTTGAAGTCGGTTCCTCCTCTGGTGAGATGGAGAGGAAGAAGAAAAGAGAAAAATAAATTGTTGTTTGTACTCCTTCAGCATGCAAGACTCCAAGAATTAAAGGGAAAGGAAAAGCACAGGTAATTACATAGATATACCAGATGAGGAATCCAATAAGGAAACCCATGGAAAGGAACTAGAAATAGCCAAATGAGAACAAGAAAAGGCTATGACAAAAGAAAGTGAAGAAGAAGGTGACTTAACCCAAGGAGAACTATTGCAGCTTATTCATGAGAAAGATGGAATACAAAAAATTACAAACATGTGGTCTATCAGACCTTCATATGAGCATGATATGATTTTAAATGAACTAAGTGCTCATCTTGTGCACAAACATATTAAATTAGAGAGTTTGCATAATACATTGCCAGAAGAGATGATTGAATGTATCAAGGAAATCATGGACTCTGATTCCCAGAACAAGGAAGAAGAAGAAGAAGTAATTTTACATTTGAAGAAGCAATACAAATTATCATTCATCAAGCTAAAAAGGCACATGAATCAGCTAAGGTAATGCATAAACACCAAAAATAGCATCTACAACTACTATCTTCATTGGCCTCATGCAATCAGCAAGTACAAAGAAAAGTTGGAACAAATTGAAACTGAACTGAATAGTATTGGAAAAAACTTTGACATGTTTCAGGATCAAGATGGTGCAATCAAGAAAAGGATTTAAGAATTACAAAAAAAGAATACAAATTTTCAAAACACTAGAAACAGGATTGTTGACACCTTTTGGAAAGTGGAGGATATAACAAAATGCAGAATGGAATAGTTGATTGAGATACTGAGGAAAGGAGAGATATTCAAAGAATCCATCACCATTTTGGAATCCCTCATCAAGATTATCAAAAGGACATCTGAAAACAACAGCATGATTATAATCACTAGGATTGCAGTAGAAGCATGGAAGAATTTTCTTTCGGAGATGAAGGAAAAATAGAAAATAATCTTCTAACTCAATTAGCGGATGTATGTCTTCAAATTTTGAACCAATTTTTAATTAAGTTGTTGATTTTACTACAAAAAGAGATTACTGTAAGATTTATTTTTTTTGGTTTGTCATTATGTCAAGGGGGGAGAGAGAGCAGTAAAAAATTCCCTATCAAACTTAGGGGGAGTTGTGTCTTTTTGAAGTATTGAAGGTTTGTAGTATGTTGGTTCTGACACTTAGTCATTTTTCACTAAGTGTTATCATCAATGTCAAAGGGGGAGATTGTTGGCATATGGATTTTGGTGTTGTCATTGATGAAAACCTAAGTCAACGATTTGGTGTGCATCTCTATATTTGTTCATACCAGAAGACAAAATGAAGAACAGGGTATCCGACTGAAGTTGAATCTATTTGCATTACCAGTTTATCAATTCAAGTTGTGGATCTCAAGGAAGGTCATTGAGCATCTGGAATATCTTACTCTCAAGTTTTTTGTTGTCACATCAAGTGGTGTACGAGTTAGGAGATACAGTTGATTAATTTTTTGTTTAACAGTGCAAAGAGCCGACTTGGTGAATATAATATGTTGTGGATATTTGAGGAAATTTTTTTTAAGTATTTTTATGTTCTATTATGTTGATTTGGGTCATCAATATGCTATGGCCGACTTTGGATGATGCGTATTGAAAATTATTTTTGGATTTAGCCAACCATTGGAAAATACTTTATACCTTATTGAAGCCGACAAGTAGTGATCAAATCTTTATTTAAGGATATATATAAGTGATCAATTATATCATTTTGAGATAGATGTAAAGTGTGTTGGTGTGTGATGCGAAATTCGAAAGGATAGTTGAGTGATTTCACTTGCGCATATAAGATCTATGATGTGAATTTTAGCAGAGCAGAGCAGAAGAGCAGAATCAGACATAAGTTCATGAAATTGACTAATGTGCTTAACCGAAACTATTCAAAGGCATTTGCAGATGCTAATTCATAGTTCACCATTTTTTTTGTCTTTTGGCACTAATTGTAAGGCATTGAGCCTTTTTGTTATTGAGCAGTGAGCTCTAGGCAATGTGCCTGAATGCAAGTGCATTCTCATTTTGTAAAACTTATATTTGAGTACTCAAATTGTGGATTGACCTCCACCGTGGTTTTTATCCTAATAGGGTTTCCATGTAAAAATCCTTGTGTTATGGTGATGTGGATGATTTCTTTATATGATTGCATCTTTCTTTCAGTTCAATGTTGTAAGTGGTTTAATGCTCAGATTAATAAAGTTAAAATTTGCAAAACATTGATTCACCCCCCATCTCTCAATGTTCCCAGATTCCAACACTTTCATCAAGAAAGCATCGTATTTCTCCAAGATTGCTTGAACTTCTTCATCATCAAGAGCTTATGTATGCTTGGATATAGAAAAAAAATATATTGATTTCTTGATGGTGTTATGAGCTTTCATGTGCCTTTCCAAAAACACCTTAAGATTATCTAGTGCGAGTTGAATATCTAGTAATTTTTCCATCAAAGCCACTAAGAAGGCTTGAACTTAAAAGTCCCTCTGGGTCATGGACATGAACTCTTGAATAAACTCATTAGAAGGAAGGATTTTCTGATTGTCATCAAGTAATTTTCAAGGTAGCTCCTCCAACCTACTGAAAATATTTAAATCATCTTTGATGAATTTGATCTTATGTTTCATTGTTTCCTTGACATCAATGAACATATCCCTATTGGGAATGACCCCATTCTCAACTAACACATTGAGCTCGATTTCTTTCATCTTCATCCAAGATCCTAGATGATGCTCCATTTCTTGCAAATCCAAAGAAAATGTATCAATGGCCTTGTTTAGTTCTGCCTTTTCATTTTTCATGTTCTCCATCCTTTCCACAGCTATCTTCAAAAGATGAGTGCCCCATTCCATTATTCTATTAATAAAATCACCCACTTTCCTACCTCTAGAATGAGTTTTCTCTACCTTCTATATCATAGGATCCTCTATATACTGGTGGCCATAGGTTCATCTGACTTCGAAGATTGAGTAATATTTTGGAGTATTGAGATTTATTTCTCCACCTTGGCCTTATACCGATTCTTCATATTTTTCTCTTTATTGTACTTCTCAATGAGAGAATCCAGTGTTGCTTGTGCATCCTCCTTGGATAACTTGTGAGTCATCTTTCCAAGATCTACCCTGGTGATTGAGTATTCAGAGATATCAATATCTTTCATTTATTTTCTAGGTGCAGGTTGTGCAACTTCTACATACTTATTCCCAACTTTATCTACCAATACCTGAGAAAGTGTCTTTGGCTTCTTTGTAGATTTTTCGTTTACCAACATTAATTGACTGAAGTCAAAGTCATCTAGAGATATGAGTTGCTTCTTCCTCTTAAGTGTCTAACTTTGAAACCAAAGTGGAAGAGGAGAAGAACTCCCTTTAGACCCTGTAGTCATGGTTTGGGAAGTTGGAGCTACAATCACAAAATTTGTGGTAGCAATTGGTGGGGTGTTAGTCAAAATGGCTTCTGGAATCTACACATTTTTTTTTATTAAAGGTAAAAGATGGATTTTGAAGGGGCCTGAAACCCTTTACATCAAAAATAAGTTGTTAACAAGAGAAAAAGACATCAAAAAACAAAATAGCCCACCCACAAGAAGACCACAGTAAACAGTCATCCAAAAATATGAAACTCACCTAGTGACATTACATATTATTTAGGATATCTGCAACTTCAACATCATAGGCTACATTACCAGTAACACCGACCTAAACCTTGGTCTTGCTGGGGGTACGAACCCCAGGTCCACCCGATTTTACCTCCCCAATCAAAACACAGCTCGCACCCTTGTCAGTAGGCATCTCACCTTCGATCAACTTACCTTCAACATCTTCATCAACAACATCTTTTCCCTTAGTAACATTATCCATAGGGGACATCATGCCAGAAAAATCATCAATGAAACTCGCTTTAGTCCCCTCTTTACCTTTCTCCAAACTAACAATAATCCTTTCCATGAGATTCTCCAGATTAAGGATTCTTCCTTCAATATTTTTCTTCATCAAAAGTATTTCCTCCACTACGATCTTTAAGGAGTTCATCAAATCATCAATTTGATCCTAAACAGAGGAATCCTCCTTCTTACTAGCAATACCCCTCACTTTCATATTGGTCATATTCATCTCATGGAAGGCCCATTCAAAAAGCTTATAAAAAAGAATAGAGCCCTCTTTAGCAGCTCCCAAGACATCAACAATATTATATTTCCCAATATAAAAAACCTCTCTACCCTCAACATACTCCTCATGAAAGGAGCAAACCCTCTCAGTATCAGCAGCAATCCCCTTACCTTTTTTTAGCAACAATTGGTGTCACAGTCGGAAATTTTATCTTTCAGATGGACTCCACGATCTTAGCTGCCACTACCATCCTCTTCATCTTCCTCTTCGGGTCCACCACAGGAGTGTCCCCATTAGCATGCCCAACCTGATGCCCACCAGAAGAAACCCCAACTTCCTTACCATCCAAAGACCCCACAACATTCTATTTATCATCCCCTTTAAGAGGAGTTTCCAGCTCGAGCGTAGACCACACCATCTTCCTCATACTATCCCCCACAAGAAGAACCCTATTTTTCATAGGTGGGGGAGGAGACGAAACCTCCCCAACCAAATCTCCACAATTGTTACATTCTACATAGATTCAGTAATAAACTTATCTAAGTATGATTGAGAAGTGACATCAAAGGAAGGTGAAGACAAACTTGGAATACTGGAAGGGAACAAAAAGAATCCCCAAATTCATTCCTAGGTCTATAAAAAATAGATCCCTATGTTATGGATGAATGAATGGAAACAATTGGTGTTATAGAAACATAAACATTAGAAACAATAGTGGTTGATGGAAATGGTTGCTCAATAGAAGTAGCAGGAGGAGTAGGGGTAGGTACAGTAGTAGCAATGGAAGAAAAATAAACGAGAGGGTACTTCATAATATTCTCTTGAGAGGACATTTTTTCTTCCTCATGTTTCTCTTCTTCTTGATCTTCCTCTTGAAATGATACTTCTTCTTTTGCAATATATGGCCCCTCAATAGCTTGAATTTTACTCCCATTAAAAATGAACTTAATCTTTGGTTTAGGAGTCTTTCTAGATCTAGGCACATCTCCCTTGTTCTTTGTCCTCATCTTAGCTTTCTTATCTACATGATCCTCAAGCTCTTCCTCTTCTAACTCATTTTCAAAGTGCTTCAACCATATACCTTTTTCTTGTAGCCAAACATTTGTGTTTGCAACGATAGGTTGAAATCTTACCCTGATTGATGTGACTTCCTTTTGAGACCATTGTATAGAAGGTAAAGGGGATCCTACAATATTTTTTTTTCATAGACTAGGTCTAGGATGTTTTCATAATCTTCCATACCCTCTAGAATATCTACGAGATCAATATTATCAATCTGTTCCAAGGTCAACCGATAATAATCCAATTTTCTTATCTCCTCCTCTTTTCTAAAATATTCCCACACATCTTCAATTATGTGTACATGGGTGTATTCTTTCTTAATTCTCTCTTGCATTCCCCTATAATGAAAATCTAGCCTCTTTTTGAAGTTCTTCATGGTGACCCATTGCATCTATGATTTTATGGTGTTTGCTTTAGGAGAAGTAAGAATTAAATATATACCAATATAAAGAGGAAACTTAAAACTTGGCTTATGAGATTCCATCTGATTGCTATGAACAACCATTATCTTCCTGCAAAGCTCCATAAGGATAATCTTGTCATTGGGGTATCTTGGGAGAATGAAAGGGTAACCCGTAAAACAACCAACTCTTAAGTAAGTAAATGTGGGAAACTGTAAGTATGGACAACCATATCTGTTAACTACAATCCAAGATTCATTTGAAACCCTTTTATTTTCCAAATCCCTATCAAACAAACATAGAAAAGTAGAAAATAAGGCATCATTGACCCTTCGAAAGTGATGAATTATTTTGTTCAAGGTCAACTGAGGATAGTACTAAAATATTGGAATATGCCTTTTGTCACCTTCTGATGTTAGACCTGGAAAGTTTCTCATGCATGCAACAACATATACCAAATAGGAGGTCATATAGAATTTCAAGGAAGTAGGTACCTTGACCATTTATTCATGGATAGCATCACTAATATGTTTTCCCCAATACATTTGCTACTTTGTCTTCTTAATAGAATGAATACATAAGAACATCCAATCTTGAAAGGCAGAGGAGGCAAGAAAACATTTAACCCTAATAATAAGGGTAATCGGATCATTGACTTCTTCAACAAAATCACTCTAAGGGAAACTCTTTGGCCAATTTTCAATGCTTTGTCATAGATTCTTCAACCATCTAGCATTGATTAACCTTTTACAATTATTTGGTTCTTGATCATAGTGTGCTTGCACCTTCTCAATTGTAAGGTTTACATATCTATCAATACTTGGAAACTAAAATATTAGATCAAAGAACTCTACATCAAGCCTAATAACCACATTCTTGTCAGCATCCCTGACACTTCTATCATCTTGGTTATAGTGTGCGGCCATTGCAAGTACAAACTCAAGATCATGTGCGGAAACCAGGAAGGAAGACACCAACTAAATGTTACTTTCAACTATATATCTCATCCCTTTAGTTAAAATTTTCTTCTTGTTTCACTCCACGAATTCATACATATCCACATGTCTTAAATTTTAGTACCCTTAATCTCATCGATTTTGGAAGATATTGAAGTCACCGAGAGAACGGATTAGTAAAACTTCATGGATTTATCTTTTCTCAAAGAAGGTGAAAACATTGATGGAAATGCTTCATAACTTTTAGCATTTAGGAATCATATAGTATGCAAAGGAAATTGTAGCAAGGAGGTAAAATTTCCCAATGTTAGAAAAATTTTGGGTTATATGCACAAGTGGGAAAATTTTGAGCAACTGTATGGGTTTGAAGGGCTTAGGCATGATGGTAGAAAAACATTGAGCAGATGTGGGTGAAATGGAAACTTGGATACAAAGGTGAAAAATTTCTAAGTGTTAGCATGCAAATAGATTTTGATCCAATGGTGCTAAAATTTCATGCATCTGAATTTGTTTTTAACTTTGGGTGCAATTACACTAAAAATCAGTGATCCTACACATTCATAAGTCAAAATTTGTAAGGACAGAGAAATTATCCACCCCTACACAAGGTAAACCATTTTAAGTGAAAGGTTGACAAATTTTTCCAACCCTACACATGGGTAAAAAGTATAAGTGCATGAGCATGGAAAAAATTCGCCTCTACACTTTGCATTTGAAGTTTGATGTTAGGATGAATTTTTTTTTCGATCCTACGTGTAACATATAGAATCACATGAAAAGTTTTGAAAAATCACCGAATTTTTACTTCATAATGAAAATGGAAGCTCAAATGAGTGGATAATTTCACTACATTAACATACTAATGGGTTTGTTGAATGTTAGAGTGGTGAAATTAACCAACTCTACATGCCAAAGTGTTAACCTTCATGTATTGTTGGAGAAAATCACTAACTTGACATATTTGGAATGATTATGAAGGCATAAGAGGTGAATTATAGTGCTCTTACAATTAAATTTTTGGATAGACCTAGTGATAGGTTGTCATTAGGTCCCATTATTTTAGAAGATAAAAGTTTAATATGTCGACCAGGCAGTGTCCAAGGCAATTTGCAATAGAAGAAGACTCGACTATCCCCCTTAGAATTTTCTATCTTTTAAGAGCAACTAATGTTTATCTTTAACCTAAGGCCACTTAACTATCTAATTGGAAAATAGTTTATCTTAAAAGAAGCTGAGAGTACATTAAACTAGAAAGCATAAAATGACTAACCTAGAAAACATGATAACTAAATAAGAAAGCATAAAACCAATTAAACTAAAAAGTGTATGAACTATAGAAGTAGCAAAACTTGTAAAAAAACTAGGAAACATCTAATTGAATACAGTAAATAAATGGTTCACAACAACTAGCTTACTACAAAAATGATAGACGGTAAGTGCTCTAGAACTTTAGACTCTACAACAACAGTGTTAATGAATTCTACAAGATTTAACATATGCAGGTAACTATACTCGTAATTATTATGCCTGTAATAAAAATGACATAAAGGAAATACTCATCTATTTAATCTAATTTCCCTCAAGTGGCCAGCTCACGAGTTACTAAGTTCATCCTTAGGTCACATACACAACCGATTCAAAATTTCTTCCATTAAGAATAATTTCCATCCATACTTCAACAACTCATAAAATGATACATAATAATCTTTTTATTCATAGAAATTCATAAAATAAGTTGATAGCATAACATTACTATATTTTGCGTTATCTTTTGTTTCTCGAGATTACATCTTTATAGAAAACTTCCAACTAAATCCTAAATTTCAAATGGTGCAAATGACCATTGAAAAATTCTTTAATAGATTTCAAAAAAAATTAAATATCCATTACACAAGTATTAAAGAGGCTCAAGTCGAGCCATAAAGTCTTTTGAACTTTAAAACATAACTGAAATTAAACTAACAACAGCTGAAATTTTGGTCCATTATCCTATAGTTCAGGAGCAAGCTTCAAGCGCATATCTTTAAATTCCTCTGGAGCACGTGTTGTTTAAACGATTTCCACTGTTGCATAATGACCGATTATTATCCTACCAAATACTTAAAACAACCCATTAAATCTGCATTGGTAAGATATTTCAATAAATCACAAAGAAATAAAGTTTGTACAATTTCTTTAAAAGACAAGCAATTATTTCTCCTAATTTTAATTAATTGGAAAAGGCTCGGGGTTTTTCATATATGAAATAGGACTTTATCATGTTATTATGATGAGGTTATTTCTACGTCATCACCTAGTATTGGACTTAGTTCCAAAAATATGATTGGGGTTATGATTACGTCATAAATTTTGATGCTCTAGTAGGTAGAATTTGTGTGTGGGTAGATTGGTGGTCGAGTTCAAGTGGTAATCATGTGATGTGGGGTTTAACATATTGAGTGCATTGATAGCCTATCTATTGGCATTCAAAACTCGTACAATTTTCATGAAAAATGACCATGCCTTTAATAGATCTAAACACGGGCTTGTGGTAGGTAAAATGTAGATTTTATATCCCATAGAGTGAATAAAAATAATAAAATATTTAATTAACATAAATCTAGAGAAAAAAAGATAATGATGGATAGCCAAGAAAAACATGCAAACCGAAACAAAGATAACCCATAATAAAAAAAATGGGAACTAAAACATAGATTAACCAAACCCTATTAACAAGTTTAAATTAATAAGCAATTTGAAAACAAATAAAGCGATGAAATTTGTACATACCCAAATATTGGCAAAAAGGCAACGAAAAACACTAACAAACTTACTCAAAATCTATGAAGAAACCGAAGGTGAGCACACCAAAATCCGCGAGCACAAGGGAGATTCACACAAGCAAGAGGGAAAACTAAATGAAGTTAAAATGGGAGTAAAATGATTTAAAATTTGATATAAAGACACATTAAAACCTTCATTAATGACACTCATGTGAAGGTCGAGTTGCAGTAATGGTAAAAAATGATGCACTCATACACATTTCTAAAGTTTCAATATAATACATGTAGGGGTATAGAAATTCAGCGCTCCTACATGTTTTATTTTTACACTGAGTGTGCAAGGGTGCTGAAATTCAGTTCTCTTGCATGAGCAAGAAAATTACTAACTTCAAAATTGAAATTTCACAACTTTTCCCTTTTGTGAATTTCGAAAGGCAAAAAGGCAAAAATACTCGAAATGAATTTTTTAGGCTTGGGACCATGCATGAGGGCAAGTATAATTTTCCTTATTTTGCATGCTTAGAGAACATAGATTACAAAATGGACAAGTTTCATAGGGGTTATCCCTTGCATGCTTAGAGAACGTAGGTTATGAAATGGACAAGTTTCATAGGGATTATCCCACGAATTGAGCACAACTAAGGTCAAGGATAATATTTGGCTCTAACTGGGGAGCTTCCTTCGATCATCCTTTGAAATGGTCGAAGGGAGAATAATCCCAAACTCTAAGTTCCTTCATCCATCCATTAGGCTATAGAGTTAGGTGATACAAAAATACACAAAAAGACCAAAAGAAAAAGACATAAAAATTTGTACAAATATTTACAAACTTATCTAACACCTCACTGAGTGAAGAGCTTCACATGTTATCCACTGTCGAGTAGCGAAAAAGGAGTCTCATCCTGGTATGCTAGCAAGAAACTATTTTCACCACAAAGTTGGTGAATCGTGAAAGGTCCTCTCCACAATGAATCAAACTTTCCATGCATACCCTTAGGTTCTCTTCTTTTGTCTCGCAGGAGGACTTGATCTCCAGCCTATAAATCATGAGACTTCAATTTTTTGTCAAAAATCCTTTTGACTTGGACTTGGTGTTTTGCAATGTGATCCCCACTTGAACACGCTTCTCCTCTAGTTTAAGGAGGAACATTATATACTTATCCACAAAGTTGTCAAAAGTTTTGTCTTTTATGGCCTTGGCCAATTTTAAAGCAGTAAATTCCAAGGTGATTGGAATTTCTACATTCAACTCATACAAGATTTGAAATAGTGACATACCAATTGCCCATTTTGGGTAATTCGATATGCCCATAACGCATCATATAATGCTTTGCGATAAGATATCTAATTCTCTTCTATTAGCTTCTTGATGATGGTGATCAAGTTTTTATTGCTTGATTCCACATGACCATTACCTTGAGGTTAATAATATGAGGAATGAGACAGTGTGATCCCATGTTCAAAACATAATTCTATTATCTCACTAGATGAGAATGAAGTAGCATTATTTTCTACTATTTTATTTAGAATGCCAAACTAGGAAATGATGTTTTCCTTAAGAAACCTACATACCACTTTAGAAGTAGCATGCTTGATTGGTATGGCTTCCACCCACTTGGTGAAATATTCGGTGGTTGTCAGGACATACACATGCCCTACACTGGATGGTGGATTGACAACACTGATGAAATCAATACCCCACTGCTGGAAGGGTTTTTTAATGACGTTCGGCTTGACGAGAAGTGTAGCTAGATTGTTTTCCCCCATGAACTGCTGGAATAGTTCACGCCTACATACCCGGTTGTACACATATTGGAATAGTGTGGTGCAATAGTACTTCACTCAAAAGATCTTGTGAGTCATTACTGGTCTAAGAAATTTCCATTGCATGCTAAGTTGTGACATGACTCCAACAACTTGCTCTATTGTGCTTTATCTATGCAACGTAGAAAGGTGCCATCAAGACTCCTTTTATAAAAATTGTTGTCCCAAAGGAAAAATTTTGCAGCTTTGAGTTTGACTATCCTCTTTTCTTTGTAATTCAAGTTCTCTAGACATTCTCCATAAGTGAGAAAATGTGCACTATTTGAATACCATTCGTCAGTCATGCTAACAAACAAGACTATGAAAATATCCTCATCATTTACTACCTTATAATTTGATATCTTCTAGTTTATTATATGTCATGAGCTTACAAAAACCTTTCCCACGTACCAACTTAGTGGGTTTGATCTCCATACCGTATTCTTGAATTTTGGCAATCCAATTTCCACTTTTGGTTATAAAATCCTATTGAGTCAAGATGGAATTTTCCATGGAATCTAGCACTAATGCAACAACATGTGAGTTAAGGATGTAAAAATAGAAATGCTTAACTTCCTTAACCACATCAAAAACATGCTTTTCTATTGGTGAGTATTTCAACTCATGAGCCTTAAATGGACAACTGATGAATGCAATAGGAAATTCAATCCCCTCATTATTTTGCTACACCAATATTGCAGATAGTGTGTGTTCGAAAGCATAACTATACATGATAAAATCCTTTGTGTAATCAGGGTAGACTAGAACTGATGCATGTCCCATGGCTTCCTTGATGTCATTGAATGTATCTTTTCCTTCTGTGCTCCAACAAAAGATAGATTTACCCTTCATCATATCAATAATATAACATATCTTTTCTATGAAGTCAAGGACAAATCTCTGCATGAAATTTACCTTTTTGAAGAAAGAATAGAAACTCATCTTACTTGAAGGTAAAGTAAGACCTTGAATAGCTTTGACCCATTCTGGATCAATATTGATACCTTCCTTAGACACAATGTGACCAAGAATTTTACCTTCGATAACCCCAAAAATTGACTTCTTGGGGTTGAGGGAAATTCCATGTTGTTGGCACCTCTCAAGGACTTGCTACAAGTGATGAAAATGGTCTTGAAATTTCTTTGAAAAGAATTTCAAGTAATCAAGATATGCTATAATAAACCTACCCATGACATTGTGAAAAGCTTAGTCCATCGCTCTTTGAAATTTAGACCGACTTTGATTAAACCAAAATTTATTATGCGATAAGCAAAAGTACCCCATGGACTGGTGAAGGTAATTTTATGTTGGTCTTCCTCACTTACCTCCACCTGATTGTATCTAGAAAAACCATCCAACATAGATAGCATTTAGGATCATATCATGGTTTGAAATACTTGGTCCATAAATCCACACAAATGTGGATTTCCCCTTTCCTTTTTCGTATAGGAACAATATTTTCTATCCATGTTGAATGGTGAATAGGAAACATAGATCTTGCATTAAACATCTTTTGAATTTCAAAAAGAACAGTACCTAAAATTTTTTGGATTGTATTATCTTTGCTTCTTCTTATGAGGCAAATAACTTTCCTTTAGGGGAATCTCATGTTGTACCTCTTTCAAATGGAAATATTTCAAGTATTTGTAAGAATAGGTGAGCACATCCATGTACCGCCATAACAACTCTACAAAATTATCTTTCTCATCCGGTGTGCAGCATTTGTTGATGTTCATCGTCTTAGGATCTTCCTCAGTTCCTAAATTGACTTGCTCAATTTCTATTGATGATTCAAAACTGGATTGTTGCTGATTTTTGACATAAAAATGATACTTGTCAAAATGTCTCTCGAGAGATACCAAACCTTTGGGAATCTTGTTCCCTTTGAGTTGCAAAAATTCTCCACCAGTCTTTGGATCTATCTCAAAAATTGACTCTCGTGGAGGAGAGTTGCTTCCTTCAAAATACAACTCATTAAAATTTCCAGCCTTCTCAAGAAAGGAAACAATCTGATGATCATCATCCAAAATTTTCTAGTTATCTGAGTTATCTAGAACACACAGCTAGAACACTATATCAATAGTGTAAGTAGTACCATGAAATTCTTTGTGCTGAATTAAAAGAGTAGTTGACACTGCTAAAGAATTAGCTTTATCATTATACTCCCTAGGTACCACAGATATATTGAATGCATCAAAACCCTTGATGCAATCAGAAATGAGATTGTGGTAATACCTTAATCGTTCATTTTTCATTTGATACAGATATCTTTCCTGGTAAACCACTAACTAATCATCACCTTGAGAATGAAGGTTTTTAATTCCCTTCCTACGTGCAACCTCCATACCTAACAACAATGCCTCATCCTCTGCAATGTTGTTAGTATTATCAAATTGCAGCTTGAAAGAAAAAGGAAAAATATTCCCTTGTGGAGATATTAAAAAAATCCCCACACTAGATCCTATAGAAGAGAAAATGTCATCAAATTCCATAATCCAAACACCATTTGGATCTCCTAAACTAACAACTTCAAAATATGAAGCCTCTTCATCTGAAGAAGATGTTCTTTTGAAGACGATTCAATGTCTAAAGAAGATTCTTTATCAATTTCCTAATCTTTACTTGAAGCTTTATCTGAGGGCTAGAAATATTCTTTAGTTTGCAAATAATATGTACCCATTCCTGAAGACTCAAAGAGAATCTAGGCTCTTGGGTCATCAAACTTTGCTACAGAAAATTTAAAATCCCTTTTCGGAAGAAATTTTTGCATCACACCCTTAATGGGTATTCTAGACTCTAACCAATCCATATTAATTTATCCCCCAACATCCTTGCAAAATTTACATCCTAGCAATATCCCATATGAGGCAAGGACGTCAACTACTAAGATAGTCATTTTGATCTTTTTTATCTGGAAATGCAGCAAATGCGAATTGTGCATCTTTGATTTGCCCAATGAGATGCACTTGTTTGTTCTCCATTGAAAAACAACGACCAAAAGTTTTGGTTAGATTCAAACCAAAAGCAGTAGCCACTTTGGCGAGCATTACATTGTAAGATGCACCAAAATCAATGACATAATTACTTAGCTTATAACCATTTACCAATAAAGAAATATAGAAAGGATCAACTTTTCCAAGGATTGATGAGGGAATAAAGACCAAGTTACTTTGTGATGGCCTTGGTTTGGGAACAATTGGAGTTTTCTGGGAAGACTCTTGGTTGGGATGAGTACCTTTATCTTTAACAAGCTTAACAAGTCTTTCAAACTGATCTGGGTTAGCCTGAAGGAACTCAACTTCTGACATTTGAACTTTAGTCTTCTTGGCATGGTCTATAATGTCAAATGCTTGATAAGGATTTTCCAAGGAAGACAAGATATTATCATTTTGGGGTTTGGTAATTGGGACACTAGTCTTTAAAGTAAAAGTTACAGGAGGATTAGGAGTACTTACTTGCGTATCCCCTATTTTATCCCTTGGTTGGATTGGAAAAGGAGTCCCCCTCTTGTAAATTGTAACTATCAAACATGATTTATCCTTTTCTTTGGTCGCATCACCTTGTTATTGATCAAGTTGTTTTTACGAACGAGTGAAAATAGCATAAGCATCAACAATAGGTTCATCCTCTTGGTCAGACTCTTCTTCATAATTCAAATACCCAAATCTTCTTCCTATTAGAGTCGCCAGTCGAATCTTCTTCCTCCTCCTAGAAGAGATTGGCATTTTCTTTAGAGTGATATTTCGGCTACGAAAAATCTTCTTGCTCAGCTTCATAGTATCTCGCTGCTACATTTGTGGGAGATGCCTCAAGTGCAAGCCTTCCTTGCGGCCTAGGAAGTCTATTATGATTCCTTTGAGAATTTCCAAAATAATTGGAAGAATTAGGATAGGTTCTTCTTGGAACATCCTTGTAGGAAAGACCAGACGAAGCTTGAGACATTTTCTTATTGAAAGCTAGCAATTTATTTGCTAACTTTTGCACCATAGGATTTTTGGTGCTTAAGGAATTTTGAATTGGAGAGGTCTATCCTTTGTTTCTATGTCACAAAAAATGTATCCTTTGAACATTTTTACGCTCATTTGGGCCTTTCTTATGGATTTTGGCTTTATTTTGCCTAGATTTAATGTTGTAATGTGGTCAAAACATTCACATTAGGTCTTGGACCCTTGTGAATCAATAAGGATTCTATTGTGTCTTGTAACAGTGTTGTGAAGTGTTGTAACCAACTTTCACATTTTTCTAGGACCCTTTTATTATCATTCACCTAAATAACTGCTTTTATCACCTACCAAGCCTTATTTCAAAAATTTTTAAGGAGTTGTAACAAACTCTCACACTTTTCTAGGCTTGTCATCAATAATTACACCTTTCTTATGCCTTAAATGACCTCGTATTACACTTAGAGGCCTTATTTAAGTGTATTTTTTAGAATAAACCCAATAAAAAACATTTAATGTATTCTAATTCTTAACACCCACTTAAAATTCCTAAGTGGGAGCAAGTCGCCACTTGAGACAACTTAGTCCCATTTGGCTCAGAAATCAAAATAAGTTCAAAATTCTAGAAGGTTTTTATTCTCTAAGACCTTGAGGTCGGCCTATGATGAGGTATCTTCGAGAATTAGGGCATAATTGTGTATAAATATGTGGTTTTAAATTCACTTTGGGCCCTCTCCTTCTATTTTATTTTATCTCCTTCTTCTCTCTTCATTCTTCTCAAGCAAGCTAGGTTTTTGGCATTCTAAGTCATCAAGAAGCATTCAAGGGCAACTTCTTCAACCATTGTTGTAGAAATTCAAGATCTATCATCATGGAAAGTCTCTAATTCCTTCATTTCATGTTCATGCTTCATTATCTTATTTCATCATTTTGGTTTAATTACCTAAAAGGGGTTTGACCAAGGCAAACCCACATGCCCTAACATTCAACATTTCTCTCTCTTTCCTTGTGTGTTTGTAGATTTAGGTACCTTGAAGGATTGTAAATCATTGAAGAAAGGGTTGCAAGCTTGTTGAAGACATCTCCTTGTTGGCTAGGGAAAAATATCCACTAAAAGTCAATTTCAGTGCCGAAATGCAAAGTTTCAAATCTAGATACCTAAAGGAGCAGAAAGTGTAGACCGGGAGCTTTCGTTTCCACTTTCATATTTTTAGAGAAGTCAAAGTGGACTAAGTTGCCATTAGTGGAAAATTAGTCCCACTACACATGTTTTTCGGAGTTTTCTATAGATTTGGGCACCCATTTGGCTGAAATGGGATTCGGTGCAATTTTCTAGATCTAGGACTAGGCCGCCGAGCTTGGTGTAAGTGTCCTAGTAGGTCAAAATTCCATATTCAACAACATTTCGAGTTTCCATTCTAGTTTGCAACATATTTCTAGGTGCACACCTTCTATTTCACAACTTTTTGTTCTATTTCATAGTCATTTCTAAGTCATTTAGTACATGTTTACATATCACATTGCATTTGTCTTTCTAAGTTCATACTTGGTGGTGAACCCCTTCTATCCATTTTCATCCCCAAGAACTCTCCCTTTGAAAAATTTCAATCTCCTCTGTATTGAAATCTCAAGGGTTTGTTCTAGAATGAATTGTAGATCTTTTTCCCTTCCCCTTTAGGTGAAAAACCCTAGAGTTGAAGGAAGGTAACAAAAATTTGTGGTTCATTTTGGTGAACCTAACGTTTGCATACCTTCTTTTCTGATTTGGAGTCCTTCATCCTATATTTAGTTTGCATTCTAGGGTTTCAAATTTTGCATTAGTGAAAGTGCATATAGGTTGTATTTTTGCATCTCAAATCATTGACAATCATATAAAATCTGCATTTACATTTCCTCTTCCAGTCATCCAACATCAAAAGCATCAAAAATAGTTGAAAAATTCGAGAAAGTTTAAAAAAAACCCTTGCTAGGACTCATTCACCATTTTGGGCGACTTAGTCCTAGTCCAGATTTTTAACTGCCTATTATAGCATCAAAAACCTCATTCCTATGCTTCCTAAGCCTCCTAGTATCATATATTGTAAGTTTGAAAAGTTTCAGGAACATTTGTTTTATGCATCTAGCTCAAAAACATCAATTTAGGGTAGTCATTCTTGAAATCATTTCATCATTAGATCTCAAAATGCTCACATTTTTAAAATATTGCATAACATGGATAAAATTACTTTTCACATTTGCATACACAATGTTTCTATTCATAAAACTTTGCATAAGTTTGATAAAAGTTCTTTTCATTCTTGCATATATGCATTGTTTACATTCTTAAACCTTTGCATGTATTGGATAAAAATGTTATGTATCTTTGGATATACATTGTTTATATTGCTGAAACATTGCATGAAATTGTTACAAGTGCTTTTCATTTTTGTTCAAACAATTTTAGTATCTTACATATTTAGACACACTAAGAAAAATTTGATATCCCCTCCCTATGAGAATATTTTAGTGAAAGAGGACATAACTTTGGACATTCCTAATGATCATATTTGTTCTTCTCCTAATATCTCTCCTCTTGGTGCTGAAGATATTTTGGTGTTAGAAGAACCAATCAATGATATTTTTAAGAATTCTAGTTTTTTATCTCCTCTTACATCTCTTAGTGGACAACACATTAATGAACAAGATCACATAACCATAGGTAATCATGACAATAACATTTTTTCTTCTCCTAGTATCTCTCATAGTTGTGAAGAAGATACTTGATGTTAGAAAACACAATTGATGAAGGTCATGAGAATCTTAGTTGTCCCCATTCACCTAGAGCAACCCTTACTGCACAAGACAATTCCACCAATGATCATTCCCCTACTTGTGATAAAGTAATTTTAGAAGAACCAACCTTTGATTATCAAGTGTATTTGGCTTGTAGTTCTCCTAAAACCCTTCCTCCTAGGGAGGATATCATGATGCACAATAAGGATAACAATGACAATAATAATATCATATCCTTAGACGAAGATGAAGAGACAACATTAGCCTCTCACTTGCTCAGGGATGTTAATATTATTCAACCTCAACTTATCCTTTACCCACCATCACACAAACCTCAAACTCAAAACAAACCCAAACTCATCCTCTACCCACCTAAGAATAATGTGTTGCATAAATCGAGTTATAATACCGTTGCTCGTACATATCACACTAGGAACAATCCGCACCCACACCAACCAACCTCAACACCATTACCTTTGTCTAATCCAATCTTGCCTCATGATCCTCGATTAAATTCACACATTAAGGAGTATGATCTTGTTGAACAACTTAATAATACTCCTACAAAGATATCCCTATGGAATTTAATTCAAAATTCACCTAACTACCACACTATGCCTCAAACAACCTTACAACAAGTTCCTATCCCTTCTAATGTGTAGCCAAATGACACATCAGCTGTAATTCAAGGAATCAATGTTGAAATTGTTTTTCGCCAAAGTGAGCTCCCTCCTTTGGAAGAGAAAACACAAAATGAAGCTTTCCTCATAATATCTCAATACAAATGAAAAGGGATCAAGATAACTCTTGTAGATATCGGCTTTTCCCTTAATGTGTGTAGTGTGAGCCTTTTGGATAGGCTTATAATTGATAGATCAAACATTCAACCTAACTCTTTATCCATCAAGGGATTTGACAACATCGAAAAGACACCACTTGGTGTGATCACTTTGCCTATTATATTTGGAATGGCCACATTAGCAACACCGATCCATGTTATGCCTCATGCACTCTCATGTAATATGTTTTTAGGTAGGTCATGGATTCATGCAATGAATGGGGTGCCTTTCACTCTTCATCATAAAATGAATTACATCTACAACAACAAAGTGTACACACTTGATGCTGATCCTAAGCCTTACAGTGTCTTACAACTTGAGAAAAATAAAGAAAATCCCTTGAACACATTCAAACCACACATGGAACCCACACAACAAACAAACAATGAACACCATATTGAAAAAATCATGAATCTATTAGAAGATGATTTCCTTAGACTTCACGCCTACATTAATAGGAGAATACAAGATCATAAACGAAGACTTGGAAAAGGGAAACGAAAAGTAGTCTTGTCAACACAAATCTCGAAAGATCCTTCACAAGCATCCACCTCAACTACTTTAGACAAAGAAGAAAAAAATGAACAACCATCTAATCCAAAGTTAAAGAAAAAGCTTTATGGAAAAGGTTATGAGCTTATGAAACACTTTGGCTACTGTGGAAAAGGATGTGGTGCTAGAGAACAAGGTATCTGCAACCCCATCGATCCTAACATGCAAGCAATGACTCATGATCTTGGTTATTGTACTTTAATAGAAATCACCAAGCCTTCAATCAATATCAACACCATCACAAACCACTCCTCTAAACCAACCTTAACAGTAGTGCACCCTGAACCGATAGACACTAGTGGTCTTGAAATTTCTCCTTTGCAAAATATGAAACAAACAAAGAAATCTTCGCCTAATGTCAATGTCATCTCACAAAACACTAATTATTTGAATTTTACACACTCCTCTAAAGGAGCATACAAAATCTCACAATCTATAAATCCTTGCATAGGTATGACATCATGTACTAAGCAAGCCACATATTTGTCATAAGCTAGATGAACACCTTCTACCATTGATCAAAAGGGTATCTTGTTGAGACTCCTCTAAGATCACTTGATATCCCTTCCTCCTAGAACTCAAAATAAATTCCATTACAAGAATTCCTTTTGCACATATCATATAATTTATGGTCATTCTACTAATTAATGTAAGGCTTTGAGTCACAAAATCCAACATCTTAAGGATTTTGGTACTCTCCCTTATGTGGAGGCACCTCATTCCTCTAATTGATATTGATTTTAACTCTACCTTGCATCTCATCAATCCTTTCGGCTCATCCTTGTCCTGCACGAAGTGGGGGCAAGGGTTTAGGTAGCCTTGTTCTCATATGTCACTTTTTGTTCTCTCTTTTGGCTAGTCGTTCACCTTTCTTGAAATTATAAGAGCAAGCTTGGGATGTGGATGACATGTCTTAAGTTGACTCGCATGTGACATACTACCTTTTCATGGCATAGCTTATCAGAAACATATGACTTGGCATAGGGATTTTTTAACAAGCTCGCATATCTTCTTCTAGTTTAAAGCAATTGCTCACAGTAATGGTGTTAGCAACTTCTTTAAAGTGGGGGCATACATCGACACTCACATTTCGTGCGATTTTATTTTTCTTGTGATTCCCTCTCTTGGAAACATTAGGTACAATGTTTCTCAGGATGAGACCTTGCACTTGTCCTCTCTTGGAAAAAAGATGAGACCTTTTGCACTTTTCCTCTCTTGGAGACATTAAACATGATGTTCCCTAAGATGAGACCTTGCATGAACTAACCAAAATCCCTTTGAACCTTCCTTACACCATTTTTACATTCCAAAAATCATTTACAAAAGTCATTTTCTTTTGCGGCACCTTATTGAAGTTATCAAGAGGTATAACTTTGGTATGGTTCAAGTGGGAAGCCCAACCAGTGGCATGAATTTCCCCATAGCCACTTGTGTGTGTGTGAGTGCATACTAGCCATGAGTGTATGTTTCTCACCTTCTTGGATTTCTCACCCGGCGGGCAGCCAAGAGTTTCATCGCCTCAGAGTGACAATGCATTTTTGGACAAATAGCCTAGATCTGATCCACAACATGTTGGAAAAATGATCAAATCTTGATCCACCTTTTTACTTTTATTCTTTTCTTCCTTCTATTCCTTTTCATTGCATGATTGTGTATCTTTTTTTGCTACAAATCATTCACCTTGTGTGTGTCCTTTTGTGCTTATGTTGGTTTGACTTAGGATCTTGGATCCTGGGGGCTTGATTGCCTCCTTCATCTTTTTTATCCTAGACCATCCTCATTGGTACGATTGGACCCCTCTTGAATGTCCACTTTAGTGTGAGTTTGAAGCAATTTCATTCTCTCACTAAAGTGGGGGCTAAATGTGTCACAAAAAAATGTATCCTTTGGAAATTTTTACACTCATTTGGGCCTTTCCTATGGATTTTGGCCTGATTTTGCCTAGATTTAATGTTGTAATATGGTCAACACATTCACTTTAGTTCTTGGACCCTTTTGAATCAATAACAATTCTATGGTGTCTTGTAAAAGTGTTGTGAAGTGTTGTAACCCACTTTCACACTTTTCTAGGACCCTTTTATTATAATTCACCTAAATAACCTCTTTTATCACATACCAAGCCTTATTTCAAAGTGTTGTAAGAAGTTGTAACAAACTCTCACACTTTTCTAGGCTTTTCATCAATAATTACACCTTTCGTATGCCTTAAATGACCCCATTTTACACTTACAGGCCTTATTTAAGTGTCTTTTTGAGAATAAACTTAATAAAAATCATTTAATATATTCTAATTCCCGACGCCCACTTAAAATGCCTAAGTGGGACCAAGTCGCCACTTGGGGCAACTTAGTCCCATTTGGCTCAAAAATCAAAATAAGTTCAAAATTTTGGCGGGTTTTTATCCTCTAAGACCTTGAGGTTGGCCTGTGATGAGGTATCTTTGGGAATTAAGGCATAATTGTGTGTAAATATGTGTTTTTCCATTCATTTTGGTCCCTCTCCTTCTATTGTCTTCTATCTCCTTCTCTCTTCATTCTTCATTCATCATTCTTCTCAAGCAAGCTAGGGTTTTGGCATTCTAAGTCATCAAGAAGCATTCAAGGGCAATTTCTTCAACCATTGCTATAGAAATTCAAGATCTATCATCATGGAAAGTCTCTAATTTCTTCATTTCATGTTCATGCTTCATTATCTTATTTCATCATTTTGGTTTAATTTCCTAAAAGGGGTTTGACCAAGGCAAACCCCCATTACCTAACATTCAACATTTATCTCTCTTTCCTTGTGTGTTTGCAGATATAGGTACCTTGAAGGCCTTGAAATCATTGAAGAAATGGTTGCAATATTTTTTAAGACATCTCGTTGTTGGTTGGGGAAAAATATCCACCAAAAATCACTTTCAGTGCCAAAAAGTAGAGTTTCAGATCCGGATACCTGAAGGAGCAGAAAGTGTAGACCGAGATCTTTTGTTTCCACTTTCAGATTTTCAGAGAAGCCAAAGTGGACTAAGTCGCCATTAGTGGCGAATTAGTCCCACTAAACATGTTTTTTAGAGTTTTCTGTAGATTTGGACACCCATTTGGCTGAAATGGGCTTCGGTGTAGTTTTCCAGATCTGGGACTAGGCCACCCAGCTTGGCGTAAGTGTCCCAATGGGTCAAAATTATAGATTCAACAACATTTCTAGTCTCCATTCTATTCTGCAACATAGTTCCAGGTGCACACCTTATATTTCATATCTTTTTGTTCCGTTTCATAGTCATTTTTAGGTCATTTAGTACATGTTTGCATATCACATTGCATTTGTCTTTCCAAGTTCATACTTGGTGGTGAACCCCTTCTATCCATTTTCATCCCCAGGAACTCTCCCTTTGACAGATTTCAATCTCTTTTGCATTGAAATCTCAAGGGTTTGTTCTGGAATGAATTGTAGATCTTTGTCCCTTCCCCTTTAGGTGCAAAACCCTAGAGTTGAAGTAAGGTAACAAAAATTTCTGATTCAGTTTCTTTTCTTATCTTTCCAACAAGAATCAAATCATCTTCAACTTTAGTGGCTAGTGCCTGAGCTACTATAAGATCAGCTAGGTTAGATCTTCGCAATAAGAAACTCACCTCTGATAACTGAGTATTAATGAAAAAACACTTCAAATTGTGAGGTGTTGGTTGTGCATCAAGTAGAATCTTGGTTGTCAACTTATTAATTTTTTCCATGAACTCATGCATGGGTTCTTGTGACTCTTTCCTCATTGTTATAAGTTGAGCCGACAAGGCATGAGAATCTTCAACAAGATTTAATCTTTCCTCAAACTTGATTTGAAGTGAAGCCCAATTTGTGATAGTTCTAGCAACAATATTGTAGAACCAATCAACTGTTACTCCTTGTAAATTTTTGATGAATAATCTTACTAAAACATCCTCATGTTCCATGTCGAGAACCTCATATACAATATAAAACATAGTGATATGATCGTCTATATGTTTCTTTCCATTTCCATAGAATTTGGGGATGTTCTTACTTGAAACCCAAGGAATTTAATGTAAAGTTGCCACCAATATCAAAGGACCAAAGGCATCACCCCCAAGGACCTTGTGGTTATTGAGCTACCATTATGCCTTGATTGAATGGAGGGGTAATATACCTCTGAACTAGTGTAATGGGAAAATTCCTTTGAATGCTAGAAGCTTCACTTGGAAGATGTGATCTTACATTTCAAGGAGGAAAACTCCTTGTGTGTTGCAAAGGATATCTCGTCCTTGGAGGAAGAATATCAAAGTTATGTTTCCTCAATATTTCAAATGTACGATCAATTTGACCTTGCGCCCTTACACCATGTGTATAAATTTTATCTACTAGAGTGTAATCTTTGAAAATAAAATCAGCAATAAAAAGGTATTTACAATTCACAATAAGACACTAGAATACTTGTCTACTTCAACTGAAAGCATGAGGCTTTGATTGCATATTCATATCCCTGGCAGAGTTGCCAAATTTTTTTGGGTGAATATTTTGTAATTCCTTTTAACAATTAATCTCTCCTCTCATAAAGGGGAGGCTCCCTTCTTATTTCTAACTAAAACAAATAGTAATTAAACTATGCTTATGTACACTACAACTATTCATAGGGGTGTTTCCATCATCTTATTCTCTTCTTTCAGAATAGATGTTTTTGTATTCAAGATTACAATAGTATTCCCTTGATGTTTAAAACATGTAAAAAACTACAAAACACTAGTTGGATAAATAATTATCAATATCTAATTTAGCTAGACATAAGAATAACTAGAATGATATCACTAGCAAGTGATGATAACAAGAAAATCCACAAAAGCATAAAGTCTTATGTAACTTTCCATGATGATTCGAACAGTAACAAGTGTAGCAAGTTGTAACTCAAAGACTATCAATGAACAACACCAAAAGATCCACAAAAATGTAGCCAATAATCACAGCTCAAATACTTCGAGTTATTAACCAAATTCACACACAAATACATAAATCTCCAAACACAATATTGTAGCTCAAAGTCTAGATCAATATCAAATCTGAATTCCCTTCAACAATGAAATATTACGACACTTTTATAAACCAATTTCAAGATAATGTGATAAGAGAGACGTAAGAACAATCTTACACACAACAAATATGCTCCAAAATAAAGGTTCGATGCAAATCTGCTTCTTTTATTGATCAATTTTTAATATGCAAATTCAACACAAATATTTAAGTATGCTTCACAAAATGGGCAATGTTTTGCTTCAAAAGATCAAAGGTCCTTTACAAAAGAAACTCCCTCATATATACAAAGGAGAGTTGAAAGCTAATTTAGGAAATCAATAACTAATTTGACTTATTCAACAACACAATCCAATTTGATTTAGGACTCATTCTATTTTTACATGTAATTACATTTTGGAAAAAGACATGTAAAATGTTGAAAACTAATTACATAAGAAAAAATACTGAAAAATAAACTAAGTATAGGAAGGACATGCCCATCATTCTAGACATTGTCTTTAATCAAGAAAGCATCATATTTCTCCAAGATCACTTGAACTTATTCATTATTAGGAGCTAATGTATGCATGGAGATAGCAATAAATTTTGTTATTGAGTTCTTGACGGTGTTGTGAGCTTTGTCATCCCTTTCCAAAAACACCTTAAGATTATCTAGGGTGAGTTGAATATCTAGTAATTTTTCCATCGAGCCACTGAGAAGGCTTGATCTTCAAATTCCCCCTGGATCATGGACGTGAACTCCTAGATAAATTCATCAAAAGGAATGATTTTCTGATTGTCATCAAGTAATTTGCATGGTAGCTCCTCCAACTTGTTGACAATATTTAAATCATTGTCTTCACTAACTTCCTGAGCTTCCTACAAGTCTTTGATTAACCTTTGATGATGTTGATCTTATGTTTCATTTTTTACTTGAAATTAATGAGCATATCCCTGTTGGGAATGACCCCATTCTCAACTAACACATTGAGCTTGAGTTCTTTCATCTTCGTCCAAGCTCCTAGACAATTCCCCATTTCTTACAAATCCTCAAAAAAATTATAAATGGCCTTGTTTAGTTTCGTCTTTACATTTTTCATGTTCTCCATCATTTCCACAGTTGTCTTCAAAAGATGATTCCCCTATTCCATCATTTTGTTAATAAAATCACCCACTGTCATACCTCTAGAATTATTTTTCTCAACCTTCTATATCATAGGATCCCCTATACTAGTTGCCATATGTTCAACTAACTCTAAATATTGAGTAATCTTTTGGAGTACTGAGGTTAATTTCTCCACCTTGGCCTTATACTAATTCTTCATCTTTTTATCTTGATAGTACATCTCAATGAGAGAAGGCAGTGTTGCTTGTTCATCCTCCTTGGCTAACTCGTGAGTCCTCTTTACAAGCTCTACCCTGGTGATTGAGTATTCAAATATATCAATATATTTTTCTAATTTTCTAGGTGGAGGTTGTGCAAATTTTTCATACTTATTCCCATCTTTATCTACCAATACACGAGAAAGTGTCTTCGACTTCTTTGTAGATTTTTCTTTTACCGTCACTAATTGATTGAAGTCAAAGTCATCTAGAGATATGAATTGCTTCTTCCTCTTAGGTGTCTAACTCTAAAAGCATGGTGGAAGTGGAGAAGAAATCCCTTCAGGCCCTGCAATCATAGTTTGGGAAGTTGGAGCTGCAGTCACAAAAGTTGTGGTAACAAGTTGTGGGGTGTTAGTCAAAATGGCTTCTGGAATCTCCACACTTATTACATTCTACATAAATCTAGTAATAAACTTATGTAAGTTTTATTAAGAAGTGAAATCAAAGGAAGTCGAAGAAAAAATTGGAATACTGGAAAGAGAACTAATTTTTTTTGCAAATTCATTCCTATGGCTGTAAAAAATAGATCCTGATGTTGGGGATGAATGAATAGAATGAATGGAAATAGTTGATGTTACAAAAATAGAAGCATTAGAAACAATGGTGGTTGATGGCAATGGTTGGTCAATAGAAGTAGCTCAGGAGGAGTAGGGGTAGGTATGATAGCAGCAATTGGAGAAGTAATGGGAGGGTCCTATGGGATATTCTCTTCAGAGGAAATTTTCACTTCCTCATGTTGCTCTTCTTCTTCTTGATCTTCCTCCTGAACAGATACTTCTTTTGTTGTGGTAGATGGTTTCTTAGTAGCTTGAATTTTACTCCCCTTAACAATGAACTTAATCTTTGATTTAGGAGTCTTGTTGGAGCTAGGAACATCTCCTTTTTTCTTTGTCCTCATCTCAAATTTCCTACCTACATGATCCTCAAGCTCTTCCTCCTCTAACCTAGTGTCAAAGTGTTTCAATCGTATACCTTTTTCTTGTAGCCAAACATTTGTGTTTGCAAGGATAGGTTGGAATCTTACCCTGATTTATGTGACTTCCTTTTGAGACCATTGGATTGAAGCTATAGGGGATCTTGCAATATTGTTTCTTTCATAGACTAGGTCCAAGATGTTTTCATCATCTTCCATACCCTCTAGAATATCTACGAGATCAAGATTACTAATTTGTTCCAAGATTAATTGACAGTAATCTAGTTTTCTTATCTCCTCCTTTGTTCTAAAATTTGTCCACACATCTTTAATTATGTGTACATGGGTGTATTCTTTCTTAATTCTATCTTTCATTTCCCTATAATAAAAATATGACCTCTTTTTAAAGGTCTTTATGTTGACCCAATGCATCTTTGATTCTATGTCCTTTGCTTTAGGAGAAGTAATAATTGAATATCTACCAATAGAAAGAGGAAACTTAAAACCTGGCTTATGAGATTCTATCTGCTAGCTATGAATAGCCATTATCTTCCTACAAAGCTTCATAAGGACAATCTTGTTGCTAGGGCATCTTGGGAGCATGTAAAGGTAACCGATAAAACGACCAACTCTTAAGTAAGTAAATGTGGGAAACTACAAGTATAGACTGCCATATCTGTTAACTGTAGTTCAAGCTTCATCTGAAACCCTTTTATTTTCAAAATCCCTATCAGAAAAACATAGAAAAGTAGAAAAGAAGGCATCATTGACCCTTCAAAAGTGATGAATTATTTTGTTCAGGGTCAACTAAGGATAGTACTAAAACACTGGAATACACCTTTTGTAACCTTTTGATGTTAGACCTGGAAATTTTCTCATAGATGCAACAACATATACCAAATAGGAGGCCATATATAATTTCAAGGAAGTAGGTACCTTGACCATTTGTTCATGAATAGCATCAGTGATTTGTTGTCCCCAATAAATTTGTTGCTTTCTCTTCTTAATAACATGAATATATAAGAACATCCAATCTTGAAAGGTAGAGGAGACGGGAAAACCTTTAACCCTACTAAGAAGGGTAATCAGAACATTGATTTCTTTGACAAAATCACTCTGAGGGAAACTCTTCAACCATCTTGCAATGCTTTTCTACAGATTCTTCAACCATCTAGCATTGATTTCCCTTTTACAATTATTTGGATATTGATCATAATGTGCACGTGCCTTCTCAATTGTAATGTTTACATATCTATCAATACTTAGACACTGAAATATTAGATCAAAGCACTTTGCATCAAGCCTAATAACCACATTCCTGTCAGCATCTCAACACTTCTATCATATTGGTTATGGTGTGCGGCCACTACAAGTACAAAATCAAGATCATGTTTGACAACCAAGAAGCAGGACACCAACTGAATGTTACTTTCAACTATATATCGCATCCCTTCGGTTAAAGGTTTATTCTTGGTTCACTCCAAAAATTTAGACATATCCATATGTCCTATTTCAGTATCCTTAATCTCATCAATTTTGGAAGACACTGAAGTCATTGAGAAAACCCCTTGGTACTTCTACTTCATGGCTTTATCTTTTCTTGGAGAAGGCTTAGACATTGATGGAAATGCTTCATAACTTTTAGCACGAAGGAATCAAACAATATGCAAAGGAAACTACAGCAAGAAGGTATAATTTCCTAGTGTTAGAAAAGTTCTAGGTTACATGGACAAGTGGGAATATTTGTAGCAACTGCATGGGTTCAAAGGGCTTAGGTGTGATGGTGGAAAAAAATTGAGCAGATGCGGGTGAACTGACAACTTGGATATGAAGGCAAAAAACTTCTAAGTGTTAGCATGAAAATTTGATGCCTCTGCATGTGGTTTTAAATTTGGGTGCAATCACGCTAAAAGTTAGTTCTCCTACACATTGGTAAGTCAAAAAGTTGTAAGGGAGGAGAAATTCTCCACCCCTACATGGGGTAAACCATTTTAAGTGCAAGGTCAGAATTTTTTTCGAGCCTACACATGGGTAAAAAATCTAAGTGTATGAGCACGAAAAAACTCCACCTCTATGATTTGCATTCCAAGTTTGATGTTGGGGCAGAATTTTTTTTCGACCCTACGTGCTACATAGAATCAAATGCAACGTTTGGAAAAATCGCCGACTTTACACTTTATAATGAAAATGCAAGTTCAAATGAGTGGAGAATTTTATTGCATTAACATACTAATAGGTTTGTTGAATGTTAGAGCAATGAAATTCACCAACTCTACATGTCAAAGTGTTAACCTTCATGTGTCAATGAAAATCACCGACTTGACATATTTACAATGATTATGAAGGCATAAGCAGTGAATTATACCGCTCCTACACTTAAAGTTTTGGATAGACCTAACATTGGACTTAGTTCCAAAAAGATGATTGGGGTTATGCTTGCATGGTAAATTTCAATGCTCTAGCAGGTAGAATTTGTGTTTGGGTAGATTGTTGGTCAAATTCAAGTGGTAATAATGTGGTGTGGGGTTTAACATATTGAATGCATTACCTTTGGTAGATCTAAACAAGAGTTTATGGTAGGTAAAATGTAGAGTTTATATTATGCGGAGTGAACAAAAGAAAGAAAACCTAATGAACATAAAGCTAGGGAAAAAAGATAACAACAGATAGCCAAGAAATACATGCAAACCAAAACAAAGATAACCCATAATATAAAAAATGGGAATTAAAACACAAATTAACCAAACCCTATTAACATGCTTAAATTAATAAGCAAACAAAAAACAAAGAAAATGGTGAAATTTGTACATACCGAGAGACTGGAAAAAAGGCGATGAAGAAACCTAACAAACTTGCTTGAAATCCATGAAGAAACCAAAGGGGCACGCACCAAAAGTCGCGAGCATAAGGGAGATTCACACAAGCAAGAGAGAAAACTAAAATGAAGTTAAAATGGGAGTAAAATGATTTAAAAACCAATTTAAAGCCACATTAAAACCTACATTAATGACACTTGTGTGAAGGTTGAGTTGCAACAGCGGTGAAAAATGACACTCATACACATTTCTAAAGTTTCAGTATAAGACATGCAAGGGAAATGAAATTCAACACTCCTGCATGTTTTATTTTTGCATTGAGTGTGTAGGGGCACTAAAATTCGGTGCTCCTGCATGAGCAAGAAAATTAATAACTCTAAACATGAAATTTCGTAAATTTTTCCCTTTTGCAAATTTTGAAAGGTGGAAACGGGAAAACACTCGAAGTGACTTTTTGAGGCTTGAGACCACGTACAAGGGAAAGTATGACTTGCCTCGTTTCACGTGCTTAGAGAACATAGGTTTTGAAATGGACAAGTGTTGTAGGGGTTATCCCACGAATTGCGTGTAGCTAAATTTGAGGATAACAAGAAATTAGAAGGGTTAGTTTAGCTTAGAAATATTTTTTTCACTTTATTTTAAATCTCTAATGTGATGAATGCACATGAATGTCTTTTCCCTTCACATGGCTCCCTATGGTGTACTCAATTTTTGTAAGTACATTTATTGATTTTGGAAAAATTCATCTTCCTACTTACATTTATTTTGTTCTTCCTTTATGGGTGAGGATAACTAGTTATTTTAGTTATTATTTGAATTGTGTTCCTCCTTGTAAGTACCCTAATTTGACTATTTGACCAAATCCCAAGGTTTGTAACACTTAGTCTAGATTTTATTTGAGTCTAGGTATGTATGCTTGTGATTACTTTCTCTTTTGCATTATTCACTTTGAAAAAATTAAAGAAGAAATTAGAAAGAGTGTTGAAATCTTTAGTATATTTTTGAGAAGGGGCTTTGGGTGAGAAAAGTTTCAAGAGCTTGGAAGAAGACTAGAAAGGATTGTGAGGGTTAGGAGAGGCCACTAAAAGAGATTTGAATAGATTCAAACTATCATGAAGTAATTAGAAAAAATACATGTTCTTCTTTATTTATGTTTTTTACAATTTTATAATTTTTAAGTGTAAATGAATGTCAATTTTCTACTCTAGAATGTTTGTGAATTATTAAAATGCTTATTTTCAGCTTCATTTTATTTAAATCTTAAGAAAATCTTGAGAGAAACCATTAATGGGGTATATGTGTTTTTGAAAGAACGATTGCCTGCATTTGTGTCATAGGAAAATAAATTTTAAGTGTTATTCTATGGGTTTGTATCAAAGGGGAAGGGGATGAAAAATATAAAGTATAGGATCTTTTTAAGGATTATATGTAGAAAATATTTTCCTAACTAAGAGTCATATGAGTTTTGGTTATCTTGGTGTGTATAGGAATGGTAGGATATATAGGAGGCTTGGAGTGGTTTATTTAGGATCATGAGTGAGCTTTACTTGTGTTTATGGAGAAACAATACAAGGAGATATGGTGTAGTGTGAAATCCTAAATTAGGATACTTATTAGTATCTTGACATCCATTTATGGGATTTTTTGGTTTTGAAAGTCTGTGTTCTTCATAAAATCATCCACGACCTTAGGTGCTAGTGTGAAAACTATTGTTACCTATCTAGTTTACTTTTACTTAGTTGGTCCTATCCACACTACACTTAAGCTCACATAGAGAGACATTTTACCTTTTTTCTCACCTCATGTGGACTCTATATATGTCCTCGCACATGTCTCAAGTGTCTCACTTTTGGAAGGGTGGTCAAGCTTCAATCCTACCTTCTTACCTCATCAGATCCTTGACTTTATTTGTAAGGCTCATTTGTATATTTATTTTACACTTTTATGATAATATGTTATCTTGCATATTCTCATTTGTTGAATGTTTGATCCTAGCTTCTTGAGCATAGTACATCATGACTATGTTGCAAATCCATTCCCAAGTTATCTTGAATTTGCAAGGGTTTTCAAGCACTTATTTCAAATGATGCATCCTAGAGGAAAACTAGTCTCACGATTGCACTCAAAAGGACCAAAAATTTATATTTTCATATAAGACATAGAAGGCTTTGGTGATAGAAATTTTTGTCATTTTTAGGAGGGAATCCATTAGAGGCCATACAAAGTTCCATATACTCTATTTGGATTTGTATCTTTGTGTAGTCATATGTCCACCATATTGATAAATTATGTCAAGATTTTCTCAAATTACATGTTGGTCCACCTTTGCATCGCTCATATATCATCATATGAAGGTTTTATATATATATTAGGTATAGTTGGTGCACAAAGTTAATGTTAGTGGTCATCCTATGCAAGGCAAGAGACTATAGGTTTTGAAGGTTTCTACCCATGGGCTAATTTCTATACATGCAGGTCAAGGTTCTAGTAGGGTCTCAACAATTTATTTTTTGTAGGCCATATAGGACCTAGGAGGTCTAAACCTCTACCACTACCAAAGAAACCATTAAGTGCTCCACCCGCCACTCCCTATAGCCATCAATACTAAGAGATCACTACCAAGTCACCACCAAAGCCTCCACCTACCATTTCAATATTTATGTTGCCACTAGCACCACCTTTACCCTATGTGCTATTGGCCAACCACCGAGGTGTGGCTTTTCCCAATGCCACCTACCTAAGTGGCACCACCCTTTTGCCACCACAAACCCACTAGGGCCCATACAATGTTCCTTAAAGATGCATTTTTCCTTTTTGGCCATAACTTGCATCCAATGAGTTAGTTTTTGACTTCTTATAAGCAATGAGAAGTTAATTCTATCTACTTCATCATGATGTAACTAATCTTTGTCCATCTCGCTATATTTTTTTGGGATTTGCTTTCAAACAACAATTTTTTACTTTTTTCAATATTTTTTCAACAAGACAACTTTTGTCCATGATGTCAAAATCTACCACTAGCCCTAAACATTGATACTAATTTCCTTATTGAGTGCACTCCTTTTTTTAACTCCCAATCCTACAACATAAAAATTCTTGTTAATTTCTCATCCAAATACTTCTTCTTTTTACCCTTACATATGAAAGGTGATGCAAATGAATGCATTTTTAATAGTTATACCTTTGTTTGTAACTTGTTTAAATCTATTTTATGATCCAATATTGGTAACAATGTGTAGTCTGAAGAAAATGATATCTTAATTATTTAACCACATAACTCCTCCATCATTAAAAAAAACATTTTGTTTGAAAAACTACTTTTAAAATTTCATTTTAAACTATTCCAAAGTAACTCCTAAAATTTACTTAGATTCATAAGAAATATGAAAAGGAAAAAACCAAATCTGAATTCTCCAATGTCTTGTTTTTGATCCAGAAAATGTACTCACCGGCATCCAACCTCCAGTAGCAAGACTTTTCATCTCTTCAGAGCTATTACAGTCCTCTGTTTCTGTCTACTTTAATCTTAATACTTTGTGTAAGATTTATTTTATATCAATATTTGAAATTACATTGTGTAATCCATCATCAAGATATAAGAAATCTGTTTATCCATCTATCTCTCCGGTTTCATATTAGAATCAGATTTTATAATTTTTTTAGAGTCTTTGACTCAACAATTCATTACAGAAGGCAATAAAGTGCTTTTATTACAAAACAAATTTCTCCAAACCCAGTCAAAGTTCATTGGGCATCACACATCCATCCATTTCATGAGATTAAAGTGGGATAGTTATGCATTTACTCAGATAGATACAGCATTCATGAAATTTTATTGCATGTAGCATATTCTCCCCATTTTGGCAGCCTTTAGTTTTCCTATTCAATAGCTATTAACACGTTCCTTCCTCTACAGTTGGGAAATAATAATGTGGAAGGATATGGTTTAAGAGCTTGCCTGGGCATGAGGGCACATGAACGACAGAGGTGACGTGAACCATAAGTTGTCCTTTCACAGACTCATAGCTATGTCTACATCATCCTGCATGGATCCACCACAGAAAATAAGCAAAATGTAAATGACATTGCAGAAGTCAAGGCCATTCTGATGGATTTTAAAGCAGTGTACTTCATTCAATGGAAGACTGTCTAGGACAGAGTAATCCATGGATACCCTTGAATAGTTATATTATCTTTTTCTAAATAGCCGGGCCCCCACAAAAAAAAATCAGAGGGGAAAACTATCTGAGTGACAATGGCCTTGTTACTTAAGCTTACCATTATTAGAGTGTTGGCAGTGAGTTCGTGCCAAGGAATGCAGAATAGTAGATGTAATAAGTGGGAATCAGAAGCTCTTCTTCTCTTATGGTGGACTGAATTCGTGGACAAATGGAATGAATCCGTGTTATGATTATTAATGAATGACATGGGACGATACGTTAAGAAGATAGTGGCAGAGGCACTGTATTGTTATCTCAGTAACTTCAGTTTCCTGGTGTTTTTAGATAAGAAAGAACTGCGGACTGGAGGTTTCGTACCAACAACCATACAGACGAGAGAGCTCTGAACATCTAAATCTTCAAATATGTTTAAGAGTGATAGTTTCTTTAGATCTTTCTGCCACTCTTTCTGACCACCTCCCCATCTTCACCACTCTTTGCCTCTCGAATTTTCATTTAGAGTACTCTTATAAATTTCAAAAAGAGAGAAAAAAACATCATAGTTCAAGTCTATATAGACTTGCACATATTATTTATAAATTAAACTGATGATTTTGCATTAAAGTTTCAAATCACATTTTATAATCCATCATCAAGATATAAAAGAGAGCTATAGAATAATAATGAAGATACTTTTTTTTTTATGGTACAATCAAATTTTATAATTTTCAAGGAAGAATCTTGTGGAGTCTTAGACTCAAGAATTCACTCTAGAAGGAAATAAAGTTCTTTTATTACAAAACAAATTTCTCTTGACCCCTAATCCTAGTCTAAATCATTAATCATCCTTCCTTTATAGCTCATCTTAGATAAATAAATCCAAATATTCATTTATCTAAATCCCTTATCATCATCCCAAAAATTAAATAAATATACCTACTTATTTAATTCCCTTTTTCTATCCACTTTTCATTAAGTGGACTAAAACCAATCAGCCCACTAATCCCCCACTTTGCACATTCCTAAACCTCATTATCATGTTCACATCATGGACATCCTTCAAAATTGTACATAGGTATGGGCCCTTAGTACACAAGCTATGAACCTTTGTACATATCACATGGGTCTTGGTACATGTCACATGAGTCAAAGATCTTCCCATACCCCCAAGGTACTCCAAAGTACATCTTCCATCTTGCCCATCCACTTTCTCTTGGGGAATATATTTGACCTTCAATTTTTTCTTTAATATTGGACCCTTTCATCCTAACCAACCATTAAGAGACACTTTTCCTCTGTTCCTCCTCCTAATCCTCTCATCCAATTCAAGCCCTTGATCCCTCAAATTGATCCTGGCTATCTAATCTTTCATCCATAAATCTATAAACAAGATGTAACCTAAGCCATTTTCAAGACACGATGAAATACAATGTTAATCTAATAGTAGGAATGCTCACATATCATCAAATTAACCATCTTTGATCACAACCAACATATTTTGGTGCAATAAAGGTCGGTAAATTAGTGAGCTATTTTTATATTTTCATCAATGTCTTATTAACTCGTACACTTAATTATAGTGTTGCATATATTATGAGTAGGATAGATTAATTTAGTTTAAATTTTTCTTGTATGCCTCAGTTTGTATGTACATATCTTGGGCACCTTAATCTTCTAAAATTGTATGATTAGGATTAGGTAGTAAAAGATTTATGGATGTAATAAATCCAATCCAACCTTAATCTACCAATCCAACCTTAATCTACCAATCCAAATAATCAAACCCAATCGAAGTCTTTTCCTTCAATCCATTTAATCATTATTCTAATCACTTCAACACATATGTACCCTATATCAACACATATGGAATCCTTCATCAATTTTTCTAAGGTGTGTTTTCACCCTTTAACACATTTGCACTATTCTATAGAATTTCTACATCCAAGACCTCCAATCCAACCCAAAATTAGTTCAACCAATACAACATCAAGTGTCATGAATCCTTGACCTTTATTTCACCCAATCAATTAATCAAATCACCAAAAATCTAGTTACCTTACCCCTTCATCCAAACTCATCAACAATCCTAATATGGATTTTTTTTATTTTGACGAGTCTCATCATCATAACTATCTCAAGAATTCCTTCACAATCAATGATAATGATAGTATTATTATTGAAGATAAATATTAAATTGATCCCCTTGAAAAAATAATTACAATCAAGCTTTCCTCATGTTTCCATTGCTCATCCACACATAATCAAAATGCCTTTTTCACCAAGAATTGTCTAGCACAATCTACCTTATCACATCTAAATCTATATCTATTGGCCACCCTTCAAAAACATTTTACATTGGAAATCCATATTATCCCCCATTTGTATCCCAACCCTCATCCTTCTATTTGGTCTCTATCACCTCCACCCCTAATCCAAATCCCTTCACTTATCATCATCCAATCCATATATTTAATCCTCCACTTAATATTACAACATCCAAATCCTTCTTTTCTAAGTTCCTCCAAGGGATAAACCCAAATCCCAAATTTGTGGAGTCATACCACCACACTAATCCAAAACCATTTGCATGCATCATTATTGAGGTCATCACCCATCCAACACCTATCATTTCCATCTAAAATCCTAAATCCATCAAAAATCCTAACTCTATCTCAAATCCTTACATGATCCAATCCATTAAAATCATCCCCTCCTAATCCCAATTTGAAACCCCCATCCTTCATTCTACCCAATCCAATGAATCTATCCATATCAAATGCTCCTCCCCCATCATATCATCCAATCAAATCCACCTATATCACAAGATTTCTCCAAATCATTCCCAGGCATCTCCCCATCTAAATAAAGATCATAAATATCTCTTGATCCACCTCATGAACCTAACATCCCATCTAATCCTTTTCATAAACCCTTTCCACCTATTATCCAAACCATCCCTACACTACCACTATATATCACCTAGCAACCATTACCCTTGCTTTGTGGTGGTCTCCGCACTGCCAAAGAACAACTATCCACTACCAATCCCTCTCCATCTCAAAATGAACTCATATTTTTTTCCAAAATAATCTTCATCCTATTTCCATCCATATGCTAAAGAAAATGAACTATCAAGGAAAAGGATTAGGTTTTCATGTGCACAAGGTATCTTGGAGTTTTCCATGTCAAATAAAATCCATGACCGCAAGTCCTTTATTATACATCTCAAGGCACACAATCCAAACATGTTGATACAACCTTAACCCCCAAAAGAAAGACCAAAAAAAAATATCACCAAATTCCATAATTTCTTATAATGATTTATAGATTTTTGGGCCTTTTGAGCATAATCTTGGGGTCCATTTAGATTTAGGGTTACCCTTTGAAACTTCCTAGTAAAAACCCTTGAAAAATGAGAAGAATTTTTTTTTATCTAATGCTCTAATATAGCATGCTAGATAAATGAAATAAGTCACAATAATATGAATCTAATCGACAAGACAACATACCTTCTCCATGTGAGATGTAAGAAAAATAATTACTATATTTCTAGAAAGCAATGAATATAGAATTTAAAATTATTACAAAACAATATGATGGCATTCCTATATATGTAAGGATCAAACCCTAGAACAAACAAATATCATGACAAGTTCCTTAATCATATGATATGAGACACAAAAATTAAATTTCCTTAGAAATCTTAAATAACTAGAGGTGAATAGTTCCAGAAATGAAACTAGTTAGTTATACATCATTTTAACACTAACATTGCCTTTATATTTATTTGGTAAATAATTGTATGTTAAGATTTATGATTGGTAATACATAAAATTGTTATTTTCTAAGGAGTATAATATTATTTTTTAATATTAAATATAAAAGGCCTTAGAGTTGAACAAATAAAGGGGTATTAATACATAGATGCTAGTGATAAAATTTAAGGTTTGTACTTGTATCTTCCCTCTTTCCATATACTACGTGTTTTCCCTTTTTGATCCTCTCTTTTCTTCCAATTTTTCTTTGAACTTCTTTTTGACAAAGTTTTAGACTTCTCCATATAGTTATATCTTATGCCTATTGTCTACCTCATCATTGTATTTGTTAGACTCCATCCTATCATATCTATTGCTTGACCTACAATTCCTTTCCCTTTAGTTGAGTCTTTTATACGACTAACTTTTGTGGCAGAAAGATGGGTAGCAATTTTGTGGCCAATTTACTTTTTCATCCTGAAATAGCAAAAATGTGAGCACATTATAGTAAAACACGTTCGCGTTATGGTTTAAATTTCAAAAAATGCGCACATTTTGAGTTCAAAGAAAGTGCATTTTTTGAAATAAAAAAAACATTTCCAAAACGTGAGCGTGTTATAACGTGCTCACGTTTTGATCTACATTGAAAAAAATTCTTCTCTTTTTCTTGTCTCTTTCTTCTTTTATCTTTCAGGAAACTATATACATGAAATAAACATTTAAGTATAAGTTGACATTTATATATGGAAATTTGCTTTCTTATACTTTAATTTATATTTCATGTATATAGGCAGGATGTTTGAGAGTGGTTTTAGATTTCTAGGAGTTATAATGCAAATTCTAGTTTTTGGAAGATCTTAAACTATGATGTTTTTTTCTCTCTTTTTGAAATTTATAAGAGTACTCTAAATGGAAATTCGAGAGGCAAAGAGAGGTGAAGATGGGGAGGTGGTCAGAAAGAGTGGCAAAAAGGTCTAAAGAAACATCACTCTTAAACACATTTGGAGATTTAGATGTTTGGCGGCTCTCTCTCGGACCTTTCACTCCTTGCAAGTTGAATCAATTATTATATGTGCTGATTTATCTCTACAAATCCAGGTCCTCCACTCTACTCTCCAAGTTAATTCCAATTTCAAAAAGATATTGGATGTTCTTCAGAAGTAGCTCAAAGATCTTGAGGCAAAGAATTAATTGCAAGTAGGCAACAGATTTGTCCAAATTGGATACCTTTGAATAGTTACTTTGATCAAATCCAGATTATTCTATGTTGGCTGGACATTGCTGCTATAGTTGGCTTCTTCTTGCTGCCCTGTTTGTACAACATTGTTGTTGTTTTCATTTCATCATGTTCTCTTGTGTTAAACACACTTTTGTTGTTTCTCAGATGATTTATACTGCTGCTACTCCTTGTATTTGTGACTTTTCTTTGTTGTGCTTATCACAGTATGCTGGAACTAACTTTTCCATGTATTTGTAACTGTTTTTTGTTGTGACAGTATGCTGTAACGATGTATTTGTAACTATTTTCCAGCCTTTTGTTCAATAAAAAAAAAAAGAGTACTCTAAATATTTAAAAATATGTAACTTTTAACTTCATTTCACAATTATTTTTGGTCCTATAGAAAACGCATTTAATGTGAGTAATTATTGTCTAGACAAAGGCTCATATTTTAATAATTATGTTATGAATGGTTAAGAATAATATTTTAACCTTATTTAATATCATGTATTCACTTGTGCTTGAAAGGAACATTATATGTATGTAGATGAATGGAAGTAGCTAGTGCACCTAGTTGTTCATGTTGCTAAATTCATGAATTGGATCATCCAGTAGGGAATGGAATATGCTCTTATTCATTTATGAATATGCTTTTGTTAAGAGAAAAGGAACATATATATTAGTCTATGTTCCACGATGTTTGGGGGACGACAGGGGATGCATTTCGGGACGTTTCCTAGGGGACCATTTTTTAGGGGACAATAGGGGACGACGACATACAATATATATATATATATATATATATATATATATATATATATATATATATATATATATATATATATATATATATATATATATATATATATATATATATATTTTAGAGAGAGAGAGGGAAAGAGAGAGAGATATGCCAATAAATTAATAATTGATAACAACAGTATCAATATGTAAATAAATCACGAGAGCAGTAGTATAACAACATAATAAATGTCATTAAACATATTATTGTAGCCTATGATCTAGGTATGTTTGCATTTCATTGGGAATCAATATAAATTAGATTTTGAAGGAAATGTCTGCTACTGTAATCAAATCAGACTTATATCAAACCTATAATGCAATGTATTCAGACTTGATATAGTGCAAATAAAATCATATTTGAGGTTGAATGTTTCATATTTGTTGATGTTATGATAGTAGCTATCATTTCTATGTTTTATGCAAATGATTTGGCATTAAAATTCAATCAAACACAAGCATAAGCATTCAAAAACTAGTTTTCAGTCACTTTGCATGCCAAGTGTTTGACGAATAGCCCAAACTCAAAAATCACCTTAGAAAGGAGGATGACATATTTAAAAAATCAAAATTTTAAATGTTTTTTAGCCCAGGAAGCTCTCTATCCACAGCTGTCCCCGGTACGACGAGGGATGTTTCCAACATCCCCCATCCGTATCGAGGACGGAGAAACGTCCCCAAAGGGTAGGGGACGTTCTCTCCCGTTTCCTGCTCTGTTTCCTACTAGTTGGGTTGTTTCAAGGACGGTTGGGGGACGTCCCCTTTGCGTCCCCCATCCTCAGGATGGCTGGGGACGGGGACAGTGGGTTTTGGGACATGGGACACGTCCCCGTGTAACATAAATATTAGTTTAATCTATATCATTTTCTTATCATATATTGAAAAGGACCGTAAATATTAGTTTAATTTATATCGATACAAGATTCAACCGTGTAGTTTTTCGAGTCAAACTCATTGACCCATGTTTCATGAGTAGCGGTTCACAAGAACCCATCTCTCATGATAATGATTGGTCCACTTAGCACTCATTGCATCTAGGTGATGCTCACATAGGTGAAGCACTGGGCCTTCTCAGGAGGTCACCCATCCCAGTACTACTCCAGCTCAAGTGTGCTTAACCACAAAGTTTTCCCAATGTTAAGCCCACTTAGCTTGCAACCCCATTTGCAAAACCTTTAGGAAGTGTTGTGCCTTATGAACCATTCATTATAGAGCCCCTTTAGCTCATCAATTAATAAGTAGGAAGTATTTTCCACAGGATGTCAAATTATGATATTGCTATCAGGATTCAATCGTGTAGTTTTTCGAGTCAAACTCGTTGACTCATGAAACATGGGTCAATGAGTAACTCGAAAAACTACATAGTTGAATCGTGATAGCAATATCATAATTTAATTTTTATCATTTCTTTATCATATATTGAAAATAAGCAATTAGTATATGAACCTAGAAAGGTTAAGAGGAACGAAATTGGCATAGGTGACATGAACCATAAGTTGTCCTTTCACAGACTCATAGTTATGTCTACATCATCCATTGATCCATCACAGAAAATAAGCACAATGTAAATGACATTGTAAAAGTCAAGGACGCTCTGATGGATTTTAAAGCAGTGTACTTCATTCAATGGAAGACTGTCTAGGACAGAGTAATCCATGGATACCCTTGAATAGTTATATTATCTTTTTCCTAAATAGCCGGGCCCCCACAAGAAAAATCAGAGGGGAAAACTATCTGAGTGACAATGGCCTTGTTACTTAAGCTTACCATTATTAGAGTGTTGGCAGTGAGTTCGTGCCAAGGGATGCAGAATAGTAGATGTAATAAGTGGGAATCAGAAGCTCTTCTTCTCTTATGGTGGACTGAAGTCGTGGACAAATGGAATGAATCCGTGTTATGATTATTAATGAATGACATGGGACTATACGTTAACGAGGCAGTGGCGGAGGCACTGTATTGCTATCTCAGTAACTTCAGTCTCCTGGTGTTTTTAGATAAGAAAGAACTACGGACTGGAGGTTTCGTACCAACAACCATACAGCAAGTTTTTCCTAAGGCCCTTTCACTCTCGCTATATCAATTTTGTCCTTTTTTTTATATTGATCAAAACTGAGAAAAGAATGCAGTCCGTAAGGAGGACTGAGAAAGGAATCTTAGCCCTTCTGCACAGGGCTTCAAAAATCTCCAGCAAATTTCCAGCACGAGCAGAATTTATCTAAACAAGTCATTCCATGGGACCACATTTCTATGCTTCATTTGGTCAAACAATATGACAATCTGTGCTTTTTTTCTTAATATATTTTTCAGCATTTCATCCAACAGTTGGCCCACATTTCTTTGATTCATTTGGTCAAAGAATATGACAAATCTGTGCATTTTTTTATATATAGTTTTCAGCATTTCATCAGACAGTTGGCTTGCCTGTTCTATGCTTCAACGTTTTGTAGTCATGTTTTAAAAAGTATTGGAAATTCTTAATGTAGTAGGAATAATTTTTTCACAGTTCATAAAAAATAGAATGTACGTTTCTGGATTAAACTGTGTATGTCTTTTTGAATCAGTGTTTCACATCTCATTCAGTGATCCATCATAAGAAGAGGACCATACTCAATGTTTCAAATCAATATTTTGAATCCTTAATGTTTCAATGGATGGCCATGCTCTTAAGATCACAAAACTGGGATAATTGATCTATAAAGAATTATGTGGTGCCACTGAGGTAGTATTGTTGAGTTTGGACAACATATTATTTATTTTCCTATTTAAGTTTTTATATTAGTGAAATGGGTTATCAAAATCTAATTCATTTGTGTTTTAGGTATGAAGATGTATGATATTCTTAATAATCAAGGATTTAAGTTAATAAATGATAATATAATTATAGACATCTGAAATTGACACTCCATTATTTCAGCTAATCAGTTAATAATTTCCTCTATAATTGATTGAATAAAGATATGTTTATTTGATTGATGATCTAGTTTTCATCCCCTCATTAATTAAATTATATTTTATTATTTAATTAATAAAATCACTATTCACTTGACCCCTAATCTTATTCTAAATCATTAATCGTCCTTCATTTATAGTTCATCTTAGATAAATAAAGTCAAATATTGATTTATCTAAATCTCTTATCATCATCCCAAAAATTAAATAAATATACCTAATCCCCCACTTGCCCATTCCTAACCAATTAATACTAATCCCCCACTTGTCCATTCCTAACACTCATTGTCATATTAAAATCATGCATAGCCATCAAAAGTGTACATAGGTATGGGCCCTTAGTACACTAGGTATGGAACTTTGTACATGTGACATGGGTTTTGGTACATGTTGCATGGGTCAAAGATTTATGACTCATAAAACAAGAGTGTCAAGCCATAACATGATCATGTTATGTGATTTTGAACATAACATGAGCGTGTTATGTAGAAAATTGGTCATTTGACCACTTTTTTGTACATTTCCATGCACTCGTCTATATAGACTTGAACTATGATGTTTTTTTCTCTCCTTTAGAAATTTATAAGAGTACTCTAAATGGAAATTCGAGACGCAAAGAGTGGTGAAGATGGGGAGGTGGTCAGAAAGAGTGGCAGAAAGGTCTAAAGAAATGTCACTCTTAAACACATTTGGAGATTTAGATGTTCTGCGGCTCTCTCGGACCTTTCACTCCTTGCAAGTTGAATCAATTATTATATGTGCTGATTTCTCTCTGCAAATCCAGGTCCTCCACTCTACTCTCCAAGCTAATTCCGATTTCAAAAAGATATTGGATGTTCTTCAGAAGCAACTCAGAGATCTTGAGGCAAAGAATTAATTGCAAGCAGGCAAAAAGATTTGTCCTGTTTGGAAACCTTTGAATAGTTACTTTGATGAAATCCAGATTATTCTATGTTGGCTGGACATTGTTGCTATAGTTGGCTTCTTCTTGCTGCCCTATTTGTACAAAATTGTTGTTGTTTTCGTTTCATCATGTTCTCTTGTGTTAAACACACTTTTTTTGTTTCTCAAATGGTTTATACTACTGCTACTCCTTGTATTTGTGACTTTTCTTTGCTGTGCTTATCACAGTATGCTGGAACTAACTTTTCCATGTATTTGTAACTGTTTTCTATTGTGACAGTATGCTGTAACGATGTATTTGTAACTATTTTTCAGTCTTTTTTTCAATAAAAAAAAAGAGTACTCTAAATATTTAAAAATATTTAACTTTTAACTTCATTTCACAATTATTTTAGGTCCTATAGAAAACGTGTTTAATGTGAGTAATTATTGTCTAGACAAAGGCTCATATTTTAATAAATTATGTTATGAATGGTTAAGAATAATATTTTAACCTTATTTAATATCATGTATTCACTTGTGCTTGAAAGGAGCATTATATGTATGTAGATGAATGGAACTAGCTAGTGCACCTAGTTGTTCATGTTGCTTAGTTCATGAATTGGATCATGGTAGGGAATGAAATATTCTCTTGTTCATTTGTGAATATTCTTGTTTATTTCTTTTTAGCATTTATGAATATGCTTTTGTTATGGGAAAAGGAACATATATATTAGTTTAATTTATATCATTTCCTTATCATATATTGAAAATAAGCAATTGATATATGAATCTAGAAAGGTTGAGAGGAAAGAAATTGCCATAATTTATTGACTTTCTTCCTTCATTATGCATGAATAGATATCTTAATGGTCAACAAATATTTTCCTTTATTAAGTTGCATTCATATCATGATTACCTAAGCATAAATATGAGTACCTATGCATTTGTATGTGGAGAGACTTGTTGATCGATTGCACCCTAATATAATTTCTCACAATATATCCTTAATTTAGCCTTATAACATTGATAATGCAAAAACCCCCCACCTCAAACCTTTTGTGTTTCCATTGTGGAGAGAATTTTGCCAAAGACGCTTCCCATTATTAGAGTGACAATGGCCTTGTTACTTAAAGCTTACCTTTATTAGAGTGTTGGCAGTGAGTTCGTGCCAAGGAATGCAGAAGAGTAGATGTAATAAGTGGGAATCAGAAACTCTTCTTCTCTTATGGTGGACTGAGTTCGTGGACAAATGGAACGAATCCGTGTTATGGTTATTAATGAATGACATGGGACCAAACGATAAGAAGACAGTGGCAGAAGCTCTGTATTGTTATCTCAGTGCCTTCAGTCTCCCTTCAGTCTCCTGGTGTTTTTAGATAAGACAGAACTGTCGACTGGAGGTTTCGTACCAACAACCAAATACAGCAAGTTTTTCCTAATGCCCTTTCACACTCGCTATATCAATTTTGGCCCTTCTGCACAGGCCTTCAAAAATTTCCAGCACGAGCAGAATCGATCTAAACAAGGCGTTCCATGGGACCACATTTCTATGAATCATTTGGTCAAACAATATGACAATCTGTGCTTTCTTTTTATATATTTTTCAGCATTTCATCCAACCCATCGCCCACATTTCTTTGAATCATTTGGTCAAAGTATATGACAATCTGTGCATTTTGTTATATATATTTTTCAGCATTTTATCAGACAGTTGGCTTGTCTGCTCTATGTTGCATTCATGTTTAAAAAAAAGATCGGAAATCCTTAATGTAGTAGGAATAATTTTTCTACAGTTTATGAAGAATGGAATGCATGTTTATAGATTAAATTGTGTATGTTTTTTGAATCAATGTTTTCTCAGTGATCCATCATCAGAAAGAGAGTCATATTCAATGTTTTGAATGGACGTTTCGAATCTTTAATGTTTCAATGGATGACCATGTTCTTAGGATCACAAAACTGGGATAATTGACCTGTGAAGAATTATGTGGTGCCACTGAGACAGTATGGTTGAGTTTGGGCAACAAATTATTTGTTTTCCTATTTAGCAAGTTTTTTGTATTAGTTACATGGGCTATCAAAATCTAATTCATTTGTGTTTTAGGTATGTAGAAGGTGTATGATATTCTTAATAATCAAGGATTTAAGTTAATAAATGATAATATAATTATAGACGTTTGAAATTGACACACCATAATTTCAACTAATCAGCTAATAACATTCTCTATAATTGATTGAATAGATATATGTTTATTCAATTGATGATCTAGTTTTCATCCCCTAATCAATTAAATTATATTTTACTATTTAATTACGCTGAAGGTATCCTTATTTGAGCTTCAATGAGCTCATTTTGTCCATGGACAATGGACAAACGAAGATAGCCCTTGCAAGACGGTTGAAGCATTGACAACCGTTAGATGCTTTTCACCGTGGAAGTTTATTTATGTACAAACAGAGGCTTGCGGAGATTACATGTCTTGTGCCACGTGCTGTAAATGTGTGTCTTTCAATCTCTTTTACTGCCATCCACCGTTCATGAAATTAATATCGTTACTGGAGAGTACATATCCATAAATGGTTTTTAATTCTTGCAAACTATGCCCATTTTTTATGGTTAGCATCTTGGACAATACTACACATTAAATAAAACATTCAAGGAGAGAAATGTAAATTCAGGTGCAATTTGCTCTAAATCACAACAAACTAGACCCCTATTTCCCTCCTAACATGTAGCACTTAGATTTTGTAGTCTGTCCTCCCACTTCTGAATCAGTAAGATTAAAAATAACTAGTGTATTATAGAATGGAAGAATGAGAGGGAGCATTCACTTGGAAATTCATGTAAACACTCAAAGATTTTTGAAAAAGAAGAAAAATTACAAACCCTTAAAGAAAATCCTTACAGGACTGGAATTAGCTCACCGCTAATCGATAAGTTCTTCAATTAAACCATATTTTCTTTGTTCTTTGTTCTTATTATTTTTGGTCCATATTAAACTCCAAAAACCCTAGGTTTATATGGTTTTCTAAATACTTTCTTTTAAATTTGCAAACCCTATATTCATATAGTATTGTGCATTAGGGTTTGAAGTTGTGTAGAAATGGCGAAAGCTGCAAATGGGGGCTCAAAACCCTCAAAATCTTCTGGCAGAGGCTACGAAATAAATGTAGAAATTTGTTGCAAAGACGGTTGTCGTTGCACCAAAAGATCAACTTGTTAATGCCTGATACAACCGCCAAAGTCAATGAATCCATAGGAGGTGGTTAAACCATGTCATGAACCCAAGCGTTGCACTACACAACACAAGGGGACCAAGGGTGCACACCTTACAGCAATCCCCCCAATGCAAACGAGGGGTTCAAACCCATGTCCCAGGATTTGATACCAATTGTTGCAAATACGGTTGTCGTTGCACCAAAAGATTGACTTGTTAATGCCTGATACAATCGCCAGAGTTAATGAATACATGAGAGGTGGTTAAGTCATGCCATGAACTTGAGTGTTGCGCTACACAACACAAGGAGACCAGGGGCACACACCTTGAAAAGAAACCTTCACTAAAAGATTGAAAATTTTGTATGGCCACTAGAAAGAGCATAGGCAGAGCTTCTGGGGTGTCTGCGAGATGATAACAATTTATGCCCCTCTGCCATCTAAAGATTTGTGTTATTTGAAGTCATCCACATTGAATATATGGCTTTTAGGGTATGAGTTTCTTGAGATCTTAATGTTGTTCATGGGCAACCATCAACATCGGCAACATAGATCAATAGGGCCTAACATTCACAAATATTTCTAGAGTGTGTGAACTTGCAAGCCTATGCATCAAGCCAACCTTCACATTCCAAAGATATGCACACATGCAACAAAGTCTATATGTAGCTCGCCGGAAGCAAGAGGAGGAACACTTATTGGCATTTCCAGATGAAAACTTTTGAATGGACAATAATACTGCAAATAACTACAAGTTCATTCCCTCGGATTTAATTATCTATGTTTTCCTACCTACAAAAAAAAAAAACTTCCTTGCATACTTATATGCTTCTTTCACCTAAAGAAAGTTCCTACAACCTTCTTAATAAATCCATTTTTTGCAACTCCTACAATGATTATAGTCCATGAGAGGTCATATTTATTTGAGGAATTTTATCAATCAATTCATGTCCCTTGTTTATACCTTCACATTTTGCATCCATGTCTACTAGAGTATTTCCAACTATGTGTACCAGATCATTTCCAACTATTATGTCTGTTAGAAAATCCCCATTCCATTATGTTTAATGGATCTCTTTACCTTGTTCCAAAGGTCCCCTTTTTGCAGTGAATGAGATCACATTCATTTGGGTCATTATATCAAACAATTCACTAACCTTGTCTACACTTCCACATTGTGCATATATGTCTACCATAGCATTTTCAACTATCATATATGACCAAAATCTCCCTTCTATTATGTTTTGATGGATCTCCATACCCTATTCTAAAGCTAACATTTTGGCGTAGGCAGGGAGGATGTTGTCAAAGCAATGGCTCAAATTTTAGTATTTTTAATCATGGAATATGTCAAACCAAAATTTCAAGAGTCATGAATATGGTTTAAGATTAATGACATTGGAATTCTTACTACATTTCAATTTTAATCACATATATCATAAGTTACTTTCATATTTGTGTATAGGTATTTAATGTAAATTTAAAGCAAGTTGCATGGCTTTGTCTTATTCCATAAGCGGAAATGGCAGTTGTAGGATACAGGTTAATAGTTTTGTCTTATTCTATGGACAGAAATGGCAGTTGTAAGATACAGATTAGTTAAAACGCACTACGCCTAGTATTTTATTTATTTTTGCATATTCAACTCAATTACTGATAATACTATTTTATCTTTATGTTTCAGGTTGCTCTTGTTCCAATCATGATCTTGCACCATACACATCCCTCTTGTTGAATACAATTGCATGATGAAGAAATTGATTGTATATCAATGGCCAGCAAAAGAAAATCCCACTCCTTACACAAGCGCTGCCAGGTAAGTTTCTTGAATTGCAATAACTCAAAAAGTGTCATCTCATCGACTCCAATTATTACAGGATATTACAAATTGGATTTGCTGAAATAACTTTTACAAACTTTCACGCAAATGCAATTGGCAGGTTTAAAACCAAATTCCACAACCTTCCCCACTATCCTATCTTAACTGTGCCAAAATGGGAGCTTTCAAACAGGATGCAACCATCCATCAAAACACCATTCATAATAAACCAAAAAAAATAGATCTAAATATATTGAGGTTTTAGAGCTACTGGATTCTTGGGCTCTAGACAAGAATTTTTCAGCCTTTTAACGAATTTTTTTGATGGGCTTCTCTTTTGATGACAAGGAATCACATGGAAGAAATCTCTAAGCTGTTTAGTTTAGGTATCTTCTTATATTCTAGCTCAAGTCGTCCTTGTTTTCTTGTATAATTTCTCAAGACATTTAGTCTCCCTTTATAAATGCATGGTCATCTTCAAACATGCCATTTTGAATGAGATGGTAAACAACTCTACTTTTTAAAATGGAAGTCAACAGATAAGATGATCAGATTATTTAGTGGAGTATATTGTAATATATTTTTTAATAAATATAAATTATTTTGATATGAATGAATTTTACGCATGGTTTTCACAAGGCATTTTTTTTTCTTATGGATAAATAATTTGAATGCATGATTGCTACATACACTTGATTATAGATAAAACTCGATATCAAAACAAAATTTAACAAACTTAATATAGGATAAATAAAATAAGATAGAAGATAGTAGACCTAAACTTTAAAAAATAAAGTTTTTCTATTTTATTTCTCTACAAGACTGTGAATGAACTATGAAGAATTCAATTTGTTGATTGATTTTCTAAAAAATTCAATGAGCTATTTCATGCTCCTACCACAAAAAATAAATACATTTACAAAAATTATATTCTTTCCCACAAAATATTTCAGAACAACTCTAAAAAAATATACCGAAATTTCCATAATTTACCATCCACACCTCTTCGGCGTAACCCATTGCACATAAAGGTGTGATTGCTAGTTAATAAAATCACTATTCACTTGACCCCTAATCCTATTCTACATCATTAATCATCCTTCTTTAATAGTTCATCTTAGATAAATAAAGCCAAACATTCATTTATCTAAATCCCTTGTCATCATCCCAAAAATTAAATAAATATGCCTACTTATTTGATTCCCTTTTTCCATCCACTTTTCATTAAGTGGGCTAAAACCAATTAATCCACTAATCCCCCACTTGCCCATTCCTAACACTCATTGCCATATTCAAATTATGCACATCCTTCAAAAGTGTACATAGGTATGGGCCCTTAGTACACTAGGTATGGACCTTTGTACATGTGACATGGGTTTTGGTACATGTGACGTGGGTCAAAGATTTATGACTCAAAAAACATGAGTGGTTTTACCAAGTCATAACATGATCTTGATATGTGATTTTGAACATAACACTAGCATGTTATGTAGAAAATTGGTCATTTGACCACTTTTTTGTACAACATTTCCATGCACTCACCTATATAGACTTGAACTTTGATTTTTTTTCTCTTAGAAATTTGAAATTTATAAGAGTACCCTAAATATTTAAAAAAATGTAACTTTTAACTTCATTTGACAATTATTTTAGGCCCTATAGAAAATGCATTGAATGTGAGTAATTAATATCTAGATAAAGGTTCATATTTTAATAAATTATGTTATGAATGGTTCACTTTTGCTTGAAAGGAACATTATATGTATATAGATGAATGAAACTATATAGTGCACCTAGTTGTTCATGTTGCTTAATTCATGAATTGGATCATGGTAGGGAATGAAATATGCTCTTGTTCATTTATGAATATGCTTTTGTTATGATAATTGGAGCATATATATTAGTTTAACTTATATCATTTCCTTATCATATATTGAAAATAAGCAATTAGTATATGAACCTAGAAGGGTTAAGAGGAAATAAATTCCTATAATTTATTGGCTTTACTTCATTCATTATGCATGAATAGGTATCTTAATGGTCAACGAACATTTTCCCTTGTTAAGTTGCATTCATATTGAGGTTGCACAGCCATAAGTATGAGTACCTATGCACTTATGTGGGGTAAGACTTGTGTTGAATTCAAAAGAAAACTAAGAGGGGGGTTAATCAGTTGTACATTAAAATATCAAAACCCTCATAAACATTCAGATCCACATCAACTTTACTAACCCTTAATCTATTAGAATAATTTAGCATGAAAACAAATAACATAAATTGAAACACATCAACACCATGCACAATAGAACGTTATATTTATGTGGAAAACCCAAGAAGGGAAATACCATGGTGAGGATTAGCTCACAATATAAAGTAATTGCAACATTGAATACAAAAGGCTCACTACCAGAGGGCTCACAGCCCAAAATAAATAAGGGCTCACTGCCAAATTAAAGAAAAGAGAAAAGAAGAATGTTACGGTGATAAATCTATCTCAATGCAACAAAATATTCCACCACAACATCACCAACACATTTATAGCCTTTTTGAAGATTATAGGCACCTTCTGCTTACTACTTCTAGTAGTCTAACTCATTAAAGCTCACACTGCACTACATGAATTAGCACTTCACAACTCTACATTTCACATCACACACACCACACCGTCTTCCTCCATCAACACAACACTTATTTATACCTTCTTCAACCTTGAAAAAACTATGCAAGGTTGGCTATACACCTCAACCTTGCAAATTCAAATTAGGTCAGCACCAAAACATTCCCATGGGGGAAAGGAATGAAAGCGGACCACATCAAACCATAACTCAGACCCATATCATACATATACACCATGCCATGCTTCCAAAATCACTGAATCAAATCTAAAATTAGTGTAAAAACCCAAGGTAAGTTGAACCTGTGTAAACACCATTAACATTTAAGGACACACTTCCTCAAATTCAAATATGACTTGTGAACCACACACAATACTTAAACATAATTTGGAATATTCCACAAATACATTGAAATTCAACAAATTCCTTTGCAACAACTTTCACCTAAAGAATGCACACACCTAGTACACTTAGACAATCTTTCACACACTGAAATTCAAGAAATCAATTTTCAGAGCACCAAACCATGAACAAGTTCAACTGAAGGTAGATATGAACCTTATCAGAACACTTCTAGAACCACAAGACAAGAAACCGAACTATGTAGAAATGTTGAGAAAAAATATTTCTCCCAAACAACACTACACCATAGTTCACACACTATAAACACAACTTTCTCTGCACAATGATCCAGACCAAGAAATTTTGGATATCGAGCCTCTGAATACTTTTGACCAACATATTCAAACTACACAAGTATATCTTCAATAGAGAAGAAATGCAGAGCAAAACCAAAATGCCACTCTATACACCAGAACACCTGTGCAACACACTGTTTCCTCTTTTATTAAAATTTTCTCAAAATCACTTGAAAACCAAGCACCAAAAACATATTCTCATCATCTTCAATACTTCCTCATCATCACCAAACCAGCAACATCCACAAACAAAATATTATCAAAGAAACACTAGAGGCTAACACCAGTAGCACTTACTAATGAAAACACAATGAAACTAATCAAAGAATCATCACAACTTCTCAACCATCACCATTCATCAATGACAACACAAACATAAGCTTATTAACATCAATGAAAAAACCAACTACTCATACTTGCAACAACTTGTTGATGGTCAATTTGACACAAGCAGCTTAGGAATAATAGACTTAATTGAAACCTCCGCTAACTCTTTTGAAAAGAAACAAACATCGACAAATTTTTCTATAAGGCTTATATAACTAGGTCTTTACTAACTTAGAAATCTGCAGTTGTTTGTGTTCAATATTCATATTTATTGGATTTTCAATGATTCTAGAAATTTTTGAATTTATAGTTGTCAAGGTCTCAAGTTCAAAATGATTTCAAGATTGTTATTAAACTCAATCTAATTTAAATTATTTTTATGATATTTTTTTCTTTAAATACATATTGTACAATTTATCATCAATTATATAGTTCAATGTATTTTCAATAGGTTTTTTAATTAACAATAAAAAAGAGATTTTGAATGGGCCCCAAACCTTATACATATGCCAAAACAAATATAGCAATGAAGTATAGTACCCAACAAAGGGCTAGTAAAAAGAATCAAACAACAGTAAGATTGTAAACTACTAGAACACCTATAGGACCTCCCAAAGAGACTAAAAAAAACTAAACATCAAAGAATCAAATAAGATACCAATTGAATTGAGGTGGCTTGAAGTTGTATCACTCCAAAGATATTTGAATGCTACCATTAGCCCTAACCACATTATCATTGATAATAATTTCCTTACTAACTGCACTATTTTTTAATTCCCAATCTTTCATCATAAGAATTCTTGTTAACCTCTCATATAAATACTTCTTTTTATCCTTGCATGTGGAATGCGATACAAATGTGTGTATTTTAAATAGTTATGACATTGTTCGCAAGTTGTGTAAATCTATTTTATGATCTAATATTTGTGATAATGTGTAGTCCCAAGAAAATGAAATCTTGATTATTTAACCACTTAACTCATCCATCATAAGAAAACATTATGTTTGAAAAATTACTCTTAAATTCTTCTTTTAGACTTTTTTAAATTCACCCCTGTTAAAAGAAAAAGGGTTCAAAAAAATAAAACCAAATTTGGATTCTACAATGTCTTGTGTTTGATCCAAAAATATACTTGTTGGCATCCAACATCCAATAACAAGACTCATAATTCATGAAATTGCTTTGCGTCTCTAAAAAGCTATTACAATCCTTTGTTTTTGTCCTCATATTACTTTGTTTCCCAATCTACCATATATTCTATTCCTATGTAGATAATTCTATTTTATTTCTTCTTTTTATAATATATATTTTACTACATATTATTTATAGATTAAACTGTGCGATATTTATTTTGCATTAAAGTTTCAAATCACATTTTCTAATCCATCATCAAGATATAAAAGAGAGATATAGAATAATAATGAAGATACTTTTCTTTTAGGGTACAGTCAAATTTTATAATTTTCAAGGAAGAATCTTGTGGAGTCTTAGACTCAAGAATTCATTATAGAAGGAAATAAAGTGCTTTTATTACAAAACAAATTTCTCTTGACCCCTAATGCTAGTCTAAATCATTAATCATCCTTCCTTTATATTTTGTCTTAGATAAATAAATCCAAATATTCATTTATCTAAATCCCTTATCATCATCCCAAAAATTAAATAAATATGCCTACTTATTTAATTCCCTTTTTCTATCCACTTTTCATTAAGTGGATAAAACCAATCAGCCCACTAATCCCCCACTTTGCACATTCCTAAACCTCATTATCATGTTCACATCATGCACATCCTTCAAAAGTGTACATAGGTATGGGCCCTTATTACACAAAGTATGAACCTTTGTACATATCACATGGGTCTTGGTAAATGTCACATGGGTCAAAGATTCACCCATACCCCCAAGGTACTCCAAAGTACATCTTCCATCTTGTCCATCCACTTTCTCTTGGGAAATATATTCGACCTTAAATTTTTTCTTTAATATTGGACCCTTTCATCCTAACCAACCATTAAGAGATACTTTCCCTCTGTTCCTCCTCCTAATCCTCTCATCCAATTCAAGCCCTTGATCCCTCAAATTAATCCTAGCTATCTAATCTTTCATCCATAAATTTATAAACAAGATTCAACCTAAGCCATTTTCAAGATGCGATGAATTACAATGTTAATCTAATAGTGGGAACACTCACATATCATCAAATTAACCATCTTTGATCACAAATAACATATTTTGGTGCAATAAAGGTCAGTAAATTAGTGAGTTATTTGTATATTTTCATCAATGTCTTATTAACTCGTACACTTAATTGGAGTGTTACATATATTTTGAGTAGGTAGATTAATTAGTTTAACTTTTTAGTGTATGCCTCAATTTTTATGTACACATCTTGGGCACCTTAATCTTCTAAAATTTTATGATTAGGATTAGGTATTTAAAGATTTATGGATGTAATAAATCCAATCCAACCTTAATCTACCAATACAAATCATCAAACCTAATTGAGGTCTTTTCTTTCAATCCATTTAATCATTATTCTAATCACTTCAACACATATGTACCCTAAATCAACACATATGGAATCCTTCATCATTTTTTCTAAGGTGTGTTTTCACCCTTTAACACATTTGCACTATTCTATAGAATTTCTACATCCAAGACCTCCAATCCAACCCAAAATTAGTTCAACCGATATAAAATCAAGTGTCATGAATCCTTGACCTTTATTTCACCCAATAAATTAATCAAATCACCAAAATCTAGTTACCTTACCCCTTCATCCAAACTCATCAACAATCCTAATATGGATTTTTTTTATTTTGACGAGTCTCATCATCATAACTATCTCAAGAATCCCTTCACAATCAGTGATAATGATAGTATTATTAATGAAGATAAATATGAAATTGATCCCCTTGACAAAATCATTACAATCAAGCTTTCCTCATGCTTCCATTTTTTATCCACACATAATCAAAATGCCTTTTTCACCAAGAATTGTCTAGCACAATCTACCTTATCACGTCTAAATCTATATCTATTGGCCACCCTTAAAAAACATTTGACATTGGAAATCCATATTATGTCCCATTTTTATCCCAACCCTCATCCTTCTATTTGGTCTCTATCACCTCCACCCCTAATCCAAATCCCTTCACTCATCATCATCCAATCCATATATTTAATCCTCCACTTAATATTACAACATCCAAATCCTTCTTTTCTAAGTTCATCCAAGGGATAAACACAAATCCAAAATTTGTGGATTCATACCACCACACTAATCCAAAACCATTTGCATGCATCATTATTGAGGTCATCACCCATCCAACACCTATCATTTCCATCTAAAATCCTAAATCCATCCAAAATCCTAACTCTGTCTCAAATCCTTACATGATCTAATCCATTAAAATCATCCCCTCCTAATCCCAATTTGAAACCCCCATCCTTCATTCTACCCAATCCAATGAGTCTATCCATATTAAATTCTCCTCCCCCATCATATCATCCAATCAAATCCACCTATGTCACAATATTTCTCTAAATCATTCCCAGGCATCTCCCCATCTAAATAAAGATCGTAAATATCTCTTGATCCACCTCATGAACCTAACATCCCATCTAATCCTTTTCACAAACCCTTTCCACCTATTATCCAAACCATCTCTACACTACCACTATATATCACCTAGGAACCATTACCCTTGCTTTGTGGTGGTCTTCACACTACCAAAGAACAACTATCCACTACCAATCCCTCTCCATCTCAAAATGAACTCATATTTTTTTCCAAAATAATCTTCATCCTATTTCCATCCATATGCTCAAGAAAATGAACTATCAAGGAAAAGGATTAGGTTTTCATGTGCAAGGTATCTTGGAGTTGTCCATGTCAAATAAAATCCATGACTGCAAGGCCTTTATTATACATCCCAAGGCACACAATCCAAACATGTTGATAAAACCTTAACCCCCAAAAGAAATACCAAAAACAATTGTCACCAAACTCCATCATTCCTTATAATGATTTATAGATTTTTGGGCCTTTTGAGCATAATGCTCGGGTTCATTTAGATTTAGGGTCACCCTTTGAAACTTCCTAGTAAAAACCCTTGAAAAATGAGAAGAATTTTTTTATCTAATGCTCTAATATAGCATGCTAGATAAATGAAATAAGTCACAATAATAGGAATCTAATCAATAAGACAACATACCTTCTACATGTGAGATGTTTTAAATTTAATAATTACTATATTTCTAGAAAGCAATGAATATACAATTTAAAATTATTACAAAACAATATGATGGCATTCCTATATATGTAACGATCAAACCCTAGAACAAACTAATATCATGACAAGTTTGTTGGTATGTGGTGATTGATCATGCTATATTGTACACTCTTCATGTATCCTCACCGAGGTTTGGGGCTTGGCCCCAAGTGGGGATTCGGGGGCGGTAGGCCCTGAGATTTTTTTTTTCACCTTTTTTCGCTTCATCATCGAAAAAGAAAAAAAAAATATGACTTTGTAAACCCTATTTTTTGGAAGCTTCTAAAAGCTTGTTATAAGCGGTTGAGATGGGGAGTTGTAGCATGGCATTATTCACAATATTGTAATATGTTTTGCATTGGATAATAAAATCATTGGATGGCTACAGTTTTGTGGATGTAGCCCAGATTGGGTGAACCACGTTAAATTCTCTGTGTTGTCTTGTTTTTGCTATAATTTTTGTGTGTTTTATTGCTCAAATCTATATTTAACTTGTTATATATCTTCCTTCTAACCCTAACAACTGGTATCAGAGCAAGTTTGTGTTCAGTTATCATATCTAGGAAGGTCTCATGGTTGAGTGGGAGAAATGGAAGACGAGGGTAAGTTGAAGGTTGAGAAGTTTAATGGGTAGAACTATCATTTATGGAAGATGTAGATGGAAAACTACCTCTATCAGAAGGATTTATGGCAGCCATTGGAAGGGAAAACCAAGAAAACCTCAACGATGTCTGATGAGAACTGGGATATTTTGGACAGAAAGGCACTTCACAGTATTCATTTATGCCTAGCACAATCGGTGGCATTCAATATTACAAAAGCAAAGACAACTCAAGAGTTGATGGAAACCCTAGCAAAGTTATATGAAAGTCCTTCCACTTCGAATAAGGTATTTCTTATGAAGCGTTTATTTAATATGAAAATGGGGGTTAGTTGTTGATCATTTAAATGAGTTTAATACGGTTACCAGTCAATTAACTTTTGTAAATGTAAAATTTGATGAAGAAGTTAGGGCTCTTTTGTTATGTGTTCTTTGTCTGAAAGCTGGAATGGCTTGGTAATGGTTGTTAACAATTCTATTTCTGGTTCAAATACATTGAAATTTGATGATGTTGCTGGTGTTATTTTGAGCGAGGAAATTCATAGGAAAAGCTTAGGTACAACATCCACATCAGGTCATGTTTTGAATGTAGAAAGCAGGGGTAGAACAAAGGAGAGAGGAAATAATTCTAGAAGTCATAGGAAGTCATGAGGAAAATCAAAGGACAGAAGGTCCCAATCTAGAGATAAGAGGGATTGTTGGTACTATGGTAAGCCGAGTCATTTAAAGAAAGATTGTTGGTCTTGGAAAAATAATGGAGACAAAAAGGAAGGAAATAAAAAGGAAAATGTGGTAAGTAATAAATCTGATGAGGATGCTTTAATTTTTTCCCTTGACAATTTTGATGATTCTTGGTTGTTAGATTCAGGGGCTTCATTTCATGTTGCGTCCCATAGAAATTATTTTCTCGATTATGTCCAAGGGGATTTTGGGCTAGTTTATTTGGGAGATAATGAACCCTGTCAGATTGTTGGAAAGGGAAGAATCAAGATTAAGTTGTAGAATGGGAATCATTGGCTACTACAAGAGGTAAGGCATGTTCCAAAGTTAAGAAGAAATTTAATTTTAGCAGGGCAACTAGATGATGAAGGTTGTGTTGTTACATTTAGTGATAAAAATTGGAAGGCTACAAAAGGTGAATTAGTGGTAGAAAAAGGTGTGAAAGTAGGCACCTTATATCTTTGTACAGGTCATACTATTCCTTCTACTTTAGCTATTGCAGATAAAAATCAATGTTCAAGAACAGTTGCTGCAGTTCAGCAAGCAAAAAATCAGATAGTTGATGTGGATTTTGAATCAACACTATGGCATAATAGACTTGGGCATATGAGTGCAAAAGGTATGAAATTAATTCATTCAAATAATGTTTTACCAAGTCTAAAATGTGTTAATATGGATTTATGTGAAAGTTGTGTTTATGGAAAACAAAAGAGAGTTAGTTTTCTCAAAGATGGGAAACAAAAGAAAGATGAGAAATTGGAGCTTGTGCATACGGATGTATGGGAACTAGCTTAGGTATCTTCTCTCGGTGGCTCTTAGTACTATGTTACATTCATTGATGATACAACTAGGAAGGTATGTATTTATTTCCTTAGGCAAAAATCTGATGTATTTGAAACTTTTAAAAAATGGAGAAGCTTGGTTGAGAATGAGATGGGTAAAAAGTTAAAATTTCTCAGATCTGATAATGGTGGTGAGTATTGCAAAAAATATTTTGAAGATTATTGTTCCTCTAATGGTATTCGTAGGCAAAAAATGGTTCCAAAGACTCCACAGGAAAATGGAGTGGTTGAGTGCATGAATAAAACAATAATGGAGTGTGCACGGATTATGAGATTACATGTTGGGTTGCCTTTAAACATGTGGGCAGAGGTTGTAAACACTGTTGTTTATTTAATTAATAGAGGTCCCTCTAATCCTTTGGGTTGTGGTATTCCAAAGGAAGCATGGACAAGTAAGAAGGTTAGTTATTCTTTTCTCAAAACCTTTGATTGTGAAGCATTTGCACATGTAGATTCTAAAAATAGAACCAAGCTTTATGTAAAATGTATATTTCTTGGATATGGCATTGATGAATTTGGCTATAGGCTTTGGGATTTTGAAAATAAGAAAATTGTGAGAAGTAGAAATGTCATATTCAATGAGAAAGTGTTGTACAAAGATCAGTTGCAGCAGCATGAGAAGAAAGAAAATGATTATGCAATGTTGGATGATACTCCAAACAATGATGTTCCAGTGATTCCTCATGCTTCACAACAACAACAACAACAAATACCACAAACTCTAGTGAATTTTAGACAATCTTCAGGGATAAGTAAACCTCCAAAAAGATTTTCTCCCTCTTTGTATTATATTTTATTAACTGATGCTGGTGAATCAAAATGTTATCATGAAGCTATGTAGGTGGATACCAAGGTTCAGTGGGAGCATGGAATGGAAGAAGAAATTGACTCCTTGCTGAAAAATCAGACTTGGGAATTATGCAAGTTGCTTGCAAGTAAAAAGGTTTTACCAAATAAATGGGTTTATAGGCTGAAAGAGGAGGATGGAGGTAAGAAAATATTTAAAGCTAGATTAGTTGTAAAGGGATTTGCATAGAAAAATGGTATTGATTTTGATGAAATCTTTTCTCCAGTTGTTAAAATGACTTCTATTTGTACTATTTTAAGTATTGTGGTTGCTGAAGATTTTCATTTAGAACAGCTTGATGTTAAAACAACCTTTCTCCATGGTGATTTGGAAGAGGAAATATATATGAAACAACCACAAGGATTTGAGGTTAAAGGTAAGGAGAAACTAGTGTGCAGATTGAAGAAAAGTTTATATGGCTTGAAGCAAGCACCTTGGCAATGGTATATTAAATTTGATAGTTTTATGGTTGAGCAAGGCCACAACAGGTGTAATTCAGACCATTGTGTTTACTTTACGAGGCTAGTTGAAGATAGCTACATTATTTTATGTTTATATGTTGATGATATGTTTGTAGCGAGGTCTAACATGGATACATAAAGGAGTTAAAACAACAATTAGCAAATTCATTTGATATGAAGGATTTGGGGGTAGCAAAACAAATCCTTGGTATGAAGATTACAAGAGATAGGAAAAATAGAAAATTATTTCTATCTTAGGTTGATTATGTTGAAAAGGTGTAGCAAATATTTCATATGGAGAATGCAAAAGTTATTACCACACCTTTGCCCAGTCATGTCAAATTGACTGAGGATATGTTTCCAAAGACACAAGAGGTTGAAGAAAAAATGCCCAAGGTACCATATGCTTCAACTGTAGGCAGTTTAGTGTATGTCATGGTATGCACAAGACTAGATATTGCACATTTGGATTCTCAGGTACTTGAGAGGTACATCTAATAAATGTTTATGTTTTGGGGGATTCTAATACAAATTTAAAAGGCTATGTTGACTCAAATTTGGCAGGGGATATAGATACCAAGTGGAGTACCATAGGTTATGTATTTACAGTTGGTGGGACAACAATGAGTTGGATTTCTCAATTGTAAAAGGTGGTTTATTTACCCACCACAGAAGTAGAGTATGTTGTTGCAACAAAGGTAGAAAAGGAGATGATATGGCTGCAATTTTTCATGGAAGAGTTGGGAAAACAATAGGCTGAAAATCACTTGTTTACAAATAGCCAGAGTGTTATACATCTTGCAAATAATTCTTCCTTTCAGTCTAAGACCAAACACATACAATTGAGATATCATTTCATTCGATCGGTGTTGGAGGATGGATAGGTAAAGCTAGAAAAGATGCATACAAATGCTAATCCAATAGATATGTTTACAAAGGAAGTGACAAGGGAGAATTTGAGCTCCTCTTCAGCTTCGGTTGTTCTTAATGGTTAAAAGTATAACAGAGCAGCAAGGTTCAAGGTGCTTATTTCCAGTGGGATTTTTAAGTGTAGTGGTTTCATCTAGGATCAGTCTCCAAGTGGGAGATTGTGTTGGTGTGGAGCCTGATCAGTCTGCAAGTGGGAGATTTTTGGTATGTGGTGATTGATCATGCTATATTGTACACTCTTCATGTATCCTCATCGAGGTTCAGGGCCAGGCCTCGGGCGGGGGTTCGGGGGTGGAAACCCCTGAAAAGTAGCAGTTCGAGGGTGGCAAGCCCCGAGAATTTTTTTTTCACCTTTTTTCGCTTCATCATCAAAAAAGAAAAAAAGTCGACTTTGTAAACCCTAATTTCTAGAAGCTTCTAAAAGCTTGTTATAAGCGGTTGGGATGGGGAGTTGTAGCATGGCATTATTCGCAATATTGTAATATATTTTGCATTGGATAATAAAATCATTGGATGGCTGCGATTTTGTGGATGTAGCCTAGATTGGGTGAACCACGTTAAATTCTCTATGTTGTCTTGTTTCTGCTATAATTTTCTATGTGTTTTATTTCTCTGTTTTATTGTTCAAAATTGTATTTAACTTGTTAGATATATGCCTTCTAACCCTAACAAAGTTCCTTAATCATATGATATGAGACACAAAAATTTAATTTTCTTACAAATCTTAATTAACTAGAGGTGAATAGTTCCAGAAGTGAAACTAGTTAGCTATATATCATTTTAACACTAACATTGCCTTTATATTTATTTGGTAAATAATTGTATGTTAAGATTTATGATTGGTAATACATAAAATTGTTGTTTTCTAAGGAGTATAATATTATTTTTTAATATTAAATATAAAAGGCCTTAGAGTTGAACAAATAAATGGGTATTAATACATAGATGCTAGTAAAAAAAAAATAGGTTTGTACTTGTATCTTCCCTCTTTCCATCTATTACATGTTTTCCCTTTTTGATCCTCTCTTTTCTTCCAAATTTTCTTTGAATTTCTTCTTGAAAAAGTTTTAGACTTCTCCAAATAGTTATATCTTATGCCTATTGTCTACCTCATCATTGTATTTGTTAGACTCTATCCTATCATGTCTATTGCTTGACCTACAATGTCTTTCCCTTTAGTTGAGTCTTTTATACGACTAACTGTGTAAGGGGGAAATCTATGGAGTCAAACAAGATAATGAATTGAATCAAACCTAATCTAATCCAAAACAAGAATCAAGATCTATGCCCATTAATTATGAAATGAATCTTTCTATGCTATTGAAAAAAAACAATGAAATCCTATGATATCATAATGAATTCAAAAACAAAACACAGTTTACCATCCCATGTTGAAGTGTGTTCACGAAGATGTTGGGTTGTTCATATTAATGTGGAGCCTCCATTATGCATGCAAAAGCTTCAAGAATGTGTGTGTGTTGATCGAAGATTCCAAAATCTTGGTTAAGGTTTTGGCATTACTTCATTGTATAAAATAGGTTATTCTTTGATCATATTTGAGAGGAAAGAGGTTTGTTATATAGAATTTGTGATTTGAAATGAATTCTCTAGATCACGTAGTAGAATATCTTGATCGATGGTCGAAAGATGTTGAGAGGAAATAAACAAGAATAATCAGTGCAAATTGATTACGTAATTAGTGTGATTGAAAAAATCATTTTGAGTGTTCAGTGGGATTGATGGAATAGATTGAATAATCTGAAGAATTGAAGAAATCATGTGGAGCAGTCTATGAAATTGATGAAATCAATTTGAGCCTTTAGTGGGATTGAAGAATAGATTGATCTGTTAGGAAATAAATTGAGCAATCGATGGTTCATAATTTGCTCAATCATGAAAGTGGGTGAGGATAATTAATTAATTAATCCTTTTGACTTGAACGTGAAAATCAAGTTCGGCTTTTGTAAACAAAGTGGTATTTGTTTGATTTGATTTTTGATGATATTTTGAATAGTTAATTCAATTATTCAAATTGGAGGAAAGTGACATGATTAAACTATTATGTATTAATAATTTAATTGACTTTTAGGGGAATAAAGTGAATAAGCGACACAATTAAATAATTGACGTTATTTAATTAATTAGGAGGAATAAAGTTAGATTAGGACTTTATTAAATAAATGATTTATTTAACTGGTCAAAAGTGATGAAAAAGTGAATTAATTAAATAATGTCATTTTATTCAATTAATAGCAAAAATTAGGGTTTTTAATTCTTTTGATGTGAAATGTAGTGATATTCGGTGATAATGATGTCGATGATGATTGGGGATGAATTAATTAAATAATGTTAAATCACTTAATTGATAGATGAATTTGGAATTTGATAATAATTAAATAATAATGTATTATTTAATCATTTAGGGGAGAAGGGTGAAAGTTAGTGTTGTTTGCTAGTCAGGACAATTTTAGGTGTCTACACTAATAATCATCACTAGTAATTATACTTATGTTTCCCTCCTAACTTCTCAACATGTGTCAAACTATTTTTCTATTTTTGGCACCAGTATCTATGGAATCTTTCTTACCCATGATCACTATTCAAATTTGAATTTAGGGGTGTTCTTGGTGGATTAATTGCTCTATTTAATGAGGATATAAAATAAATTATTTTCATTCTGATTCATCATCTACACTTACTCATTTCCTTTCAAAATATATTATGACAACTTGTGTTCAAACATGGGAATATTAGGTTGGAAAAATAGGTGATTTCAAAGGGAAATCTCATACAGGGGTTATTTTTAAGCTTCATTACATATAGACTTTAGTTGAATCCGAATGACCTAATTCACCATTTCTATTGGTATGAATTTTTTGTTGTACTTATTATGTTATAGAACTATTTGAATGTAATAAATATATTAAATTAATAAGATAGAGATCAATATAAATTTTATCTATTAATTGGTGTTCATCATAGTAAGAAAAATTAGGATTCATTTGTCATTTAATATTTAAGATTTAATAATATTTTTGATGGATAAATAGTATTTCTAAATCTTTACTATTTAATATTTGATTGAATGCTAGGGTTGATAATGTTGTTAATAAAATAATAAGCTCTTATGGAAGATTAAGAATTATAATTACATTATTATCTTAACCTAGGAATTATAGTGATACCTAAGTTGGTCATCTTGTGAGCCTAAATATTTTTTAATTTTGCATGTTTCAATTTTATGTAGTTCAATGAAAAATAATCGAATGTCACTTGAGGGAGATCAAGAAATAAGGTTAATTTGTAGAGCATAGAGAAAAAATTATCTCTTATAGAACCTATTGTGTATCATAATAGTATAAAATAAAGAGAGAGGATAATGAACACTTATGACAACTTGGATGGTTGAATTAAAAAAAAAATTAATCTAATGATTGATAAATAATGAGATAGATGCTCCACAAGATGGATAGTAATATCAATATGCCTAGATAGATGATGGGTGAAGAAAATTCATAAGAGAGTAATAATTTGGATTATACTTAGAGCTAAAAACAAAGGATTATTATTTTTTTAGATACAAAATAAATATGAACTATCCTTCTAAAGAAGAAGGTAGAGGCTCTAGAACTTGAATCCTAGAACTCACTATTTGATGATATTAAGGCTTGTCATATGTATAGAATACAAAGATATTCCTAAGGATATCCAAAGTGAAATATCTCTCAAAAATTATATGACCATGAAAAATTCCTATAATTATTGCATAATTGAGCCTATGTTGTAAACCATTAGAGAGATGTGTAGCAATATTTGGGAAGGTTAAGACTTTCTCTCCATGATGGATCTAACAAATTCTCAACTCATTTGTGGGTATATAATATATACACATACTTGGCCCTCTAATCATTGACCATAGATGAAGCAATCAAGTTTTCACCTTTCATTTGGAGGGTGTACTACACATAAATTTTAGTAGTATAATTTGATCACTTAGGGATATGAATTCATCACCTTATATGATGAATTTTCCAAACTATTGATTGAGAGATTTGATCAAAAGGATCTAGAAGTTTATTTTAAATTTTTGACTCAACTCACATAATGTGGCTTAGTGTATAAATATATAATGAACTATTAGAAGTTGTCAATGAAAGTTTCAGATATCATAAAGAGAAGATTAAGGGACTAGTCCAAGAGTTCGTCAAGTGGGCTTTAGAACTAGAGATCCATAACAAAGAAAATATTCTAGACTAAAACCTTCATTCTAAAGGACTCCTTTCACAAAAATGTATAATAGACTAGGAGCTTTCCATCAAGACTAGACATTGAGGTGAAGAAGGAATTAAGAAGGAATAATCTATGTTTCAATTGTAGGGATCCATGGTCACCTGGACATATATGTCTTGGGAAAGAATTAGTTTATTAAATTCAGGTAAGGTTTGATGATGAATCATAACCTAAAGAACCTAAACCACAAAGTGAAGAAGAATCCAAATAGGAGATGGGAGAAGAATAATTTCAAATGAAAGGAGATTATTTCATCTTAGGAAGCACTCTTATCATATTCTCTAGAACTCTAAGATACAATCCCTTTCACATTCATGGGTTCATAAGAGGTAAAAGAGTAGTTATACTCATTGACACTAATATCACTCATAACTTCATTGATGAGGGATTGGTGGCCAGATGACACCTCAAGTTAAATTTTTGCATTACTTTGTCATTTATTTCAACCTTTGGTATGATATGTTGAGAAGGTTTGTATGGTTTTGAGCAGGTGTTGCAAATGCAATAGGGTCATTTGGTTTCTAAGTGCCTTTGAGAAATTTTGCATAGACTGTACAAGGTGTTTGGAAAGTGTTATATATTTTTCTCTAATTTTTTTAATTCTTGAAGATGTGCTTGTGCATTTTGAAAGTGATGATCAATGGTCTTTGAAGGTGTTATATCCATATTTTTAGGTTCTGGATCATGCAGTAGTAGAAGATATGTTTGACAGTGTGTTGCATTGTCTCTGGCTTGTGAAGAAGGACATTTGGGAGAAATGGAATTGCTCCACATTTCTCCATGTCGAAGTTTATTGTCTTTGAAATTTGGGAATGTTCTAATTTATTGCCTATACCTACCTTCCCTTGGTTTTTTTTTTGTTCATTTTTTCCGCAAGATTGATTCATGTGTTATTTCTTAGTGGCGGTTTGTCTGGTTTCACATGAGGATAGTATTCTCAAGTTTCATGTGTTTACATCAGTGTGTTTGAATATTTTGTTGATGTTGGAATATTCTAGGGTGTTGTGTATGTGTTTGTGCTAGTGTGTCTAAATATTTTTTTGATGTAATATTCTAGGGTGTTTTGTAATGATTCTACATGGTCCACAAGACGTTTTTCAACCTTGGTGAAGTGTAAATTCAGTTGTTTGATAGTTTTTATGTTGGTTTGGATGACCTGGTGTGTTAGTATTGTTTGTAGATGAGCTTTGTGGTCTGTAAAAGTTTGGTGTAGTGTGCCGGTCTTGGTTAACCCTTGATGTTGTCCACCCTCACTTATTTCCATCGTGGAAGTGTTTGGTGTTGACCTATTTGATGGTTGCACTTTTGAGGTACACATGTATCATTGAAGTCGACCTACGAAAGTTTATTCGAGTTTGTGAAAGCTATATATGCAAGGTTATTTTTTTGGAGATGTGTGTGGTGTGGAATGATGTGTATGTGATCATGTTTTGAGACATGAATGAGAGAATGAATGCCTAAGACTATAGGAAGTAGTGAGTAGAAGGTTTCTACAGTTTAGTGTTCCAAAAGTCATTGGAGGCAGTGAGTTGAAGGATGCAGATGGTAAAGAGATATTGTGATGGATTCTCCAATTTCTTTGAGGCAGTGAACCTCCTTGTAACTATTTCTTTTTAATCCAAAAGAAGTGATCTTCTTGGGTAGTGAGCCTTTCTCTTTTTGGATAGTGATTCCTCTGGGCAGTGAGCCTCTTGTAATCAATTTTCATTTTCATATAGTGAGTTAATCCTCACCATGGTTTTTTCCTATTAGGGTTTTCCACGTAAAATATGGTGGTCTATTGTGAATTATTGTGGATTTTTTGATGTTTCATTTGTTTACTTTCATGCTAATGCTTAATAAGGGTTTGAAGATTTTAATGCACAACTAATTCACCCCCCTCTTAGCTGTCATGTCTATGTAACATAAAGTATTTTGAAGGATTCAATATTTATGATCACTGATGATTTCACCATCAAATAAAATTGGAAGATTTCCCAATTGAATCTTAATCTAAAAGTATTTTATATGAAGGACGAAACCTACGTTGTCATAATAGGACACATGGATATAGTCTTAGGTATCTAATGGTTGTACTCATTAGGATAAATCACATAAAATATTTAGACCATGGAACTCAAGTTTAAATTCAAGGGAAAATAAGTGGTACTATGGGGAATGAAAATAAAACTTTCAAGTATTGTATTAGTCAAGAGAATGGAGAGGAATTTCCATCATAGATAAGCCATGTGGGAAACTTAGTGTTTGATGACTACAAAAAAATCCACTAAAGGAAATAAGGAATAGCATGTGTATGTGCAAAGAATATTAAACAAGGACAATAAATCATTCAATAATATTCCTCCAAAAAGATTACCAGAAAAAGTGTTTGAGCATGTGATTGAGTTGGAGGAGGGTGCTAAGAATTACTACTCCCTACTACCATCCTAGGAGACATAGATTGATAGAAAAATATCATATTGGACCCAATTCAAGTCCCTTTTATTATTTTATGGTTTTGGTGAAGAAGAAAAAATGCATAATGAATATGCACATTGATTACAAGGCATTGAATAAGAATGCTATAAAAAATGATACCTAATCCCTAGGATCAATGAGTTGATAGATGAGCTTCATGGATTTGTTTAGTTTATAAATATAGATCTTAGATTGGGATACTGAAATATACTCTCTCATTTTTTTATTTTTAAATGAACATTTACAATGTAACCAAGCACCCGTTAAGGTTAGCATAACTCAAAACATGCATAAAAGAACTCTAACCAAGAATGCGCCTTAAAACCACTTAAGGAGGAGGGGTGGGCATATGGTTAGAGGATCCCTAGGATCTACTGAATCAAATATTACAATGATTACATTGAAAGAGAGAGATTAAACTCGACACCAAGAATGTGCACTCAAGATCCTTTGACAGGCGAGGTGCTAACATATGGTGGAGTACTAATGCTGGAATTGAATGTAACAAAGGCAGATAACTAGGCAAAGGAAATTTCCACGCTACCACCAAACAGTAGGGGGAAAATATTACAATTAAAATGCTTCTTCTGTTGTGGCAGGCATTGAAGAGTGGGAATTCACCACTTGAAATTATGTATGAAAAGAGATCACAATTCAATTTATCCTCACTGGCGGTATACCATCTAGGGGTGCTTAGTGTGAAACTAATTAAATAATGCAGCAATGTTAAAACTGAAACAGTACTACTGTTAACAATTTGTACAAATAAAAAGGCTGCAAATTACAATGTTTTTCACCAATTTTCAAGCACCAAGTTATACATTGTTTCCATGTCAGAACATAATGAGAAAAGAAGAAGAAAGATGGAAACAACAAATGATTTAATTATGTTTCAGCAAACTGTAATTCTGGAAATATCCAATTAGCAAGTATATCAAATGCTCATAACTCAATCGAATTAGCTCTGAATTGCATGATTCCAAGAGCAATGATCAACTAGAAGATAGGTGCCCCTGTTGAGATGAAGAAACAGCCTCAAAACACCACTATTTATTTATGGCACAACTCCCAATGCAAATAGAAATGTACGGCCTCCTTGCAAGGGCGGTTTTAGTAAATAAAATCATAAACTTCAAATTTAAATATGCAACTCTCCAAGAATGGTCGCCTCTAGTCTAGGAATGGAAAGAGAAAACACCCATAACACAATAAAAATCACTCTCAAAGTTGTAAATATAAATTTCCTTCAGCGATGAAAGGACCAACAACACAATTTCTGGAAATAACCTCAATTTCTCCAAAACTGAAGCTCAATATGTACTTCTGAATGAAGCACACTCTCAATCCATCATCTAGGGAACCATAGTTTCAGGCTCGAAGAGTGGAATAGAATTGCTAAGCTTTCCCTTAGCCGGATTCTGGATTTTAAATCAGAAGCATAACTTTATTTTCCAAAACATAACATAATCAACTCTCCACAATGCAACAATATATAAGTTTCAATGGGAAAATGAAACACTTTGAATTCCAAGAAGTTGAATCACTTCAACTTCCCAAGGGACGCCACCTTCAACCATTCACTTTATTGTGAAACAATAAAACATTGTTTCCCTTCCCTTTAGGCATCCATTTCTATTTGCAACAATAAAGCATTTAATAAATCATTAAATGCTCAACATGACCCCTTAATGTCCCCTCTTTAAAACAACATGAATTTATCACTCCTAGGCATGAGGGAACAACTTAAAAACATGAAATTGACTAAGTCTAACACTTAGTCCAAGGAGATAACCAAAACCAAAGCCAATACTGAAACTGATGGATTACCACAAATAGCATGATGACCTAAGTTGAACTGCAGATGATGATACTACCAAGATTAGACTTACTAAAAATAGCCATTGCCAAAAATAGTAAGTTCACTTCAACTCAACAGAAAGCCAAACTGATCGACCACACTGAACTACAAAAGATTGAGTTGTTGCTAGAGTGATACTGCTATAAATATACTTACCAACAATAGCATATTGCTATAAATAGTAAGTTTTCCAAAACCATATCTGTATGCCAACTGAGCAGTATCATGACTTACTATAAATAGTAAGTGTTTCCAAATATATTTTAAGCACAAACCGGACAACCATCATGACTATAAATAGTAAGTGCCTGGAAAGGATGTCAGATTCAGATGCAAGTTACCCCATCCTGAAGCTCTTCAAAAACCCATAAAGCTCCACTAGACATGCGTCAGAAAAACACACATGCAAGCCCTCAAAACTGCATCTGAAATCTCCTATAAAATATGAAAACCTAATTTCCCATTCTACTTAGCCTACGAGTTTCTAGAAATAGGCTAAAACCAATTGTAGAGAGTAGGGCTAGATCGGAGACATTAAAGATACCATCATATCAAATTTCAAGAGGATTATATTGATAAGATAACCTTTCAGTGTCAATATGGGAATCCTAAATTTTTGGTTATGCAATTAAATCTAACAAATACTCCAACAACCTTTTATTCTTTAATGAACTAAATGTTCTAAAAGAAATTGATGAAATTTTTTCTTGTATTATTTGATGACATTTTTGACTAGTAGAAAAATGTGGGAGGAGCATCTATGGCACATTGATGAAGTGTTGAGAACCTTGGAAGCATAATTTTTGTTTGCCAAGGATTCAAAGTGTGAATTTTCAACGATAGAGATCTTGTATCTAGGTCACATCATCAATATAAAGGGAGTGCAAGTGGACATTGAGAATATTTAAAAAAATTATTAGACTCCTATAATGACCTTGACATAGTTGCAAGGATTCTTTGGCCTTTACAACTAATATATTTAATTTGTTGAGGGTTTCTCTAAACTAGCAATTCCCTTAAATGACCTAACAAAGAAGGGATATTTTTCATGGAATAAGGATGAAAAATGATCATTTAATAGACTAAAAGAGGTAATGAGCTCATGTCTTTTGTTAGCAATTATAGATTTCAATCTTCCTTTTACATTGAAATGTGATGCACCAAGAGATGGGATTAGGGTTATGCTCATGTATAACACACACTTATTTACTTTGAGAGTTAGAAGCTCACAAATATGGAAACGTTTTCCCCATCTATGATAAGTAAATGCTAGCCATTATGTGCACATTGTTCAAGTTTAGGTAATACTTGGTGGGTGGCTGATTTTTGGTAAAAAATGATTATAAAAATTTGAGCTATTTTCTCAATTAGAAGAATCTAAGTGGGTGGTAACAAAATTGAGTGAGAAAACTAAAATTTTCTAATTTTAATATTAAGTACACCAAAATTTAATAAGAACATTGTTTTTGATGTGATGTGCAGAAGGTTGAATATGTGTTCCATGTCTTAAATATCTATGGATTGGAAGAATGAAATCATAATAGAGTATGACAAGAATTTGTTCATATATTGGAAGAGAAGTTATTAGATGAAAAGTATAATTTCTACAATTAACTCATTCTCTACAAGGGAAGAGTCTTCCTAATGTACCAAAAATGGGTGATAGGCAGTCAATGGAGAATTATAACAAAAGTAATATCAGAGCTTGCTTGGAGCTAGTGTTTTTAGGGTTTTAGACCCAAACAGAGTCTTTTATCAATATTTATATCAACCCCTAACACAGAGATATCATTCAAAATCTCAAAATATGGGAAAAAAACCAAGAGCCAAAATATTTTGAAAATAGTACTATCAATGGCAACTTTGTTGGGGATGTGACTCAGAAACCTTGGTTAAAGATTAGTCTACTGAAGATATATAAGAGCTTCAAATCTTGTGAACCAAGAGATTGATATTGTTGTTCTAAATTTTACAAACCATCATTTCAAGAGTTTTTGAAGTATCTAGTTATGTTGAACATATTTGTATGAATTGCCTTTTTTGTGTTCCAAATTTGGTTTGTTTCTTTTGTTCTTACAAATTTCTCTAAAAGATCTAAAAATATTTATTCCCCTAAGTGGGTGGTGACTTTGAAGGTTTCCTTGTTGGTGCAAGTGAAAAATAAAGAAAGAATATCATGAAGTTATGGACGGAAGAAGATCTTTGTTTAGAGAGAATTCTAGAAGAAGGCTAGGATCATAATTACCTCTTGCAAGACAAACATGGAAACCTAAAGATTCAAGTAAGTCAGCTCCACCTGATGCTATTTTTAGTGCTTATGAAGATAGTGTGAGTAATGTGACAAGTTCTCCTATTATATTTGTAGCTCCTAGAATCCCCGAGCTAAGTGTGAAAAATATAAAGAATAGAGAACTTTGGAAAAGTTTAGAACCAAACATGATTTTACTAGAGAAATATGAAAGAGAAATTGAGAAATACCAGAGAGAATATGAAATCAAACAAGCTCTCTATAATCAACCTAATGATTCTAATATATCCAAGCCAATTTCTCAAGAAGAAAATCCATTTTCTGTTAGAATTATGAAAAACATGAGCCACGGGATCAAACAATGAACAAAGACACCTTCCACACAAGAGATCTACAAATAATATGTGCAATATTCCTCAACAAGAAAAATTTATAGAATGAACCTCAAGAATCTTCAAGGAAAACAAAATTCCTCAAAGGTTGAGAGTTTGAGAGAAGAAGATAAATCTCCAGAGTAATAATACAAGGAGGGTTGAGTGTTATATAGGAGCAACCCTAATAATTGCTCACTTTAGTTAATATAGAAAAGAACTAAATTTATTGAATAAAGAACTCCTAATTTTAGCTTAAGTGCATAAGAATAACTTAGACTAATAATCAATTAAAGATTAATTAACTATTAGCTAAGGTATGATTACTCTTAACATTTTCAAGCCCTCTTATCCAAGAGAAAACACATTTTTCTTATAGAAATCCTACCTTATCGAATATTGCTTCAACTATTTCTCAATTTATACCACATACTTCAAGATCTAAAGATATAATTGAAACTGAAGATGAATTTCTACAAGAAGTGAATGATCTACAAGGAGAGTTGAAGAAACTTGAGGAAAGGAATCATAGGGTCGATGCAATAGAATTGAGAGATGAAATGATGAAGAAAATCGATAATCTGAAGGCTTCTAACCATTCCAATAATGCTTCTACTTTAGTATTATCAAATCCTACAATAAATAGTAATACCTTGAATGTGCCTTTAGGTAATTCTAATACAAATACATGGAGTAGTTGTGCAATAGCTAGTGTAGTGCCCATTGCTTCCCACTCAAATGTTGCATCCCAAGGTTTAGATAAGGGGACGGTTTCCAAAAATTCTATTGTCACATTAAATACAAGTTCTTGTGTAGATCCATCATCTTAAAAGGCTTCTACCTCTAAAATACCTAATAAAAAAAATTGAATTAGAAGAGGAGGTGGAGTATCTTAAAGCAGAACTGGAAAGGATGGAAAATAACATAATTAAGAATGATATGCAGAGAAGACATAAATTTCTTGAAAGCATCCTAAGGATCTGGAAATCCTTCAGCCCTTAACCTTTTTTCCTAGAACCCACCTATTACCTTTGTTCAAAATATTCCAATAGTAGACCTCACTACCTCATCTCAAATAGGTCAGAGCATTCCTCAGCTTGATCCTCAGCCTCAACGACAAGTAAGTATTCAACAATAGAACTTGGGAGGTTCTGGACAATATGGAAATTATACTCATTATAACCCTAATGTGAATGTTTAAGCTGGTGGAAAAAATGCAAACCTACCACCTCCTCAATGAATCCCTAGAAGGCTCAAGGAAATCCTTAGGTGAATCTTGCTACAAGAAATTTTCTTGCAAGAAGACCTCTGAAATTGGAGAGGTATAGACAATTAGATTCAATGGTATCCTGGGACATCCTAACCCTATTTCCTATGAAATAAGAAATGTCTTATTCAAATTCTCGAGGAATAATCCAATTTTGGGATAAGATCACCCGAGATCAATTTTGAAAATGATTGATGACTTCAAGGTTGAAAATGAAGATGTTTTTATGAAGCTTTTCAATGCAATCTCTCATTGATTATAAACCTTGGGTTAGTTTTCTCACCATATTCCTCTTTGAATACACTTTTGAAATATGGTGAGAAAACTAACCCAAGGTTTATAATCAATGAATTTACTAACATTACAAAAGGATATAATGAACTAGTTTCATATTTTAATACTAGATTCATTAAGGCCATGAATAAATTTTGCAATATATGAGACCTAGTGAACTTATGTGTTTGGTCTTGTACTATAATGCATATGATCCCAAGGTGGGTTAACAACTAAGAGATAAAGATCCTTAGTCTTTGAGAGATGCTTTCAGAATTGCACTACATATTTATAAAAATAGAAAAGCATCTAGAAAGGTCAGCAAAGAGATGATATGAAAATCCTACAAAACCTTTAAGGACAATCATCTAAGGCATCACCTTCTAAGGATAAGTTAGATAAATTTATGAGTGCATTAAAGGATTTGGGCTATAAGGTAGCCAAAAATGAGAAAGGTCTACCTCACAACAAGCCTAATTTCCAGAGGCAAGAAAGAATACGTAAGTTATCAAATCAACCATATAACACATACTGGTATAATGGTAAACCGGTACAAAATAGTCCAAGAATAATGCCAAATAAAGAAACTCCTAATCCTTTAAGAAGGAATAATGCAAACTTTACAGAAGTTAGTCCTTGGTGTTTTTTTTTTCAATTACCCCACTGTCCACATCATCCATGGTGGCATAATCTCTAGAAAAACAATAAGAACCTTGTGATGATTGTGATATTCCCCATGGTGAAGATCAAGATGTAAACATGATGTCTCATAGGTTATCTTTAAAGTCTAATGAATACTCTTCTAATGAAGGATGTACAAAAACTGATATTGATGACAGAAGATGCAATTCAAATGCATACCATTAGAAAGTTTTTCTAAAGATGAATAAAATGAAGGTATGAAGGTTCATAATGTTGAAACACCAAATTATGATGCCAGAATTAGAAGACCTTCTAAAGAAGAGATAAGATCTCTAACAACTACTACAATTGCCCAATTCAAGAGCAATTGCAACTTGAGAAATAAATTGGTAAATAATGATCAAGCTAAAGTTGGTAGAATCTTTATCAAAGAGAAAAATAATGATAAGGGAAATTATCAATCTTACAAGAAAAGGGAAGAGACCAAAGCTAAAGATATCAATATATCATGCAAAGGACAAAATGTTGAGAAACCTATAAGTCATGTTGTTTCTTCTATTATTCAAGCCATATATCAAAAGGTAAAGGATGAACAAGATAAAAGGGGTGTTGAATGTGTTCATGGGGATAATTCAAGAGGAAAGAAAGAAGAAAAGAAGGCAAGTGATCAGGTTGTAAAAATTTGTGACATCCTAAAGTATAATGTTGTTGACATGATCTAAATTTTGTCACAAGTCAAAGTGTTTGTTCCTCTACTAGAAATGATGAGGATTGAGGATCATAAAGAGAAGGAAGTTTCCCTTATCAATGGTGTAGCTACAACCTTTGGTGAGAAGAAGGTGATTACCCCACCTGAAAAGGGTGACAAAAAATAAAAAATAATTGATTATGAAAATACAAAAAATGAAGTACCTCAAGTGTTTTTGGGTAGTACCCTAATTGCTTGCCATAATCAACTGGATCCATTTTATGTAACTCTATAAATAAATGGTAAATTGAAAAGGAATTATATGATGGAATTTGGTGCATCCACTAATTTCATGCCTTTGGAAATTATGAAAGAATTGGGATTACACATAAACAAAGCATTTGGAAATTGCTTTGTCATGGACTCAAGAGAGGTCCCTGTCATTGGAATAATAAAGGATGTACACTTCAAGTAGGCTTAATTCCCTAAGAAAGATCTCATGGTGAATGTCATTATTGTTGATATCCCATCTCAATATGGGATGATTTTGTCAAGAAGATGGTCAACATCAATAAGAGGCAGTATGCAACTAGATCTTGTTGCAAGTATGAATGAGTATGGTGGTGTTGTCATTAATGTTTTCATTGTTGTCAACACAGTACAGGCTGTTGCAGTGAAAGGAATAAAGTGATTGCGGGTGGTGAATGTATAGTTGAGATACTGTAGAGATGTTGTGAGTACATGGAACTATATTTATGGTGTTGTAGATGTGTTGATATGTAGATTGTGTGTGTGTTTAGAATGTGTTATGCATTTCTTTTATGTTGATCCTATGCTTGTTCAGATCTGTAGTGTTGTTTATGGGCATCCTTGGGTGATATATCCTAGATTTTAGCTTCTAATTTTATGAAGAGTGAAAGTTGAGTTTACCAGTGTATGAACTGGTCTGGTAGAGTTGTTTGTTTGTGGATTGGGAGAAATATTTATGCTCTGCAGTCCTCTGCTGGCTTGTTTTGGATCTTACGAATCTGGAAGAACACTTGTAATGGTGATATCTATGTTCTGGAAAAAGAGTTCATCATTTGGTGCTCCAAAAGACCTATTCCTAAGACCCCAAAATATGTATAGAAAAATCATCTGGAAGAACAGATAATTGGAGACAAAGGAAAAGGTGTAACAACAAGAAGCAAAGTGGTAGCAGCTAAGGTAAATTTGTGTCTACTTTCCAAGATAGAACCTAAAATAGTGTGTGAAGCATGCAAATATGAAAATTGTGCTAGAGCCATGAAAGAGGAATTACAACAGATAGAAAAAAATCAGACATGGGAATTGGTTCCTAGATTGGCAAACAAGAATGTGATTGGTACAAAATGGGAATTCAGGAATAAGTTTAATGAATATGATGAAGTAGTAAGAAACAAAGAAAGGCTTGTGTGCAAAGGTTATTCACAGGTTGAAGGAATAGACTTTGAGGAGACATTTTCTCCGGTGGCAAGAATGGAGACCATTCAGATGTTTTTGGCATTTTTTGCTCACAAAGATTTCAAGGTATACCAGATGGATGTTAAGTCTACATTCCTAAATGGATAATTGGAAGAAGAGGTTTACATGGAACAAACAAAGGTATTTCAATTATCAGATCAACCAGATATGGTCTGCAAGTTGAAAAAGGCACTATATGGACTCAAACAGACTCCCAGAGCATGGTATGCAAGGTTGGACATGTATTTGACTCAGCAAAGGTTTAGCAAAGGCTCTATAGATAATAATGTTATTTCACGATTGAGGGAAACAAAATCTTGATAGTAGTAGTGTATGTTGATGTAGGTAATGAGGGTATGTGTAAGAAATTTGTAGATGAGATGCAAAAAGAGTTTGAAATGTCCATGATTGGTGATTTGAATTTCTTCCTTGGAATTCAAGTGAATCAAACTGATAAGGGAATATTCATTTCACAATAAAAGTATGTTAAATAATTACTAAAGAATTTTGGAATGGATGACTCCAAACTGGTTTGTACTCCTATGGTGACTGGATGAAAACTAAGGATGATGAATCTCCTAAATTTTATCAAAGAAAGTATAGATCTATGATTGGTGGACTGCTATATCTTACTGCTACTAGACAAAATATCATATATGTAGTATGTTTGGTTTCCATATTTTAAGAATAACCAAAAGAAACACATGTTATAGTTGTGAAAAGGATATTCAGATATCTAAAAGGGACTCCAAAACTTGGTTTGTGGTATCCTAAGGGTATTGATTTTACTTTAAATGATTACACTAATGCAGATTGGGTTGGTTGTGTTAATGACAAAAAGAGTACAAGTGGTGGTGCATTCTCTCTTGGATGCAAGTTGGTTTCATGGTTAAGAAAGAAATGATATTTAGTTTCTTTATCCACTGTAGAGGCTGAATATATTGCATCAGCATATTGTTGTACATAGGTAATATGGATGAAGCAAACATTGAAGGATATAGGTGTGATTTGTGATGAGCCTATCCCTATCTTTTGTGATAATACAAGTGCAATAAATATTTCAAAGAATCTGGTAATGCATTCAAAGACAAATCATATATCTATCATATATCATTTCTTAAGGGAGAAGGTATTGGATAATGAACTTAGGCTTGAATATGTACTTACAAAGGATCAGATTGTAGATATATTTACTAAGGCTCTTCCTAAGGATACTTTTGAGTATCTTTGAGAGAATTTGGGGGTTAGTGTCCCTCCTTCTTTGAACTAGGTGCACATAGAGGTGCATCATTCCAATGGATCTACAGATTCATCATCTATCTAGACCGATGATTGATATCTACTCCTCAAGGGGAGTAGGGAGTATCATTGTTGTTGTATGATATGTGTGTTGTCATGGGTGCATTCCTAAGGGGTGGTGATCCAAATTTTATGGTTGAAGAATCATGTAAAAGCTTTTCTTTTCCATTCATGTCAAAGGGGGAGAGAGAGTCATGTGAAAAAGCCTACCTATATCAGAAAAATTTGAAAGGGAGAGAAAATCTTGTAAGGAGAAGAGAGTGCGAGATTCTTGTGTAGGCTGTCTAATCTGAAAAAAAAAAAGACGGGAAGTGTGTATGCTATCTTTGATGGTTTTTCACATCATGTGTTTCCATCAATGACAAAGGGGGAGATTCTTGCAAGTATGACTGAGTATGGTGGTGTTTTCATTGATGTCAACACAATACAAGTTGTTTCAGTGAAAGGAATCAAGAGATTGCAGGTGGTGCATGTATAGTTGAGATACTATAGAGATGTTGTGAGTACATGGAGCCATCTTTCTGGTGTTGCAAATGTGCTGATATGGTGAGTTACCAAGTGCTTCTGAGAAAATTAATAAATAGTGAACTCAGAATTGTGTGTGTGTGCAGAATGTGCTCAAGTAATGTGCTATGCATTTATTCTGTGTTGATCCTACGCTTGTTTGGATCTGTAGTATTGTTTATGGGCATCCTTAGGTGATATATATTGGATTTTATCTTATGGTTTGATGAAGAGTGAAAGTTGAGTTCATTGGTGTGTGAACTGGTCTAGCAAAGTTGTCTATCTATGGACTAGAGGAAATATTTTTGCTCTGCAGTCCTCCGTTGGTTTGTTTCAAATCTTGTGGATCTAGAAGAAGGCTTGTAATCGTGATATCTATGTTTTGGAACAATTTTTCATCATTTGGTACTCCATAAAACCTACTCCAGAGCTACTATGTATGTTTGTGTACTCTGACTGGACTAATGTAAACTTCTCCTTCTATAAAATTTTTTGCAGTTGTTGTGGATGATTTTGAAGTCTTCTAAGAGGTGTTCCAATGTATGGTGAAGTGTTTTATGTGGTCCACATGTTATCTTCTTGTTTCAAATGTGTGTACTTCAAATTTTATTGGTTTTTTCATTAGGTTTCGTTGACCTAGTGCTTACACGTTATATGAAGGATAAGTATCAATTAAGGAAGCAAGTGATTGATCGAAGATGTTGTTTTGGGTCTTGGTTAAGTATTAATTTGGTCTACTCTCTTTCTTATCCACCATGGTAATGTTGATTCACTAACCTAATTTTAATTTTTAAATTAAAGAGTGTGTAGCCGACCTTGGAGAAAGTTTCTAAGATTGAAGATGGTATAAATACAAGGCAAGATGTTAAGGTTTGTGAGCCAAAAGAGTGAGAAGTGAAGTATATGTGAAATATTGTGTGAAAGTGATTTGAGGCAATGAGAACTTCAATGTGTTAGACTCTTGAAGGCAGTGAGTTGATGGTGTCTGCAATTCTATGATTGATGTAAGAGGAAAAACTTACTCCCTCTCGTTTCGCTATCATAAACCCAACTTGCACAATTTCTCAAATTACTTCACAGTCAAATTATGTTTATTAATTGCACAAAAATAACCATTTGCAACTGTCTTCATATTCCAAACATTTAAATTTTCATAAAAATTCAAGTTTAAATTCAATCATTCATTCTATTTCCAAATAACAATATACAATCTTCAATTTTCCTACCACACATAGAATTCACTTTTATAGTAATTGAAGATATCTCCTCTTTTCTCAGCAAGCTCAACACATTTAAACATCCAATTTCTCCACTATTTTTCTTGTGCTCCCATCCCTTACTCTCTTCCAAGAAATTTCATTTGGACAACATAACCATTTATAATTCAGACTTTGTGAGGACTTTACCATTCTCAGACGTCCCTCTTGGGTTCAACACAACCCCTATGGGAATCTCCCACGCAACCTATTTATTCCTCTATCTTTGGTTTTTCCATTTTAAATTTTAAAACCCACATTTTCTATAAGTGCAACAACCTCTCCCTATTCTGTAATTTGTACCTCTTTTGGTGGTGCCCTTATCACTTTGTCTCCCCTGCAATTTAATCAACTAACTTGCTTCCTGTAATTCATTCCATTAGCATTCATCCCATTTTATGTCTTAGTAATTTAACCTCATATAATCTTATGTGCAGCCTCATGTCATTTCTACACAACTTCCATTGTTTTAATGTTGATCTCCCTCTTGGTTTCCCACACAACCCTCTATTTATTTTTTAACTTTGGATCATTTAAAGTTTCTTGAATCTGCAAAAAAATGTTGGCTTGAAGGTGAAAAGGCACAACTACATGAAAATGACTTAAAATTTAAATTAGAGTCAATGAATCTTCATTACCTCAGCCAACAGTTCATGTGTTTAGTTTATGCTCTTGTATCAGACACACTCGGTAAAAAAATTTGTGAGAATAGGCTCACAAAATAAAGTTGAGTAGTAGAACTACTCTTCTAAGTTGTGAACAACTTGCAACATGCTCCCACATTGGAACTAATACCTGCAAATTATTATTTTTCCTCTTCTTCTAGCATCTTGCTGGGACATATTCCATCCTTTTCCAATAACTCTGCAATCCATTATTCTCTCCTCTTGTGAACTTGTGTCCACCATTTATCAACCTCCTCCTCCAAACAATCTTTTAACCCTTCTCCTCTACTGTGGGTTTTGACCCACCACAAATTGACCACCTCCACCAAACTTCACTTTCATCTTCCACCTTTGTGGGAATTAACTCACCACAATTTGTCCTCCTCCTCCAAGAAATTTCATCATCTTCAACCTCTCTTCTTGCCATTCCAACATAATTGCTTTCCTCGAGTTGCCCCTCAACCCTTAAAACCTCCATGCTTTGCTTATCCACATTTCCAAATTTAAATTGATGCCATTCATCACAAATTTCATAATCACAAAAATCAAATCTTACCTTTGATGCTGCAATCTTTTCTCTTTCAGTTTCAGCTGCAACACCTCCATCTTCACCATTCATTTCCATCATATTCTTCATGTCTTCCAAAGGACAAATTATTTACGCTCTTTCTACTTCTTCAACCACAATTGCAACTTATTTATTACCTTCACCATCCAAATAACCATGGATTCTTCTCATCTCTTCTCTCAAAAAATTTTTATCCTTCTTCTCCTCAACCTTACCATCAAACTTGGAACCATTAATGTTCACTATTTCAACTTGCGAACACCCTTTTTCCACTTCACACAACTTACTCCACTCACATGCCATCGTTGCAACCTGTGACTTAACATCTTCTCCACTTGTGTGGGATTCCCCCACATTTTATTCCTTCCATGTTCCTTCTATCAAATGGTTACAACAATTCCTCTCATCCTTTGCAACCTCGGTTGCAATCTCTTCTCTTTCCTCTTGATCCTTTTGTACAAGTATTTCCTCTTCTTTTTCTTTATTCTTCATATCTTCTGCAATTTCTTTTACCACTTCCTCTTGTTTATCCTACAATGGATTCAAAACATACTCTTCCCTATCCTTTATTATGATATATGTATTTTCTCTACCATTATGTATAGCTTCTCTGTCATAGAGCCATGGTCGACCCAAAAAAATATGGAAAACATCCATGGGTACTATATCACATACTATCTCATCCTTATATCTACGAATCTAAAAATCAACAATACATTGTTCACTTACCCATATTTGACGATCTCCTTGCAACCAAGAAATACTGTAAGGGTTTGGATGCTTTCTTATCTTCAATTTCAGCTTCTCGACCATCTCTAATGATACCAAATTATATGTGTTATTGTTGTCCACAATCACTCTGCAACACTTTCCCCCTGACTTGCAAATAGTTCAAAACACATTGCTCCTATGGATGGGCTCTTGCTTCTCTTTTTTGTGGCTTTAGAAATTCTTTCGTCATCATAAAACATTCTCCTGGCTTCCAAGATATTTGTTTTGAACACTCTCCATGCAACCTAAACTGACAACCTACACAAAGTTCAAAACCTACTATCCACAACTTCACCACTTCTCTTTTCCACCCACAGTTCCTAGTGTAGACTCTACACACTCAAGACCTCTGGCTCTGATAAAAATTTAGGCAAGAGGCAAAAATTACTCCCTCTCATTCCACTATCATAAACCTAACTTTCACAATTTCTCAAATTACTTCACAGTTAAATTATGTTTCTTAGTTGCACAAAAATAACTATTTGCAACTATCTTCATATTCCAGACATTTAAATTTTCATAAAAATTCAAGTTTAAATTCAATCATTCATTCTATTTCCAAATAGCAATATACAATCTTCAATTTTCACTACCACACACAGAATTCACTTTTATTGCAACTAAAGATATCTCCTCTTTCCTTAGCAAGCTCGACCCATTTAAACATCCAATTTCTCCACTATTTTTCCTGTGCTCTCATCCCTTACTCTCTTCCAAGAAATTTCATTTGGACAACATAACTATTTGTAATTTAGAACTTGTGAGGACTTTACCATTCTCAGATGTTTGTCTTGGGTTCAACACAACCCCTATGGGAATCTCCCACGCAACCTATTTATTCCTCTATGTTTGGTTTTTCTATTTTAAATTTTAAAACCCACCTTTTACATAAGTGCAACAACCTCTCCCTATAGTGTTCCCTGCTATTCACATTAAAGTCTACAATTTGTACCTCTTTTGGTGGTGCCCCTGTCACTTTGTCTCCCCTACAGTTTAATCAACTAACTTGCTACCTGTAATTTGTTCCATTAGCATTCATCCCATTTTATGTCTTAGAAATTTAACCTCATATAATATTATGTGTAGCCTCATGTCATTTCTATGCAGCCTCCATTATTTTAATGTCGCTCTCCCTCTTGGTTTCCCACATAGCACTCTATTTTTTTTAAACTTTGCATCATTTAAAGTTTCTTGAATCTGAAAAAATTTGTTGGCCTAAAGATGAAAAGGCACAACTATATGAAAATGAAATAAAATTTAAATTAGATTCAAAGACTCTTCATTACCTTGGCCAATGGTTCATGTGTTTAGTTTATGTTCATGCATCATTGATCAAGGTTGCAAATGTGTGTGAGTTCTTGTGGTGGATATTCTATTGCATTGAGATAATGTTTTGTGTAACATTCTTCTTTCTATGTTTTTATATCTGTAGGCAGTGAGCCTCACATCTGGATAGTGAGTCCTATCTTGGGCAGTGAGCCTCACATCTAAACAGTGAGTCCTATCTTGGGCAGTGAGCCTCACATCTAGACAGTGAGTCCTATCTTGGGCAGTGAGCCTTTGTAATCATTTTTGCAGTTACTCTTATAATGTGAGTTAACCCTCACCATGGTTTTTCCCTCATTGGGTTTTTCACATAAATATGGAGTATCTTGTTTCTACTTTTTGTTATCTGCACTTCATGCTTATACTTAATAATATATTAAATTAAATGTGGAATTGATTAAGATTTGAAGTGAATGTGATTAGATACAACTGATTCACCCGCCTCTCAGTTGTCTTGTGTAGTTCAACAGATATTTCATATGCCATTATCCCTGTCAATGTTAAGGATGTCAAACTGATCGAAGAGAAGAGATCTACAAACCTTGTTGAAGATCTGAAACCAATAGAGAAATTACATTTTGTGGATATATATATGAATAATTTTAGAGTTGTGGAGTTACAGCAAGCAAAAGATGATATTGCACCTATCGTTGAGGAACTAGAACTACAAGCTTAAGAAAATTCCCTTTGGACCGTGTACTTTGATGGGGCATGTTCAAAGGAAGGATTGAGAATAGGGGTGATCCTTATATCACCAATTGGTAAGTCCTACAAGCATTCATTTTTCTTAAAATTTCAATGCACTAATAATGTATCAGAATATGAAACCTTATTGTTAGGATTTAAAATTCCCATCACATATAAGATCAAAAAATTTAGAGTCTTTGGAGACTATGAATTAGTAGTATCCTATATTAGAGAAAATAATGTGCCTAAACATAAAATACTAAAGCAATATAAAGCTACAATATGGGATACTCTAGAGACGTGTGATGCTTTTTCTATTGACTAAGTGGAGAGAGCTAAAAATGCAATGGCAAATCTACTTGCCAACATTTCTCTAAGGCTGGATGACATTAATTTTGCTGGTATCTCTAAACTTGAGGTCTAGATAAGGCCATCCATCTTAGACAACATTCAAATTTGGCAAGTATTCAAGGATGACACATACTTGTTGAAATTTTTGTATTGTCTGGATGAATACCATAGTCAAGAAATTGAATTCCAAGATTTTGTTGAAGTAGTGGATGGAAATAGACTATATTTGGGAATGAAGTGATTTAGTTGAAGACAAACAAAATCCCCTTGAAGGTTTAGTGGCCCTAGAAAGATTTTTTGATAATTCTGATAAAAATAATGTACACCAACTACCCCACATGAGCAGGATTTGGAAGATCAATCTGGGAACTGAAAATGCACCTAAGAAGGTGTATATTAGGAAAATGATAAACCCAAAGATCATAATGATGCTTATTTCCTTGCTCAAGAAATATAAACATGTCTTTGCATGGTCTTATGATGATCTTAAATCCTATAAAGAGGACTTGTTTCAACATGAAATTCCTCTTAGTGCAGATGCCAAACCTTTTAGGCATAAGAAAAGACCTATCAACACAACACTAGCACCTTAAATACAACAAGAATTAGTGAAGCTTAGGGATGGATTAATTATCAAGCCAATTAGGCATTCCACATGGGTTTTAAATCTGGTTCTAGTAAGGAAGAAGAATGGAGATATTAGGTTGCATGTATATTTTAGAAAACTTAACATATCTTCATCAAAAGACAATTACCCATTGCCTAACATGGAGGCCATGTTGCATAAGGTGATTGTTTTTGAGCTATTATCCATGATGGATGTATTTTTAGGATACAACCAGGTTAAAGTGAAATAATCTAAGTACTATAAAACTACATTTACTACACCACGGGGAACATATGTTTATGTGAGAATGCCTTTTTTCTTAACAAATGTAGGAGCAACATTTCAAAGAGAAATGAATGTTGTATTTTCTAATTTCATAGATATATTCATGGTTGTTTATCAGGATGACCTAACAACTCATTCAAAGAAGGAAGAGGATCACTGCATGCACCTTGAAAATATTTTTGCTAGGGCTTTGGAATATGGTATTTCTCTAAACCCTCAAAAGTGTGTTTAGAGTGACAAAGGGAAAATTTTTAGGTCACATTGTTTCTAAAGAAGGGGTTAGAATTGATCTAGAGAGGGTTATAGCTAAAGAAAAAATTCATCAGCCAAAAATCATTAAAGGAATTCAGTCCTTGGATAGGTAAACTTTTCAAGGATGTTTATGATAAATTTTACAAAGGTCGCAAGTTCCATTACAAAAATGTTGAAGAAATGGGAATTGGTTTCTTGGAGTGAAGATACAACAAAATCATTTCAAATAATAAAGGAAGAAATAAAGAAATCTCATGTGTTAAAGTCTCTTGACTTTGCAAAACCTTTTCAATTTTGCTGCTTTGCATCACTCCATACTATTGTTACAATTAAGTTACAAAAAAAAAAAAATGGTTTGAACAACCCATTTCATTTTTTAGCAAGTCCTTACAAGAAGTTGAACTTAAATATGATATGATAGAGAAGCAGACATATGCACTAGTTAAGGCAGTTAAGAATTTCAAATCCTATTTAGTAGGAGCAACTATTATTGCATATGTTCCAAATATTGTTGTTAAGGACATTTTTACATAACAAGAGGTGATTGGAAGAATATGTAGATGGATTAATAAAATCCAAGAGTTTAATATTGGCATCTAGATCAAAAATTTATTTAGAGGATCGGGGTTAGCTAAACTCATGGTTGAGTCAAATATTGAAGCTAACCAAATAAATAATGTTGATACAAATAGAGCATCCCTTGAGTGTGACATGAAATCCTCTCCATGGTATAAAGATGTACTATTTTATTTACAAAACATGTCATGTCCAGAAAGTATGATTGAGAATCAAAAGAGAACACTAAAGCTACATGTCATTAAGTATGTCATTATAGAAAATGAGCTTTGGTGAAGAAGCGGAGAGGGGATTTTGCTCAACTGTGTGAATGAATACCAAGCATCTGAGATTTTAAATTAGATGCATAATGGTTTTTGTGGAGGCCACTACATGGAAAAGACTACAACTCACAAAGTCTTAAGGTTAGGATATTGGTGGCCTACGTTTTTCACAGATGCACACAAACTAGTTAAAAAGTGTGATGCATGTTAGAAGTTTTAAAGGAAGTTGAAATTCTTTGAAAACCTACCTTTGAAACCAGTATTCATAGAATCTCCATTCTAACAATGAGGTATTGAATTCATAGGATAAATTGTCGAGAAGTCAAGCGGTGGTCATAGTTGGATCCTTGTGGCCACTAATTATTTTACTAAATGGATTGGAGTTATCTCTACAAGAAAGGATACAAGAAAAGTTGTGATAGATTTTCTGATGAACAATATTTTGACCAAATTTTGAGTACCAATTGAGATAGTTTCTGATAATGCAATGTGCTTTAGGTTTGAATAATTCATAACTTTTTGCAAAGAATATGGGATAACTATCTCCTATGCATCCTCATATCACCCCCAAGGAAATGGACAAGCAGAATAAAGTAATAAAATCTTGATGAAGATCATTAGAAGGGTGATTGAAAAGAATAAAAAGGGCTTGGGATTCAAATCTTAACCTTGTGGGATAATAAAGTGACGGTAAAGAAGGCCACAAGTCAATCTCATTATGAACTAGTTTATGGTTTGGAAGAAAGAATGCCTATCAATAACTTGATATAGGTAATAATTTTATCCAAGAGCATGATGATGATATAAATGATACAATGGTAAACAAAATTAACCAGATCACATAGTTAGATGAGACAAGGAGAATATCACAATAGAAGAACACCAAGTTACAACAGTAGATCAAGAATTTGTTTGATAATACAACTACTGCAAGGAAGCTTCAACTAAATGATATGGTGCTTATGTGGAATGTATGGGTGTAAGACAAAGGAAAACATGGAAATTTTGATGCCCTACGACTCAGACCATATCTGATCAGCAACACACATGGTTAGGATTCCTATTATTTGCAAAATCTTATAGGTGAGGTTTGGAACTTCCAATGCATGGACAATTCTTGAAACCGTATTTCTCTTGAAGTATGCTTTCTTAATGCACAATGTATCATTTGTATATTTTGTATAGTTTCCTTTTGGTTTGTATCTATTTTTCTTTAGTTTTCTTGCTTTATGTCTTTGGTATGCTCTCCTAGATATTTCGGTTTCTCACCTTACTTTTGCAAAGTAAGCATCCCCAATTGGAGCCACTGATAGTACTTCTTGCAAAATATTTGGGATCCTAGTCTTTATTCCCATATTTTGAGCTTCTGAATGATATCTTTGTGCTAGGGTTTGATATAAACACTAATGAAAGCCTCTTTTTAGGTCTAAAATCCTAAAAACCCTAGCTCCAAGTGAGCTATGATATTTATTTTATTCTAATTCTATGTTGACCGCCTATTTCCCATTGTTGGTAAATTAATTCACAACCTTGAGTCCCTTATTCATCCACTTACTAGCCCCTCATACCTAAGGCTACAACTTAGACTCATGGGATGAATTATTTTATTAAGTCCCTAAAGTCTTATGCCCACAACCCATGTTTTATTATAAGGTTGGCCCCTTCATTTCCTAGTAGCGTTAATTTGTCTTAAGAGCACATGTGTTTTAAAACCCTTAAGTTACCCATTCTAAGACCCCATTCATTCTTGCATGATTATTCTATTAGGTAAAAGGTTCACAAAATCAATCAAATATCAACAGATTGCACCATTCTAGTGGTTTTTCCAATTCCATGAAGTGTTCTATATTAAAGAGAATGAAAGTTGCAAAACTACAAAAATGGTGGCATGTGGCATATTAAGCATCATTATTTGTTGTGGGACCCTTATGAATACCCACCATTTCCACACGGCAAGTTTTGAAGCATTTCGTCATTTCGTGGAGTACCTCAAGACATACCCACAAGCACCTTGCAAAAGCATGAAATAGGAACATGTGGAACATTTTCGAGAGTGCTTTATTAGCTACATCCAAAAATTAACATGTTGCATGATTCTATTGGTTTTCTACCATTATGTGGGATATTTTAAAGAAGGCTTGCATAAGGTCCCAAAAATCATGGGAACAAGGAACTTGTCAAGTTTTAAGGCTACTTGAGGGACACGTGCTAGTTTCTCATTGATCCAAAAAGTTCTATATCAAAATCAAGGATGAATTGAATGACACTTGGCACAATTTGGGAGCATTCTATGCTTCTATGAGATCTTTTTAGCAGTCGGATATTTAGGCTATAGAAGCATGAAAATCTGCCACATGGCCAATATAATGCTTCTCTCCTGATGGCGCGTCTTGTGATGAGTTGTAAAGGTGGTCTCACATAGAGAAATTCTATTGGCCATGGATATTTTTAACACATTTCAAATATATTCAAACTAGCCAGATCAATGGTAGATATCAGATCCTTTGTTTTTTCTTGATGATCAATGACTCATATTCAAACTTAAAAAATGGACAGTTGCATTCTCTACCCTATGCAAGTTGAGATTAATGGCAAAAAAAATAGCTTTCTACCAGAATCCTAGAGGATTTTCTTTCTATAAATATTGTAATCCCATCAATTGAATAGTTCACTTAGCATTCTAAGCATCCGACAAGAATAATTTGCAATATTTGAGAGCACTTCGCCATAATTAGGGTTTTCAAAAGTAGCAAAACAAGTACATCTATGACTGATAAATTCACTTTTTTTTTGTTCTAGGGTTTATAATTATTTTTAATTGAGTTCTAGAGTTAAAATTAAGTTAGGGCACATATAGTTCTATCTTGAATTATCTGAATTACCCCAGTTGCTATTTAAAAATTCTCAGAAACCTTAGAACCCATCACTCAAAAACCATAGTTCCTAATGTAACATATGGATTTTTCTTGCAAGATAATGTTAGCAAATCATAAAAAAATACATAAACCCATAAATAAAAAATGAAATGCAAAGGAATAAAAAAATAAGTGAATGAAATGATCTCACCCAAGTCATTCATCCTCCATGGTTGACTTCCATTGCACCTTCTAGTTTGTTGATATATGATGTTGCCCTCAGATTTAGATGAGCAATCTACTATTGACTAGTCCTAAGAAAGTTTTGAAGAATTTAAGAATATACATGCAAGATAATTCCTACATGCAATGGCTAAATGACAAGATACAATGCTCAATGTTAGAAGTATTTCAAGATCGCTAAGAGATTAAGAGATTTCCTAGATTTTTCAAGATGTCAAAATGAGGACAAAATTGGCATTTTATAGAAAATGCAATTTTGGATGGATGGATGAGATTAAAGATTGAGAAGTACCCTAGAATCTGTGGTCAAGATTCAAAATAACAACCCCTTAATTAGGGTTAGGGAAACTTTAGGGTGAAATTTAAATTGAGTGGACAAAATTTTATTCAAGAAATTAAATCAAGGAAAGAGAATAGTTGTGACAATGAGATGAAAATTAGTAAGTGGAAAAATGATGAGTTAGAAAATCAAGTTATTTTAGAAATAACTTAATTTGTGGAGAAAAATGCTATTTTGAAATTAATATTTTAAATTAATTCCAAAATGGTGAATTCATGTGATAGTAAATAATTATTATTTTATTTACTTGAAAAGATGGAAATTGCCAATTTAAATAAAATACTTTTATTTAAATTTAGAAATAAAATCAATAAGACAATTAAATAATTATTATTTAATTATGGAGGAAAATTAGAAAGTGGGTAATTTTAAGTAAATGATTTTATTTAAAATTAGAAAGAAAGGTGACTTTTGATTTAATTCAAAATAGGAAGAAGATGACAAATTAATAAGCAATGGAAGAAGAGGATAAATGAATAATTAAATAATTAAAATAACTATTTAATTATAGTGACAAGATCATAAATAATTAAATAAATTATAGATGAAAAGGATATTAGTGACGTATTAAATAAATAAAATTTATTTAATTAATCAAAGAGGAAATAAAGGATGGTAGTGAATTAATTAAATAATTAAAACTATTTAATCAATAGAAGACCTATGACCATAAAAAATGGTATTAGCAAGTCTAAGACATTTTTATGTATCTACATTTGCCCCTCTTTGTCATAATGTAGTTTATTGTATTGTGACAAAGAAAATTCAATTCAAGACATGCCCCAGTGAAAAATAGGATGAGGAAGAATGACGAGGCGGTAGCGGTATGCCCCCTCTAGAGGACAAGTGGGTTCCAAAGAACATGAGTGTGCTCTCAAAATGGATGAAAGGACTAGAAGATGAAGGGATAGAAGAAATGTTAGCGCAAAAGACAAAGATGTTAGAATGGAGAAGGAAATGCATGTTAGTGCGAAAAAAGAATCCTTCAACAATTGCCATAGTACTATCATAGTTATTGCTCTTAATCTTCATTGGGTGAAATGTCGTAATGGCCAAAAAACACTATTATATGACATAGATCAATAGTGTGCAAGGTGGAACCGTCACATAGGACAAACAATCACATACAAGGATGATTGTGACTCATACGAGGAACACAATTGCCCCTAGTCATTTTGTCATAGCCAACCATAAATAGACAAAACTAATCATGAAACATCATTGCTTCTCTAAATCCTGAAGTCAGGACATCCTTGGGAAACTAGCCACATGACAACCAATAAAAGACAAGATGACCATCGTGCTATGTCATTGCTCCTCTAAATCCTAAAGTAAGGACATCCTCGAGAAAATAATAACAAGATTATCAAAAGGACAAGGATGATTGTCATGATATGTCATTGTTCCTTTGACGTGAGGAACTAATATCATGATAAACATAAAAATATAGATAGTGTTTGCCAAGTGTTCGCCAAGTGAACGAAAATGTCAAGTGTTCAAAATTCCAAATGTTTTGATGTTGAAATGTGAAGGTTGACGAGGTCTAGTTTTCCAAATCTCAAGTGATGCGAGATTTAGGAAGGACACATCTTGAACGACGTTGAGGTCAAGAGGATTGATTCTCAGAGTCAAGAGAATCCATCAAAATGCTAGGTGATGATGATGATGCTTAGGAAGGACACATCCAAAAGCATAAGATAGATGACAAAATTTGTTCCTCAAAAGGACACATTTGAAGAAGAACCCAAATTTTGACAGGTTGATTTGCCATGATAAAATTTGACTAGATGATAGATTTGATCACATGTCGGTGCTAACATGTAGGTTTGATTGAGATGTTGATTAAAAAAGAAGTTTGTTGCCAGATTGCCTGTTTAGAGTTGAGGATGATTTGATTTGAAGTTTTTTGACGTGTGTGAAAGTGCCTTGCCATGAACCCTAATGGACTTACCTAGTGTGGCCTCGGGGGCTCATTGATTGATGGCCTTGCCTACGTCGTGCACTCAGAGACCTCATAGTTCGACACAATCAATGACTTTGTCTAAAGGACAGAAGATTGAGTCACATTTTTTATTTGGAGAAACCTAGGAGGACAGACCTAATGTCTCAGGGGTTCAAAGATGAACCTTGCCTACGTAGCAAATGCACAGAGACAACATAGTTCAGACAATGACAAAGACTAACTAACTTGATTGAAATGACATGATGGTTTTGACTTTGTTTTGATATTTTTGAAGCTTTCTGAATGTTTTTGTGTTTTCTTCAATACATTTTCTAATTTTTAAGTCCTTTTTCAAGACTTTATACGATTTTTAGGACTTTTTTCATGACTTTTTCAAAAAATTATGATTTTTTCAGGACTTTTTTAATTTTTTATGACTTTTTTCAGGACTTTTTCTAATTTTTTTGACTTTTTTTTAAAGACTTTTTCTAATTTTTTTTCAGGTTTCGTATGACCCTTTTTTGTCTTTTTTCTAGGTACATATGTACAAAATGACGCATTTGCTACTTCTTGCGACACAACCGCTTTGTCGCACGACATATGCATTCTCAAGCGACACTGGTGCTCTATCGTCACACATTTTCCTTTCCAAGTGATGCAACTGACAAGCTAAGTTGCATCTGGCAGAAACTGAGATGCAATCGACATATTGAGCCGCATCTGCAATACTGAATGATGCATTCACTCTACTGTGACACAATTGACTAGTAAAAAGGGTTTTTTTTTTTTTTTTCGGATTTCTATTTTTTCTATTTCTAGATTAAATATTTTGAGGTACTAATCTGTGTGTGACAACGTGTGTCAATTTGGAATCTAACCCATTATTTGTTTTTCCTACAATTCAATCAATCAAGAAAACAATCATGCATTTCACTCATGGTTTAAAATGAACACTCACACAATCTTTTTGGTTTAAAGAGAACAATCACACAGTTTCATTGGGTTAAAATGAACATTTGCATATCTCACACTACAAACAATTAAATGAACCTTTGTTTGACAACACTACAAATGGTTAAAATGAACCTTGTTTGATAACACTACAAATAGTTAAAATGAATGTGTGCATGATGTGTTTTGTGGTTTAGTAACAAAATCTGTAGTGTGTATGCAATTCGCTTGTGCCTTGTGCGATCTGGAGAAACAAAAACACTAATGAGGTAGTTACTCTATAACACTTTCATATTTCAATTTGGGTTTAAAAAGAACAACCATGCGAGTGTGAGTGGAACATATTGCATGTGCTCTCTCTTTGTTTTTCAACAAAGATTGATCGAACTACGGATATGTTTTCTCGCTATTGTTTACCTAAGAAATTGGGCCCGCTTTGGTGGGAAAAAATACTCACCCCAAAGCGACTCAATCCGACAATGAATATTTTTAGCTGAGCTACTCTCAACTGGTATATAAATGTGAATCCTAAGGGAAAGCCTAGGATTACGAGTGCGAATATGTCATATGAACCAAGTAGTACTTCCCAAAACCCTTTTGAGCTTAACCTCTTCAGGTTGGAGTGCCTCCTAAATGGAGCTTAATCGTGTGCCCCATGTATGGCCACTCGAATGGGTGCTCGAATTAAAAACTTTGTATAGATCCCAAAAATATTTTTTATTCTTTGGTGCAACAACAGCCGTTGCCAAGGTACCCACATCTTCACAGTTTTTAGTAGAGGTGATCAATCTGCCATGGGATATTCATGGGGGTTGGAAGCTTGGTTGCCCTGAGAAGTGAGTGCACTGTAAGGGGGATCCCATGGGGCCAACCTTCTGAATTCATCTGCTAAGAATATGTGGTTGGAGTAAAATCCGCTTGGGATCCAAAAGAATACAATATTTTCAGCCATAGGGATTGTACATGTTTTCTATGTGGTTGTTTTTCAATTTCTTTTGAGACAATATGTTTTCCAAGTGTATTCAGACAACATGAACAAATGAACATCCTCCTCAAAATTTGAAACAAAACTGCAAAACTGACACAATTTTTTTGCAATCTGCCAAATTTTTGCCACAAACAAAACTCTGCAACACATCTACTATATTGAACCGCAATTTCTGACTTTTGGGCTGCAAACGCTCTGTTGCACCACATTTTCAACCTTAAACACCGCATTTACCTATCATATGCCGCATTTGCTATATCAAACACTGCAACTGCTCTGTCAAGCCGCATTCACAATATTAAACATTGTAGTTGCCTGTCATATGCCACATTTGCTGAATAAAACATCGCAGGAACTCTACCAAACCACATTTTCCTATTGAAACATTGCAATCACCTTTTTCGTGATGCATTGGCCTTCCTACAACGCATTTTTTGCAGTGCATTTGTTAGTAACCTTGAAACACATTCATTTTCAGAAATCTGAGGCCCAACTTTTCCACACAAGATTCCAGACATCTTTCTCTGTTGTTTCTATCCACAACCAAAAAGGAATTGCTCAACTTCCGTCATCCTTGCATTGTAGGTTGCATCCTTAGTTGGCCATAGGTTTCTCATTACCTTTCCTTAAATTGCCTTCCTAGGCTTTACCATCATTCTAGGTACTCATTTTGTAGATTTTAGGGGAAGATTACTTACCATTTCTTTGTCAAACCTTTGTCTCAAAAAGTTAATTTTTATTGGACCAAGTCAAACAAATCAATCCTTAGTCATTGTCCTCTTGTGAGATATTTCCAACTCATAAGTCTAGTGTGGAAATCTCACCTTGTCATTTTGTCATCTTGTCACTTTGTAAACCTTTCCTTAAAATCATTTGACATAAGACACTCATTTTAGTCTTCATAATCACTTTGCATTTGACATCCCTTTTAGTCCTCATTAGCCCTTTGCATTGTCACTTTGTATCATTACACTCCTTATTCCAGAAAAGACTAAAAACATAGTCTTAGTCTCATTCCATCCACCATCATGTCTTCAAGTCACTATGACATGCTTTCTAGTCAAATTGAATGCCAATTTATTATTAATGGTCAAGCACAACTAGCCATGGACTTCAGAAAACTATACCTCCAATCCAAACACAAATTCGCCTCAACTTTTATTCCTCCATCCATCTATCCATCCTACCAACAATCCATGAGTCCTAGTCCTCTATCCATCTAATATCAAGAGTCCCCTAACACCATCCATGACACTAAGTCACAACAAACTTCCATTAGTCATACCCACCCTGACCTTGACAAGGGAAATCAACCATCCATCAATCTTAGTCCTTTTCCAATGTCATATCCTAGTCCTTTTCCCATGTCATATCCTAGTCCTTCGTCCATGTCATATCCTAGAACTCTGTCCATGTCATATCCTAGTTCATTATGCATGTCATATCCTAGTCCTTTATCCACATCCAATCCTAGTCCTTCATCCACTAACATTTTCCAAACCTCCACATCCTATCCTAGTCCATCATACACCAATCCATTCCAAGACACTCCATCTCAACATACATTTAGTCATGAAATCACAACTAGTCATGGTCTCCAAATTCCTATTCCATTTCATAAACTTGAGGATACATGTCAAAAGGAAAATCCAAAGCATGACATCATAACTGCCCCTTCATGTCTAGATCAAATTTGTCCATTCCATGACCCTATCTTTAAATCCATTCAAGAAGTCCTCCTAGACAATCATGGCATACCAAACAAACATATCCTTGGCCAAGACTCCATCCAAAACCATGTCATCCAAGACAACCCCATATTTGACCAAGACCCTACCATTGATCCAAAAGTCCAAAATGATCCACTCCTTGACCTCCATGCCATTCATGATGAAACACTTGAAGATGATTCCATCCAAACTTCAAGTATTGACACTTCCAAAATTGAGACACTTGCCTCCATGGGACACATAGATGATATTCCTATAGATCAAGAGGCTACTATTCTTGACATATTTGCAAATGATCAAGCTATAACTAAATTCAGTGGGCTCTATGACAATGACCATGAAGACGGTTTCGACATCGGCTGGGAAGCACTAGAAAAATCATCAAAATCTGATATGACAGACAATCAGACCACATATGTTAATCATAAATCTATCTCAAATGGCAATAAATCTATGACATCTTATCAACTAGGGTCATCTACGTTTGTTAGAGCAGGCTTCCTTACAGATGCAATAATTCCAAGTAAATTTTTTTGACTAAATAATGATGGGCTAGCATCTTGCTTCCACAATAACAAGTATCCCATCGAAAAAAAAATTTGTCTGAACATGCATTATCAAGGAAAAGGACTAGGCCTACATGAGCAAGGAATTATTGAACCAATAAAAGTTCAGGCAAATTACAAAAATCAAGGTATTGGCTATTCCTTAGTTGGAGAATCTAATAATGTTAGTGTTCCCTCTTTTATATTGGGGGAAACTTTATCTAATACAAACATCAAAATGGGTGTCATGAGTTGTCCTTGTCATAAGATTGTTGCCAACACCCCTTCCCTCCACACCCCAAACCATCATTCCATCATATATAAACCTTCCATTTGGAACCAACAAAAGTCTTACAAATACAAAATCAAAAATCACATATCAAAGGCCATGGAATCAATCAAAAATATAAGTGAAAAAATGAAGCTAAAGTGGATCCCAAAACAAAATGGATCAATTCAAGAAAGGACTGAATCAAGAAAAGAAAATATGTAAAATACAAAAGTCAATCAAAATGTGGAGCCACAACACAAGAAGACTCCCACGTATAATACATGTCCACCTCTGTCGAAATGGCCATCAAGAAAGACATATAAAAGTGTCGGTTCCAAACACCATACTAGCCCAACACCCAAAGTTTGAAAACTAAAAATTGCTACATCCAACCAACTTGTCTATGTCCACCATCATCCATCATAATCCTACATCTTGCCTAAGTCCAAACACCCCATGTCACAAATTCGTCACGTCTTGGAAAAAACTCTCTATCATAAGGACTCTCATGGCACTCTATCACGATGTGTGTATTCTGATAAGGCCAACTCTAGTATCAACAAGGATCACCATGACATCAATCAACTATTATATGCAAGTGTTATCATCCTAACAAGGCAACTACTTTAGAAAGGTCACTATTGGCATATCATGGCACTAGTCTCTACATCGACACCATCAAAGGCTTCAACATAGTCAGTGGTCATCTAAAGCATCAAGGCTATCCGACAAAACTCAAAAATACAAAAAAATTGAAAAATAAAAAAAATCATCACCTTGATGAAAACCTAGCAAACAGGCGTCTTGGTGACACAAAAAAAATTTAAAAAATGACAAAAATAGTAAAGAGAAATTTTTTATCCAATAGTGAAAACCATTTTTATGGCACTTTGGACAAGTACCATGATGAAAACTTGGCATAAAGGCATCATGTGTAGAATAAATCATCTATGTGGACCATTACACTTGGGGGCAAGTTGTCTCATCTCCCATGCCCTCCACATGAAATTTCCTATGACATTTCCATATATTCATCTAAACCCTATCATTTTTGTCCATTTTTCCACCAAATTTGATCTTGATAAGAACTAAAATACAAAAACAAGTCATGCTTTGGGAATTTTTTTGACATGTCTATCTTTTGATCATACCCTATTCGTTGAATATCATGTCATTACATTCATAGCCTCCTTTTCACTATGTGACATCGTCCTTGGAGACCATATGATAATTATCCTAGTCAAATCCATCCATGTCTCCTATCTTTTACCAAATCTATCCATTGTCCTTTTATACCTATCACCCATCTTGGTTTCCCTTGTCAATGATCTAAAGATCCCTCGTCATCCCATCTAGTCCTCACCAAGTCATTCCAAATGCAACAATATGGCAACCTAGCACATTATCCAAAAAAAATCCTTGGCTTTGTCCTCAACGTTGTTGTAGACCTTGATCCTCTTGTCAAATTATTACCATCTTCACGTTGTTTCGAGAAGTGTCCTTCCCATGTCAAATAGCGTTGTCGTTGTCATCGTCACCTATCAATTGGTATTCAGCTTGACTAGCAGAAAAAAACTGTTGTCCTTGGATTCATGTGCGTCAGAATCATTTACATGCATCTGTCTCAATTTTCACAAAACATCAAAAAGTTATAAAAAATCATAAAAGTCTTGAAAAAATCATAAAAATTGGAAAAAGTCCTAAAAATCGTATAAAATCCTGAAAAAAGACTTAAAAATTAGAAAATGTCCTGAAGAAAACACAAAAACATTTAGAAAGCTTCAAAAATCTCAAAACAAAGTCAAAACCATCATGTCATTTCAATCAAGTCAGTCTGTCTTTGTCATTGTTCAAACTACGTTACATCTATGCACATTTGCTACGTAGGCAAGGTTCATCTTTGGACCCTCAAGACATTAGGTTTGTCCTCCTAGGTTTCTCCAAATAAAAAACATGACTCAATCTTCTATCCTTCAGACAAATTCATTGATCGTGTTGAACTACAAGGTCTCTAAGTGCACGATGTAGGCAAGGCCATCAATTGATGAGCCCCTGAGGCTGCACTAGGTCAATCCATTGGGGTTCATGCAAAGGCACTTTCACACAGGTCAAAAATCTTCAAATCGAATTATCCTCAACTCTAAACAGGCAATCTGGCAGTAAACTTCCTTTTTAATCAACATATCAATCAAACCTACATGTTAGCATCAACATGTGATCAAATCTATCATCTAATCAAATTATATCAAGGCAAATCAACCTGTCAAAATTTAGGTTCTTCTTCAAATGTGTCCTTCTGAGGAACAACTTTTGTCATCTATTTTATGCTTTTGGATGTGTCCTTCCTAAGCATCATCATCATCATCACTTGGCATTTTGATGGATTCTCCTGACTCCGAGAATCGATCCTCTTGACATCAACGTCATTCAGGATGTGTCCTTCCTGAATCTGGCATCACTTGACATTTGGAAAACTAGACCTCGTCAACCTTCACATTTCAACATCAAAACACTTGGCATTTTGAACACTTGACATTTTTGTACTCACTTGGCAAACACTGTCTATCTTTTTGATGGTTATCATGATATTAGCTCCTCATGTCAAAGGAACAACGACATATCATGACGATCATCCTTATTTTTTGATCATCTTGTTATTAGTTTCTCGAGGATGTCCTGATTTTAGGATTTAGAGGAGCAACGACATAGCACAATGGTCGTCTTGTCTTTTATTGGCTGTCATGTGGCTAGTTTCTCAAGGATGTCTCGACTTCAAGATTTAGAGAAGCAACTATGTTTCATGATTAGATTTTTCTGTTTGTGGTTGGTTATGACAAAATGACTAAGGGCAATTGCGTTCCTCGTATGAGTCATGATCATCCTTGTATGCGACTGCTTGTCCTATGTGATGGTTCGACCTTGCACACTATTGATCTATGTCATATCATAGTGTTTTTTGGCCATTACGACATTCCACCCAATGATGATTAAGAGCAATAAATTTAATAGTACTATGGCAATTGTTGAAGGATTCTTTTTTCACACTAACATGCATTTCCTTCTCCATACTTACATCTATGTCTTTTGTGCTAACGTTTCTTCTATTCCTTCATCTTCTAGTCCTTTCATCCATTTTGAGAGCACACTCATGTTCTTTGGAACCCACCCGTCCTCTCGAGGGGCATACTGCTACCACTTCGTCATTCTTCCTCATCCTATTTTTTACTGGGGCATGTCTTGAACTAAATCTTCTTTGTCACAATGCGATAAATTGCATTATGACAAAGAGGGGAAAATTTAGACACACAAAAATGTCTTAGACTTGCTAATACCATTTTCTATGGTCATAGGTCTTCTATTGATTAAATAATTTTAATTATTTAATTAATTCACTGCCATCCTTTATTTCCTCTTTGATTAATTAAATAAATTTTATTTATTTAATACGTCGCTAATATCCTTGTCTCCTATAATTAAATAAATTATATTTATTTAATTATTTATGATCTTGCCACTATATTTAAATAGTTATTTTAATTATTTAATTATTCATTTATCCTCTTCTTCCATTGCTTATTAATTTGTCATCTTCTTCCTATTTTGAATTAAATCAAAAGTCATCTTTCTTTCTAATTTTAAATAAAATCATTTACTTAAAATTACCCACTTTCTAATTTTCCTCCATAATTAAATAATTTTAATTATTTAATTGTCTTATTGATTTTCTTTCTAAATTTAAATAAAAGCATTTTATTTAAATTGGCAATTTCCATCTTTTCAAGTAAATAAAATAGTTATTATTTACTGTCACATGAACTCACTATTTTGGAATTAATTTAAAATATTAATTTCAAAATAGCATTTCTCTCCACAAATTAAGTTATTTCTAAAATAACTTGATTTTCTAACTCGTCCTTTTTCCACTTACTAATTTTCATCTCACTGTCACAACTATTCTCTTTCCTTGATTTAATTTCTTAAAGTAAATCTTGTCCACTCAATTTAAATTCCACCATAAATTTGCCCTAACCCTAATTAAGGGGTTGTTATTTTGAATCTTGACCATAGATTCTAGGGCACTTCTCAATCTTTAATCTCATTCGTCCATCCAGAATTGCATTTTCTATAAAATGTCAATTTTGTCCTCATTTTTACATCTTGAAAAATCTAGAAAATCTTTTAGCGATCTTGAAATACTTCTCGCATTGAGCATTGTATCTTTTCATTTAGTCATTGCATGTAGGAATTCTCTTGCATGTAGATTCTCAAATCTTTCAAAAGTTGTTTAGGACTAGTCAATAGTAGATTGCTCATCTAAATATGAGGGAAACATTATATATCAACAAACTAGAAGGTGTAATGGAAGTTAGCCATGGAGGATGAATGACTTGGGTGAGATCATTTCATTCACTTCTTTGTTTATTCCTTTGCATTTCATTGTTTATTTGTGGGTTTATGTATTTGCATTACGATTTGCTAAAATTATCTTGCAGGAAAAATCCATATGTTACACCTAATTCAAGCCATAATCATGAGTCCACCAAAGAGCCAACTAGCCTCTCTAGCTCCAAAAAATACTTTAGATGGAGACTTAATTTCCCAAATTTCTGTTTCATCCTTGAAGAAAAGCAAGGTTCACTATCCCAATGTTGTGGATGGCATAGTAGATGATGCCTATGAATGTAGGGATGCAAGAATTCCCATGTTTGGTTGGTAGTTATTTGTTCATTGATATGGGAAAAGAAACTCTAAGGTCCCAATTTTAAATGTGTGGAAATATGACTTGAGGAAGTTGGTAGTACCCAATGTCTTCATGGATGTGGATTTTCTCAAAGCTATTACAACCAAATATGATGAGAATGTAAGAGTAATTAGGGCTGCAAATTGTGGTGTACTAGTTAGGATTGATAAAGCTTCTATCATAGAGGTGTTCAAATTAAACTTGACTACCTATAAGGCTATTGATTTTGATTCCTTCAAGAAAAATTGTCAACAAGATAGGAGCATTTTCAAAGCTTTATGGATCCCTAGACATAGAGTGAAGGGTTATGATAGGAAGTCTGTCAGGATTCCTCCAAATGAAATGGAGCCCTTCAAACTTGAAACTTTTGACGACTACTTTATCAAAACTTATTATGTTTTGTTCCAAGTCCTCAGAGGGGATAAACAAGAGAAGATGCCAACTCAACTGATGTACATGGTCGTAGACATCTAAAATCTCCTTGTTAATGATGTGTTTGATTATACAACTTATGTTGCAAATTCTATTCACAAAAAATATTGGAGGTCAATAAAAGTAGCAAGATGGTCACTTTCAAATGGTACTCCCTGCTCTACCACATGTTCCTATATGCAAGAAAGGATGAATGGGGTCCAACACTCCAAATACATGTCGATGATGGTAAGGGAAATCCTATCCCAATCCAATGTTGGACACACATTTGGGATAGGAATTGAGAAGAAGAAAACTTTGTTATCTTTGAAAATCATTTTGCAAGGAAGGTGCTCTCACTCTTAGGGGTTGTAGAGGTAAGAAAAGAAATAAATTATGGACTTCTTAAGGCCCATGGAGAGGAGGCATGAGTTAGGAACACAACATAATCGAGGAGATTATTATATCCATTCATATTGCACAATTGTAAGAGTATATGGATGCCATGTTAGGCCACACATCTTGTTGAGATTTGTGCCTTACAAAATAGTATTTTTGGAGATCATATAACAGTTATATGAAGCTGACAAGTTTCATCTTGGTGGGAAAAATAAAGGATCTTTTTTTCCCTTACATTACATTTTGTTTACTTTACTCTAAATAAAGAATAATTAGACAAAATATACCCTGTGTTAAAGAAGTATAAGATGGCTCAAGAAGTTGCAAGAGAATTTGATCTTGAAGGTTTTATAAATAATCTCAGAGTAAGCATAAAAAGGTCAGCATATGTGCACCAAGTATATTTTAGTGAGGATGTCATCAAGAACTACAAGGATGGCAAGGAGATGAATGAAAGAAAAGTCAAGTGGAAAAAATTTAAAAAGAATAAGGATGCTAAGAAGTAGAAAGATGTTGGTTATCAAGGAGCATATATAGAAATAATTGATCCAATTACAAAAATTAGGATGATCTTACAAAATATTGATAAAATAATTGGTAAAGCTCTAGCTTTAGAAGAAAGGCCTACTTATCAGGCCCCCACAATTGATCCATTTGTCTATTATTTTTAGGGGGTTGTGATAAGAGAGTCTATGCAACAATATTCTCCACATGCAATAGCACCTCCATCTCCACATCAATCACCTCCATCCCCTCTTGATGCAATCATTTTAGATTATCCTCTTCCTTAAGAGAAGCTCCAAAAAAGAAGAAGAATTGATTAATCACCATTGGTCGATTACCCCATTGATCCTGAGGAGTATGATGACATTGAGGTGAAAAATGAGGAAGTCAATAGAGAAATTCCTTCCCCCCAAAGAAATCAAGAAATAAGGTTGCCCCAAAATAAGAACTCAACAACTCTCGCACAAAAAACTACAACAAAAGCTCCAAAATTATGAATAAGAAGAAATTAGAATGAATGAGTTAACAAAAGGTACAAGAGCTACCTCTATTTATACTTAAAACTAAGAAACTCGATGCTAAAAACAAGCTCTCAATATTGCCACCTTTTGTCTTCCTATCACCACCACTTCAACAACAAACTAATTCCCTTCTAAAATGCATCAACTCAGCCAACAAGAATGAAATATGGCTACTTAAACTCTCAATTTGCAAACACATAAATAGTCTTCTCATTTCCAAATTCTTAAAATGGACGAGTCAACATTTTTCAAGTGAAAACAATGAATCATTTTACTGAGTCAAACTTAGAAATGCACACCTATAGGTTTCCTCATTGATAAGAAAGTCGACTACCTTCTTAAGCTCCAACCAACCCTAGCTTTGACAAATTTTGCATGCTAATATTCAGCTATGTGTGTATATTATTGTGCAACAACTTTTAACATATTTCATCACTTACTATAGTGTTGGCTTTATGCACTTTGCACAATTTTTTTACTTGTATTCATGTTACATAACATTACAAGCTTATGCATTGCTTTGACTCTTTCTCATATATGCACATTATACGTGTTTTACTTTGTTATCATTTCACTGGCTTAATATAAGCCATGCTTATAATATCGCTCACATTATATATGCATCCCAAGTTAACTTTAAAAAATTTCAAAATACTTTTGAATATATATCGATATACATATATATTATAAATTCCATCGTTATATTATGTATATATATTAATATATATATATATACATGTATTATTAAATCATTATTTTCCAATCACATATATATAGTAACGATTATATATATACATATATCATTATCTTAATATCCATATTAAACACACATATTTATATATTCATCGATCGGTATATATATAATATATATGTCATATATGTCCAATCAATATTATCATGCATATGGCATATCCATACATGAGTATGTGTAAGTACATCTACCTATTTATACACATGCATGTATGTATTCACATGTATGAGTTATCGTAACCATGCACATATATACATTCTATGTATATAATCATCGATTAATATATAAATATGAACAGACGAAGAAGAACTTACCCAAGTAACACATAAAATTAATCACATATTCCAAATCAAGAACAATCAAAGACTAAAACCAAAACCATTACAAATCATTCCCAAACTATGATCGAAGGTTGCTTACCAATTCCCAAACTAACTTGACTTAACTTGACCAAACTAGGATGTGAGTGTACATGATAGCTCAAATAGGCATATTAAGGGTTACCAAACCAAACTCTTCTCCTAAGTGATACCCCCCCTCTCTTTCAGAGGCTTGATTCATTTGTTGCATTCAACTTAGTGAATCACAATAGTAGTTAGCAGATAACATTGCATCATATGCATCATATATTTTCATTTAAAAAAAATTTAAAGCATCATATTGAATTGCACATTCACTCATCACTTTTTCCATCAAAATAAATACAAAACATATTCATGTATTAAAACATTTTAACTCATCAAAGTAACAGTAAATAGGTAGTAACACAATGGGGTGTAACATAGTCCCCCCCTTGTGAATCATCGTCCTTGATGATTTTAAGTATCAAACATGAAACATAAAACATAAAAAAATTGTTTTTAGTAACTTTCAAAGTCTAGTAAAACATGAGGAAATTTCTTCTTGATCTCAGCATAGTCCTCACAAGTGGCAAAATCTTTTGCATACTAATCCCGTTGGACCTTACATTACAAAACCTCTCTATTGTGTGAGTGAAGCTTATGTGTTTTGAGTACTCTGAGAGGCTCAATTGTTACCACTCTTTGGTCTTGTACTTGTAAAGCATTCCAATCAATAATATGATTATCCCCTGGGTGATCCCATAATAGTGGTTTAGACTTTCTGGGAGATCCTGATTTTTGTCGAAATCACATATTTTTAGAAAATATCATGTTTTAAGCCTTGAAAAGTTCCATTTAAAGGATTCCAATTGAAGATGGTTTGATCAAACCATCTTAGATCAAACCCCCTTGGATAGAACCCCGCTAGTTTTAAACCATACCTATAACAAAGTCTCATGTACACCTATCAAAATGTTGATAAAAAACCACTTTTGATTTACCTTTTGGGGTATCAAATGAATTCATTTTAAAATTTATTTTTTGTATGTAGTCCTTATTATAGGCTTCCCAAAAAGTATAATTTTAAATAAATTTAATTTTATTATTATATTTATTTTTTATTTCTTGTGAATGTAGGCTTTTCACTGAAAATCAAGCTCTCTATTCTTCACATGTGGAAAAATAACAGATTATCAAAATAAAATCTCAAAAATATCTATGCACTATATATTGATGTCCTTGATCCAAAAAAAATAAAATTGATACATACAATAAAAGTTATGTTTTAGCCAGTAAATCATGTCTAAATTATAGCTAGTTTGACTTTGAAACTTAATTAAGAAAAAATATTCAATTAAATGCTATGAAACCAATTCTATTCACTAGATATCGTAGTTACAAATCTAAATTCGAAAAAATTAGAATTTTATCCTTCATAGAAAAAAAAGTTGTGTTAGCCAGTAACACCACTCTTTAAAAATGGTGTTTACTGTTAAAAACTAGTTTTAGAAGGAGATAAAAAATTTAGTGCAATCTATCCAAAAAAAATTTAGAATCTACAGACAAAATGTCACAAATCACTAGTTTGCATCATCTTAAAATTCCTCACGGTTTAGCCACTATAGGTTCCCAAAAGTGAAGATTTAGTTAAAAAAATTCAGTTCAATGTCCAGTTTGGCTAGAAATTATAAACCAGTATTGTGGGATCACCCCCTGGCATGTACTTCTTAAGGTACACCACATGAAAGACATTGTGCATCCTAGCAAGAGCTGGTGGAAAATCAATTCAATACGCAATAGGGTTTACTTCTTCGAGAACCTCAAAAGGACCTACATAATGTGGAGCTATTTTGGATGAATTTCCAAACTTTATAGAACTCTTATGAGGTATGAATCTTAACAAAAAAATTTCCCCTACTGAGCAATATCTTGGTACTTACTTGGAATCTACATAACTCTTCTGCCTATCATTAGCTTCCGCTAACCTTTTCTTAATTATACCAACTTTCTCCTCCATTTTTGATAGAATTTCCAAACCAAGGCTTATCCTAGCTTATAGGAGTTCAACACTTCTTGCCATATAATGCTTCAAAAAAATCCATCTCAATTGCAGAATGATAAGGGGTGTTATACGAAAATTCTACCAAAGGTAAGTAATCTTCCTACTTGTATTGTTGATCCATGCAATACATTCTTAGTAGATCTTCTAACACTTGGTTCACCCTTTCAATTTGGCCATTAGTTTTTGGATGATATGTTGAACTTATGTTCAACCGTGTCCCGAGTGAAGAAAACAAAGTTTTCCAAAACCTATACATCACACGAGCATCCCCATAAGACACAATCTTCTTAGGAATTCCATGTAACCTAAATACCTCTTGAATAAAATTTCAAGCTATAACAAGAGCTTCACCCATTAGATTCCTTGGAATAAAATGAGCTACTTTTGTAAGATTATCCACCACTACCAGAATGGAATTATGCTTATTCTCAACATTGGAAGACCTTGCACAAAATCCATGCTAATGACTTGCCATTTTCTTTCTGGAACTTAATGAGGATACAAAAGTCCTATAGAGTGATGATGTTTTTCCTTCACCCTTTGACATTCTAAGAAAATTGCTACAAATCTTGCAACACCCATTTTCATTATTTTCCAAAAATACAATGGCTTAACATCAACCAACAACTTAGTCACTCCGGGATGTTTAGAATAAAGTGTGATATGAACTTGTTTCCACACTAAATTCTTTAATTCCTTAGAGTTAGGTACATAGATTCTTCCCTTACAAAATTCCTACAAGGTGATGATTTTTTGCCTTCACCCTTTGACATTCTAAGCAAATTTCTACAAATCTTGTAACATCCATTTTCATTCCTTTCCAAAAATACAATGGGCTAACATCAGCCAACAACTTACTCACTTCAGGATGTCCAAAATAAGGTGCGATATGAAATTTTTTCCACACTAAATTATTTAATTCCTTAGAGTTAGGTACATAGATTCTTCCCTTAAACCTTAATAAACCATTCAGTTCAAAGTGAAATCCTTCATACCTTGGGTCTTGTGGATTATCCGAGAGTGTTTTCTTGACTTGCTCATAGTACTCGTCACCCTTGAACTTTTGCAACACTTGAACCTATGCCTCCTATCATCAAGGAGATATGTCTCCTATGACTTAGGGCATCTGCAACTTGATTTTATTTTCCTTTGATATCATCGAGGAGATATGTTTCCTATGACTTAGGGCATCTGCGATGCATGGACGACTGTTGCCAATTCCAAATCATGCAAAGCATAATTTTTTTCATAAGGATTCAACTTCCTTGACTCATAGGCTATGAATCACCCATCATGCATTAACGCTCCACCCAAACCTTCTCCTAATACATCAGTGACATGACAATAAAATCACCATTCAGATTTGTTACCTTCAATATTGAAGTTGGGGTTAACGTCTCCTTGAGTTGGTTAAATGTTGCTTGAAATTTCTCTGAACAATCAAACTTCTTCCCTTTTCTCTACAATGAAGTAATGGGAAAAGCTATTCTAGAAAATTTTGCTACAAAATTTCGATAATAACTAGCCAGACACATAAAACTTCAAACTTCTGGCACATTCTTTGGCACTGGCCATTCAAGAGCTAGTTTTATTTTTGTTGGATCAACTACAATCCCATCAGCTAAAATCACATGACCCAAATACTGCACTCCCTTCTAAAAAGAAGGTACACTTTGAGAGTTTTCCATACAGTTTATGATCTCTTAGATGTTGGAGAACAATCTCAAGATGCTAGAGACGTTCCTCTTTGCTCTTAGATTAGATAAGAATATCCTCCAAGAAGACCAACAAAAAATTATTAGTCAGTCCTTGAATGTACATTATTCATCAAGTTCATGAATGTTGCAAGTACATTCGTTAATCCAAAAGGTAGGACTGTGAACTCATAATGACCATACCTAGGCCTGAAGGTTGTTTTGAATATGTCTTCATCTTTGATCCTTAGTTGATGATAACCTAACTGTAGATCATTTTTTGAAAACATAATTGCCCCTCTCATCTAATCAAAGAGATTGTCGATATGTGGTAACACATACTTGTTCTTTATCGTTGCTTTGTTAAGCAAGTAATAATCTATGCACAAGTGTAGTGTACCATCCTTCTTCATCATGAAGGTCACTGGTGCTCCTCATGGTGAAACACTGGATCTAATCAATCCCTTGGACAACAATTCTTCCAATTGATCCTTTAGCTCCATAGATTGAACAAATGGATGAAAGAAAATAAGTCAAATTTAACTACGTCTCTCGTATATATATCTCATTATTGATTGATATGAATAATTAATTAAAATAAATGGAATGACTAAGTTCCACCAACCAATTATGAATGACTGAAACTTGATCCTCTCTTACTTGGAATAGAGAGAAGTTGAGAGAGAATGAGAAATTTAAACATCTTTTAAGCAGTATGTTTTTCCAAATATTTTTGGTGCATCAATAACATTCATGGTTAGTATCATTATTATATAATTACTAATATTATTTTACTTATAATATCATTATTCCCCATTCCTCTCTTGTTTTTTGATGACATGACCATAAAGAGGATTTCAAAATTATTAACCAAGTGTTTCCTACCTAATATTTGATTTTTTTTGCACCATAAGGTAACATTTCCTCTTCCAACACTCTAAATGTACATGTTTAGATTTATATTTTGACACTTTTACTACCTAATTAAATTTTATTTCACAATAAAAGAATAGGAGACTGTAAGACATGACCAAATTCATACCCTATTTTTTCATTTGTTATATAAAATTTTACTAGTGCCTAATCCATTTACTTTATGCAAGGTCATTTGCCAAGTAAGAGTTCAGTTTGATAAGAAAATGAAATATTAAAATATTTTTTTAAATATCTTAATGTAATTTTGGAAGAAGACCCTAAATATTATTATCACCTCAGTCCTCCCTTATTGCCAACTTTACAAATATTCCAATAAGACTTCTTAATTTCTACCTTCTAAAATACATTGTCACACAAAATGTAGGTGGGCATTAGAAATGAAGTTGTTCCAATATGATTTTTTTTTTTTTTTAAAAAAGTGGCAATTACTAAATCATCATTGTCCCAAACATGCAAAATGAGAAACCCTAATTGAAAATACCTAATCTATAAATACAAGAAACAAGACCAAATTTGGCTAAGTGATAGACCGAACAAACCAACAGATTTTATATGACTGAAATAAAGATTTAATTAAAATAAAGGGATGAAAGAAAATAAGTTAGAGTCAACTACCTCTATCATATATATGACTTGAAAATTGAAACAAGACATAACTTATCTAATTTTCAGACCAAAATATATCAATAGAAAATATATGACTAAAATGAAGAACAAATTAAAACAAAGGGATGAAAGAAAATATGTGAAACTTATATATATGTGTGTATATATATATATATGTATGTATGTATATATATATATATATATATATATATATATATATATATATATATATGTATGTATGTATGTATGTATATATGTATATATGTATATGTATATATGTAAATATATATATACATACATACAAACAAACAAACATACATACATACATATGATAGAGTTATCATGCATTAGATAATAATTAATTAATCTTTAATTAATTATTATTCTAATTCTTATGCACTTAAGCTAAACTTGAGATTGCTTTATTAGTTAACTCAAAGCTTTATTTATGTTAATTAAAGAGCTAATATTAGATCATTTTGTCTCATCACACAAGATGTTGACACTTGTCATGATCTAATATTTTTATCATTAGGGTTGCTCATAAATCATTCATTCTCTTTTGTATATTCATTCAGAGTCTTTGGTAGTGAGGCTTGGGAATTCATTCCTAAATCTCAGTAGAAACCCATGGAGAGGAAGAGCCGACGACTCATATTTGTTGGCTATTGTGAGGATGTTAAGGCATACAGGTTGTTTGATCCTGATTCCAGAGAGGTCTTATTTCGACCAGTGATAACTTTAAGAAACCCCGCTCAAAAAAGAAATAAAATCTTGGCGAATTTTTCATTTTTTTAGGAAAAAACATTAATTTATACTGGCAAATCTTTCCTTTTTTCAAAAAAAATATTAATTTTATTTGTGATTGTTTTTACATTAGCGAATTTTGAAAAATAATAGGAAAATGTATTAATTATGATGGAAAATCCATCCAATCTAAAAATAATTCTCGTGGAAAAGTAGGGACTCAAGGGTGGAAATTATCGATGGGTTGAAGGGGTAGACTATAATATTTACTTTTCACCATTTAAAAACAATATATTATAATGGCTCTCATTGTATTTTGCAAGGTAAAATGTATCCATGATCTATAATTATCATGGGGCTCAAAATTGCTTTTAGATCATTGATTTAATGACCCTCGTTGTACTCTATAAGGTAAAATTTACCCGTGCAATCTATAATGCTCATGAAACCTAAAATTGTGGGGCCCATGAGCATTACAGATCATGGGTACATTTTACCTCATGGAATACAACAAGGGCCATTAGATTACATTATAAATCAATGGTGGAAACTAAATATTAGAATTTTTTTCATAAAGCAACTAATAATTATGATATACTATTGGTGAATTAATATAGATTTCTACTATAATTTATAAAATTTAGGTGAATATGATCTAATCATGTATCAAATATTGTGGTGAATTTTTGAGTTAAGGCCAAGATGATTGTGTCAATATATCCCGCCCTCTCCAGAAGAATTTGTCAACATAAAGCAGAAGAACTAGAGTTGTGGAGAACTGGCGAGAATATGGGTGAGAAGAATTATTTGGTGATTTAAATAAGACTATAATAAAATTTTGTAAAAAATGTGGCGATTCAAGTTATGTTGTAGTTCAAACTATTAGCCAATTTTGGACTCCCAAATTTCAACTATTAGCCAATTGGAGAATATTAGCCACTAAAAATATCACTGATTTTGACGAGATGTCCGGTTTGATGAGTGCTTTCCTCTGATGGATTCTCCATCCCCAACTTCTCCCTCATCTCCTACTACTCACTCCTCATATCTTGAGGATTACTCATCTCTTGAGGATGAGGATGATGCCCCAGCTATCCCACCACCTCCAAATATTTAGCCTTTACCCAAGTGGGCCCGAAATACTATTGATATAGTTGGAACTTTGGTAGGTGATCCTTTAGACTCCCATCACACTCGTGAACAAACATCAGGTGTTATTATTTTGAGTCATACCATTTAGATGATCCTCAAAAGTTTTTAGAGGTGATTGGTATTCTTGAGTGGGACAGTGCTATGACAAATGAGTATTCTTCTCTGATGAAGAATCATACTTGGGATTTAGTTCCTCTTCTTAAGGGAAGAAAGTTGGTTCAGTGCAAATGGGTGTACCATACCAAATATGTTGCAGATGGTTCTATTGATAAGTATAAGGCTCATTTTTTTGCAAAGGGTTTCTCTCAGGTCAAAGGTTTTGATTATTCTAAGACATTTTCCCTTGTTTCCAAGATGAATTCTATCCACCTTGTACTTTCCCTTGCAACTTCATAGGGATGGTCAGTATTTCAAATGGATGTGAAGAGTGCCTTCCTTCATGGTGATCTTCATGAGGATATTTATATGGAGCAACCACATGGTTTTACTAAGGAATCTTCGTTGGTTTGCAAACTTTATTGTTCACTATATGGTATCAAATAGGCCCCTTGAGCTTGGTATGAGAAGATGGACACTTTTTTGCTTTCTTTTGGCTTCACACAATGCCATTTTGATCCCACAATTTACATTCAAAGACATGAGGGTGATATTTTTGATCCTTGTGCTATATGTGAATGATTTGATCCTTACAGGTGGTTCATCCTCCATGATCCAGAATGTTCAACAAGATTTGATGGAGCAGTTTGATATGACAAACCTTAGGCTTCTACACTACTTTCTTGGCTTACAAGTTATTCAATCTTCAGATGGGATTTCCATATTTAAGCAAAAGTATGCTCTTGACATGCTTCTGAGATTTGGCATGCTTGATTGCAAGCCCACCCCCACATCAATCTAGTCGGGTGTTGTATTGTCTTCCACTTGTACTACTCCTTCGGTAGATGCTACATTATATAGGTAGTTGGTTGGAAGTCTTTTGTACTTGAAACATTCATGTCCTAATCTTTCGTTTGTGGTTGGTCTTATCTCTTGATTATAAAATGATCCACATGAGAGTCATTGGAAAGCTTCCAAACAAATTTTGAGATATATTCAAGGAACCTCACATTATGGTATTTACTATACATCAGGCGATCCTTGGATTATTGGCTTCACTGACTCAGATCGGGTTGGTGATGTCAATGATAGGAAGCCCACTTCTGGGTTTTTTTTCTTCCTTGGTTCTAGCCCCATTACATGGTCTTGCAATAAGAAATCTACTAGTGCATTATCATCCATAGAGGTTGAGTATCGTGCAATAGTTTTGGCTATCTAGGAGGTTTTGTGGTTTCGACAATCATTAACTGAGTTTGGTTTTCCTCATGATAGTCTCACTATTCTTTGGTGTGACAATCAAAGTGTCATTCATATTTCTCGCAATCCAATGGAGTACTAGCATACTAAGCACATAGAGATCCACAAACTTCATATGACAGTTGATTCAAGATAGTTTTCTCACCTTGGAGTACATGCCTACAAAGGAGCAGGTTGCAAACATCTCCATGAAACCTTTGGCATCACCTCACTATCTTCATCTATGATCGATGCTTGGTGTGAAGGAAGTTGTCCTCGAGGGGTCTTCATAAGGCCTTCCTTCCTTCATGTTTTTTTCATGCATGCTTTCATCCCTTTTTGGAGTGGAGTTTTTCCCATGAGGTTTTCTCCATTTCTCCACTTCTCAGAGATCTTTAGTTGTACATGGGTGCCTCATCAGGCCAAGTTGTCAAGACCCATTCATGCTTTCTTTATTTTTTAAATTAATTAATCCTTAATTAATTATTAGTCTAATTCCCATGCACTTAAGCTAAATTTAGGATTGCGTTATTAGTTAACTCAATACTTTATTTATGTTAACTACACAACTAATATTAGATCATTTTGTCTCATCACATAGGATGTTGACAATTTTCATGATCTAATTACTTTATCATTAGGGTTGCTCTTATAAAGCATCCATTCTCTCTTGTATTATTCATTCTATAAGTATTTTCCTTTTGAGGAATAGCAAATCTTTTTTTTGCATAGCTCTTGTGTGGGAGGTGTTTTGTTCGTTGTTTGATCTCGTGTCTCATGTTATTCACAAGTCTAACAACATACATACATACATACATACATACATAAATACATACATATTGTTCAATCTATCTAATATATATATATATATATCTACTTGAAAATTGAAACACGATAAAATTTGGCTAACCATTAGATCAAAGATACCAACATATTTTATGTGATTGAAATGAAGAAAAAATTAAAAGAAAGGGATGAAAGAAAACAAGTTAGACTTAAGTATATATATATATATGACTTGAAAATTGAAACGAGACAGAATTTAGCTAGTTGTTAGACCAAAGAAACCAACACATTATATATGATTGAAATGAAGAAAAAATTAAAATAAAGAGATGAAATAAAATAAGTCACACTTAACTACATTAGAAGACTTTAAACCATCTTGGCTTAACCCTAATTAAGTAAATGATACCAACCAATAAAGCTATAAATTAAAAGAATAGTCAAGAAAACCCTCATATAAGGACAAATTTAAACAAAGGGATATTTGTATGCAAACTCAAAATTAGTTAAATCTGTCATATATATTCAATCGTAGCCATGCATATGTAACATTCCATTCCACCCTATCCATGCAAACCCTAAACATGAGCATGTAAATAATATACCCATCTATCTATTTATACCACTTGAAACACAGTGAAAAACCCTAATATTAAAACCAATCATAATTTTTTTTTGAAATAATAAACCCTTTAAGTAAGTCACAGTGATGCTTGAACATAACATTTTTTTCCTTGTAAAATTTACTATGTTTATGAACACAAATTTTGGTAGTGTTCATAAAAATGGATACGACACTTAAAAATTAATGGTAGACAATGTCGAAGCACCCACAAAGTGACATAACCTTCAAGGTACAAAAAACCAGATAAACCATACAAATATTCATTTTAGAAGCACCCAGAAAAGAACAAAACCTTCAAGTTACATAATATAAAGTAGATGAAAAGGAAATAAAAAAATTGTAAATGAAAGAAGCAATAAAAAAAACAAATGAATGGTGTTGCCTTAGTATGGTTTGACAACTTTACCTGGGTTGAACAGTGGTTGTTGAGGTACCGGTAAACTCAACTTAGCTCCACTATCCAATCTTCTAGCCAAAACTTGGCCAACCAAGTTAGACAAGGAAGCATTCAAGAGGGTACTGAAAGATGAACTAGGAAAAACAAGTGAACATAGCCCAAAGCAATGAAACTCACTATGTAGTGTTTACCTTAGCTATCACATATCTTGTGAAGTTGATGAAGAACCAACAACACACCATTGACAAAAAGTTGAAGGAATAGCGAGTGAAGCCGAACATGTATTGGTGCCTATTGAAGTTGCAAAGAGAAAATTTGAACATGTATTGGTGCTTAAGGTAACAAAGTCTCCAAAAGATGTGTGTAGGAAAGTGGTGAAAGTGAGTGGGATGTGCGAGGTTTTGGAGCATTGAATGAACAAAAGCATTGGAATTGCGTGCTAGGAAAGTCAAGTAAATAGGAAGGGATACATACTTAATGTGGCTAGATGGAAGGGAAAGAGCAGACAACACATGATAAATGCAAGGAAGTGGATGTTGTGGGTCGTGAACTATTTGCTCGCCATGTGGCATTGGGATCTAGTACCAATTGTGTGCCACTCAGCTTATGGGAGCGGACTCGACCTAGGATCGATTAGCCATCCAAACAAACAACTATTGAACATGCTGGACCAATTGGAGGTGTACATGTGGCAGATTGCATTAACATAGGCTAAAAATAATTTTTTTGGTCCACCTAATTTATTGTGGCATGATAGCGCTTTTTATTTTATTTTAGGTCCACATGACACTCCACATGGATAGGTCCAAAGGTAACCCACTCCACTATGGGCCCCTCTCCCATAGGATCTATAGAATTAATTTGCTTTTCAAAAAATACGAACACTAAAATTTATAGTGGCTATTCCTTTTTACCTGTATTATTATTTTTATTATTTATATAATATTTAAAGAAAATTTCTTTAATTGGTGTATTATGTTGCTTCAAAGTTTAAAGTTAACTTTGCAATTTGATGAGGGTATCAAAGAAATAAAATATTAGTCACTTAGTTTATGTTTGTTTGATGGGTTGTATATCTTTTGTTGAGCATAATGGTGAGAGTGATGGTATGTTCCTTGATAGCATTCATGAAGGTTCAAAACTCTTAGCTGTGTGATATAAGGGACGAGGTTGGGTTCATGTCTTAGGTGACTTTAGCAAAATGGATACCTCTTAGTCCTTAGTTCTTAATAAACGAGGTATTAACATAGGCCCGTCCTCTCATATTGAACCTGAGTGATTTTAGTAGAATGGATACCCCTCAATTCTTGACTTATGTTCTTATATCTGATATCAAAATGCTTGTATGTGATATAAAATCCTCCATAAAAAAGAGAGTGGTTGAAAAATAAAATTTTATAAAAGATACAAAAATCATGGAATGATTTTTAATAATTATTATTCCTTTTTAATTTGAATGAATTTAGTAATGTTTTAGTTATAAATTTGTCTTCTTTTTATTTCAAATATTAACAAAATCATTTATTTCATTTTATTATTTGATGTTCGCAGTTCGTGATGTAAGAGTAGATGTGTTAGATAGACCTTTGTATTATTTGTTCATTTCTTAATCATGCAGTCGGCAAAAAATATTTTGTATATATGAACAGATGTTGCTGCAGCATATCTTATCAACGAATATCCTTGAACAGAAGGATAAATTTGAATACATCTTTTGTAAACAACTATTAAAATTAAAAAAACGCCAAAAAAACATACCGTCTGAAAGCACAAAACTGGTCTGGCATCTATATAGATAAATTACTATTTTTCTGTTTTTGACTTTGTGAAGGCGTTCGGTATTAATGTTATTGCTGAGCAATTTGGGTGAGTACTATCCTGCCAATCTTGAAGCGTAAGGCCCTTCAAAACATCATATTCAATTGATTATATATCCTGTTTGGTTATGTATACAATGGAGTATATGCAGTGTAACAGCTATGCACGAAAGGCGTTGAAGTGACACTCACAAGCCCCTCTTTTCTCTTGGGCAAGTAAAACAATCTGTAAGTCTTCAATATCCCATTTGTATTTGATGTTTGTGTATTACTTAGTTATTTGAAAATTCTGGTTATTTTAACTTTCCTTTGAGGGTAATGATTGAAAGAGTACTTTCTGACTATAAATACCCATGTTCTGATTAACAAAGCTAAAATAAATAAATGGTAGTTGCAATTAAAGTGCTTGGAAGAAATCAAATGAATAAATATCTGCATGGATTTTGCAGTGAGGTTTCTGTATTTACAGTTCAGATTTGGAAAGAGGTGAAACTTTTGGGGTATCCTGCATGGCCTACTATATGAAGTGCAATGCCTTTTCTTGTTGGGATTTGAACCACTGTACTAAATGCAGATTTTGTTTTGTTTTTCTACTTTTTGGCTATCCATGTGTTGTTTGGAATTTATACATGGGTTTTGTTTGGAATAAGAAATCTGGAAGGTGCTGACCTTAAATCAAGTAGAAGCTGGAACATATTTTCTTTTAATATGCATGCTGTATAAGAGTATTAGGCATAATCATACAGATTGCAATTGCATTGTAAATCAAGACAACCAAACAGAGTTTGGGTTATTTTTTTATACAGTGAAGTTTTGCAAAGTTTGTATGGCTAAAGTGTTATGCTGTCAGATCTTCAACTCATCATTTTACAACAAAAATACAAGATTTAGGCAAGCTTGATAACATGCATGTCATAGTCAGCTCAAAATGCTACAGAATAAACCCATATATCAATGGCCAGAATATCAGCTTCTAAAAGCCTACTTAGAAGCAAAGAACTAATGAAAAAGCTTTTAGTCTGGACTGCAGAAGAGCACATTCTTAAAGAATCACTTCTCAATTCTCTTGAACTTTTAAGGTCTTTTAGACTTAATTAGGAAGTCTTCAGGTGGAGGAACGGGAGGAGGGTCAGCATGAACAGTAGTATCATTCTTATCTTCGGCCCAGTTGACAGTTACTAAGTTGGGCAGATTTTTTCCCCTTAGACAGTCTTCTTGATCAGTGGTGCCAACAGTTGATTCTTGAAATTTATCTTTATGCCATTGGATACAAATGTGGATATTCTTCTGGAGAATTTCTTTGGTACTCAAAAATATTCTGCACATGCACGTGAGGACTGTCATTCCCATAAAAAAGGCAGAGTGTTGTGTTTTCAGGCGGTCTACGCACAGGTGAATTTGTATGAGGAACAGCAAGATATGCATTGCCAATCTTATATGGCCACTCATTCGTCGCACTCCTGTTGATCTTTCAATCTATCCTAGCTCTTAAATGTCTTGGTAATTTCAAGTGTCAATTATAACATTAGGGGTGAATTCTCGCTTGTTTATCCTCAGGTTTGTCAGCCTTCTTTTACCCAACACTCTTTCAAGTGCTTCTGTATAAATAGTAACAACCTTCATTATCAACCCCTTTTCCTCTGGAAGTTATCATGGACTTGGGAAGTGGGTTCCATCTGAGGAACAGTATAAAAAGGCTCTGTTTTTCCAATTCTCGGCTATTTTATCACCTTCCTGTCACATGTGATGGTCTATCTTTTCCGACAACAATACATTCAATGCCTCTTCTTTTTCTGCAGAAGGCAATCCGCCCTGAACATTACCACTGTCCTCTATGAAAGAGTGATGATGAAGAACTTGGAATCCTAGCAACCAATTTGTTATATTTCCCTTGTTGGAGAGTTTCCTGTTTCGAGGAGCTTCCTCAACTCGTGCTGCTGTATATTCAACTCCATGGCCTTGCGAAAAAATGGGGCAGGTAATGATTCCACCAGTGAACTCAGTAGGTTCTGTGTCCTTGTTTTCAAACAAAACACAAGCTTATTCCATTTTCTCCACAAAATACCAAAAGGACATTTGTAGAGACAACTAACCATAGAGAATCAAAAGAATTAGATTGTTGATGTCTATCTACAGTTACTGGATGAGAGACAGAGCAATAATGTTATGCACTTTATGGAACTGATTGGTTGGAAAGTTTTTCAAAGCTGTTTGAGTTAAAACATAGAGAATTTGAGGTGAAATCTCTTTCTATTTGCATTTAGTTGTTTTGAAGTCATATTTAGTTTCAAGGCTTGGTACAAGCTATGCCTCTAAAAGTGGTATCAATAGAAAACTTCTCAGTCTACTGAAGAAGTTTTGCTACCTGAATATAATTTGGCCTTTCCTAATTATTAGGTTCTCTTAAATTGAATTTTATGAACTATTCTTATCCCTAAAACAATGGTTCACGGATTTCCTTTGATGTGGTTTATTGTGGAGATTATATATTGAGTTTCTCAGCCACATTTGTATCTGAATGGTTTTTAAACCTTGAAGATATTTCAAATGAATCAGAAGCTCCATGGACTTATGTGTTTGTGTGCTGAAATGAGATATATGAATCTTGAGCAAACTCTTGGCCCCAAGTTATTAAGAATTTTGGAAGGTTGCATTTTGCAAGTCCACTGTTGTTCTCATCAACATATTTAGGGTACAAGATCCTACTGAGGCTTGGAAGCTCTCGTTGCAGAATCTATTTGTAATTAGAAGTCATAAAGTCTCTTCTTTTGAGCTTTCATTGGTAGTATTACCATATTCTCTTGTTTTAAAGGATGTGTATTGTATCTTTCTCTCATTTTGAATGATGTTTACTGTATATTTTGGTACATATTGTTAATGTAAACCTATTCCAGTGAATTAGTGAGCTAACTGATTGTTCTTCCTGTTCTTTTGGGGTTGTTTGTAACTTCTCCGACATTTGGGAATAGCTGTACATCTGTGCTATTTTGAAAAGTTAGAATTGAATTAAGAGTCTTCCATGTGCCTAGTAGGGGATTCAAGATTGTGGAAGTGGTAGTTAGATAAGGGCTAACTGAATAGTCAGCAGCAGGTAAATAATAGGTAATTACTTACACCAGCAGTTACCCGAATTAAAGGGGATGTTTACTTCATGCAAAAGAATTTCCCACTCATGTAATGCCCCCTTCTAGCTAGTCATCAGTTTTCAGTTGGATTAGCCTATCATTGGGACCCTCGTAGGCTAATGGGTATGGATAGAGGGTCCTTTGAGGCAGAAACTTGGTCAGTTGATGACATTATTCTTCTCCAGAGCTTTGTTGGGTTCAGGGTTGGCCTTTGTAGAGGATTTGGGGGCTCAGTTTGCATACTTACTATTTATAGTAGGTCAGTCAGCCAATGGGAGACCAGTGTTCTATTTATAGCAGGGCACCTGGACATGATGTGATTGTAGTGTTGATCTCAGATTTTAGTTGGCTTGATGAATTAAAGGGTATTGAGCAAGTTATATCGTTTAATTATTATTAAAGGTGACTTTAATAATAATTAATATTATAATTGCACTTTATGTCTAATGGGGCCATGAGACATTAAAAAGGGGGCCATTTTGGATTAATTATTTGGACGCCAACTTTGAGGAGACATTTATTAATATTAAAGAGCAAACTTAATATTATTTTAAATGATTCAAAAAGGCAATTGGAGGGATTGAACTTTTGAGAGAAGTATATAATGAAGCCAAAGAAGAGGTCAACCTATCTTATGAGCATTTGATAATTTCTCTTTTATCATTTATGAGTTCTTTAGCATTGGAGGAGAGAAATCAAGGGCTTCTGCATTTCCAGAGCTTTCAGACATTGGAGAATGTGCATTCTTCTTTGTTCTTGCTTTCTGAGGTTGTGCAACATCAGCTGAAGTATGAGATTTGGCTTAATACAGAGGTCAAAATAGAGCTTATTTGTGAGATACCAGCAAGGGTTTGAAGCAGATTTTGGTGTGAAGGATTGAGTTCATTTTAGTTGCATCCAATAATTAAAGAGCACACTTTCCAAGGGTCGTACAATCTGATTATAGCCAGTTGTACCAGCAGCAAGGACTGGCGTGTTTCTCCTAGGGTTAAATGCCTTGCTTTTAAGGTCCATTCCTCTTCCTTTCTTGGTGTCTATTGCAAATAAGGGCTCTTGTGTGATTTTTGAGGAGGAGACATCATTGCATACAGCAGATCGATTCATTATCTGACTTATCTATTGCTGCCAACATTCTCAGATTTTCATGTGATAATCTTTCTCTATTTCCGGGTATGCTATTGTATGTAAAGGCTTTGAAATAATCAATAGATAATACTTATATCTTTGTAGCAGTTGTTTCTTTTAGTAGTTTGTATATTTTCTTTAGTCTTCTTTTTTGCCTGGCTTTATTTTCGAGAAAATACAAAAAGTTCATGTATTATTCAAAAACACAAAAAAAAGCATAAAACCCAAAAACAAATCAAAACACAAATTCAGAAGTTAGCATTCAACAGTGCAGAAATTTAGTTTGGGGAGAACTAGGGTTCTTACAGAATAGCTGTACATCTATGCTATTTTGAGAAGTTAGAATTGAATTAAGAGTCTTCCATGTACCTAGTAGGGGATTCGAGATTGTGGAAGGTATAATTAGATAAGGGCTAACTGAATAGTCAGCAGCAGGTAAATAGGTAAATAGGTAATTACTTACACCAGCAGTTACTTGAATTAAAGGGGATGGTTACTTCATGCAAAAGAATTCCCCACTCACCATGTATGGTTGGTAGCAACATCTTTCATATACGGTCCTTTTTCTAGAAAGGAGGGACCATTTGCTGTAGATTAGTTGCAACCAACAAGGAACCCTGCCACTGGGTATTTTGAGTTAGGATATACAAATTTATGTTATCATATTGTAAATGAGATCTTCTGTATCTATTATTTTCTTAATAGATATTAATTGAGAACTGCATATTCTTTTTGTCTTAATTCTTTTCAGTCTGCTTTGTTTGTTTTCATCTGAAGTGAGTTTAACAAGTTGCAGCCTCTAGAGAAGTGTCTGCATTAGTTTGGTATCAGAGCATCTTAAGATGCTGGTAATGGAGAGTTTGTGAGAAATGTTTTGATGGTTGAATGGGCAATTGTGGTTATGGCTGTGAATGCAAAGATAGAGCTTTGTCATAATGTAAGAAAAAGGATATCATGGTGGAAGAAAAAATAAGACAAAGGCAGAGGTAGAAGCTAACAGAATACCAACAAAAAGAGTTGTAAAGATTAGAGATTGAGTTGGAAGAGTTATGGTGGATGTTGGAGCAGTATGAGACATGCGATAATAGTAAAGCAAAGTGTAAGAACCCTTACAGGTTCAAACTGAAATTTTTCCCCTGTGCTGGTCTGAAAATTTTGATTTGCTCTTAACTTTGATTTCAACTAGGGTTTACTATAACATGCAGATTGAAAGATTCCAAGCACAAATAGAAAGAAATGAACTTGAACATAGACTTTAGGCAATTAAATTGGGCACATAAACATAGATGGACATACCCAACAAAGATAGCTCAACTTCTTATTTGATTTGAAAGTTGATTACAAAAAGAGAGGGTTGGAAGTACAAACAGTCAGGTCTGATTTGAATTTCAGACCTCCAATTACATCCACTTGTGCCAAAACACAAGTCCAAACCTTAGCTATGTGAAGTGGGATGATATGCCTAGCTGGAGATGACTAAAAATCGACTGTAGCAGCCCATTGGAGATTGTAGATGCCCAAAAACTCTTCAGATATGATAATGAAGTCAGCTTGAGGACTACTGTACCAAAAATCTGGTTATGCTTGGAGCTGGAAATCGCCAAAACTATCCCCCTTTGCCACACGAACTTCTTGGAAACCTTCTTCCAACAAGTAAAGATGAAAGTGTCACCAAAACAAGGTCACAATCTACAACTGAAACTTCACCAAAACAATTTGTTTAAGCTCTATGATGAACTCTACTTGAATTCATCTCACATGGTGGAATGGGAGCATCACCATACCCCAATATTCAAGGGAGCATCACCTTGAATAGACTGAAAATTACTTTCAATCAAGAGACAACTCTCTTCAATCAAAATAGCAACACAAAAACATACCTTTCTCAACCTTCCAAGCCTTCTTAAATAAGGCCTCAAAGCAAAACCGCCCTAAGAAGAGAATTAGATTTGTTTCAATAAAATATTCACTTACTTCATGGCTAAGGCACCTAGCCCAAGTTGCCCTAAAGAGGATCTGATTTGCTCAATTAAAATATTCAATATCTTCTTGGCTAAGTTTCCCCAAACTGCCCTAGGAAGATCTGATTGCCTTTTTGCCTTTTTGAGCATTATAAAATTCTATTTTTGGAAGCTTCCTTGAGCCGCCCAAGGAAGAGATCAGATTTGATCTTAAAACACTATTTTTTGGTAGCTTCTCCCTTAAGTCACCTAAACTGCCATAGGAAGGGGAATCTTCTAGAAACATATCTGATTTGATGAGGTCGACTCACCTCCTTGCTTGCTTTGTCCTCCTTGTTAGCTTGGTCTTGCAAATAGACCTCCTTGCTTGCTTTGAATTGAAGTAGACCTTCTTGCTTGCTTTGACTTGAGGTAGGCCTCTTTGCTTGCTTTGACTTGAGGTAGATCTCCTTTCTTGCTTTGACCAACAAGTAGAGCCCCTTGCTTTCTTTGATGACCTCCTTGTGTGCTTTGACTTACAAGTGGACCAAGAGATAATGATAAAATAAGATCAACATTATGCTTTGATTGGATTAAGGATAATTCCCTCTTAGTCCCCTAAACATATCTTAATAACAAAATTTAACTCTCATGGCCAAAATCATTCTCTTATCGTGCCATCTAACCCACGGGAATGCTGGATGGGCTAGAATCAGGTCACCATAATGTCACTTCGAGAATGGGGACATTACAATCCTCCTGTTGATGGTCAAAATGACACAAACAACATAAAACAAAATATTTCTATTGTATTTCTCCTGAAAAAGAAAGACAACATATAGTAGCCTAACTTCCAAGGTCCTGGTAGTTGGTTTTCAACTGTCTGATGTCACTCAATTGGCCAATGCAACTGTAATATTCAAGGGGCCTTTGTTGGTGATTAGGAATACAAACTGTATGTGATTCATCAATCTATGTTTAAAGGGGGGGGGGGGGGGGGGGTTTAAATAAATAGAAAAAGGATAGATCAAGGCACAGATCAATAAAACATGAACAAAATTCTTTAACATCCAGACATATATTCTCAACAACGAGTGTTCCTTAACAAATCAAAACCATAACATGATGCAAGTCACAGAACAATCCATACCATTGCATACATTCACAGTGCTTAATTTAATCATCACAACCATTCATCAAAATACCACAAGATTCAAAACAAACTCCTCATTCGTTGCCAATATTATAGATCAACAGACATATAACAATTCCATTCATAGACAATTTAATGAAATAATCTTTAAAATCTGGTTTCCCCTATTGATTCACATCAAATAAGAAATATTTATGCACAACAAACTCACTGGCATACAGACCGATTATGGTTCATTAACCTCATCCAAAAAGTTCAACTCCAACATAAAAACTGTATAAAAAGTGTATCTAAATTAAACATGCACTTAAAAAGTATCTTTGCTCAAAGCTATAAAAATCCTATCTGCTATCATCAGGTGGCTAATTCTACTTCCATTAGCCGACCTTTACAACATGGAGCTCAAAAGTACATATAGACATGCTACGCATAAATCCCTCTCAATAAAAAATTGAGATCCACTAATCAAGGAGCTGGAACTACATCAAGAAACTAGACTGGCTGATCTTCAGTTCAAAAGTTGATTGCCTTGTTGTGCAAAATCTGACGCCCAAAAAAAGACAATACTGGCTGATGAAAACCTTCAGTTCTGTTGTACCAAACCAAATTTTTTGCTTCATTAAGGCATTTTGCTTAAAATGGTCTAAACCTTGTAAATATGGGGTCAAAACTTAGTTTTTGGGCAAATAAAGTATGGGCTTTTAGTCAGTGTGATGCCAGGAAGATACTGACAAAATTTGAAAATTTTGAAAATTAGGGTTTCTGAAATCTATTTTTAGCTCAAAACCCTAAAAAATAGGAACTTGTCGGAATTGGCTGAAATTAATTTTGATTGGCTTATTTCACATCACGATCACAGTGGTGAAGTCAGTTTCAGTTAAAAGTCAGTTTAAGGCTGGTGGGTAGTTTTCACTTTTTCAGGAGAAAAGTTAGGATCTCCAAGGTCATCAATGGCAGTTGGCCAGTACTAAGTATCATAATCTAAGCCTGAAACTCAAAGCAGAACGTTCTATGATGAAAGATGTTGAAAAATATGCTTTTTGACGGAGGGGATTTTCAGATTGGCAAAAAGTGCTAAAATATTCTAAGTCTGGAAACTTTTTACTATGTAACGTAGTAGACACTTGCGCAATCAACGTGCAAATCAACTTTACAATGTTCGTACATGTGAAAATGATGAAGTATAGTCATACACACACCTCGGTAGTCACAACGCTTCGACGTGGTCAAACTCAATAACGGATACAGTGTTTGTAAAACACAAAATGGTGGAAATTAGTGAATTCAGAGCAAATCTGCGCCCTTGTAGCCCAGGGGCGCCCTTCCATTTGAAGGCCAAGATTTGATTGCTTTGGATGAAGGATACTTTCATTGTGTTCAGTTTTCAGTCAGCTTTCCGACTAGCTATGGAGCAAGGTCATCTGAATTGCAGAACTCCGGCAAGCGAAGGCGGAAGCAGAGGTTACGACAAGTGTATTCCACATGGAGATAGTCTAGAAATGCAGATCTGCGCCCCTGTAGCCCAGGGGTGCCCCTCTTTTTGAAGGCCCAGATCTGGATGCATGTGTTTGCTAATGGATTCAGTCTTTGCAGAATTAGTCTGGCTTTTCAATGAGCTATCAAGCAGAGGCGTACCTAGTGCAAAACTCCGGTTATCAGCGCCAAAAGTGGAAACTGCAGGTGAGATACATGTGAGCAAAGATTGCCAGTAGATGGTTTGAGCGCCCCTGTAGCCCAGGGGGCGCCCTTGAATATGACTTGTCAGATGGATGAGCTTGCAAATAGGGTCTTTCTAAGATCTTTTCCAGTTCAGTCTAGCTTCGTAATGCACCCATTCACAAGATGATCCGACATTCTGAAAGACCGTGATAGAGGTTCTATCGAGCACGTAAAACAGAGGATGGTGAAACATATCTACACACAACTGCATATCTGTAGGCTAGGGGCGCCTAACCTTTAGGCCTGACAGATGGGGTTATTTGCAATTGCAGTCTTCACAAGACTTGTGTGCAATTACTCCAGCTATCCAACGAGTCCAACCGACAGCCTCTAGGATTCGGCGAGTGCTCGTACGTGTGAGGTCAAGGTGACAATGCTGTAAAGTGGAGGTGGTTGAAGATAGTTCAAAGAATGACTAAGTATAAACTAGAATTTTCCTTGAAAAAGGCGATTCTCTTTTAAGGGCCTTAGAAGCAGTTTTTTGGCTTCATCGTATCCAATAACATCTCTTGCAAGTTGACCAAACTGTATAGAGAGACAGGCGACACGCGAATCGGAGCATTCCAGCTCTCGGTATCAAGGGTCAAAGTATGGTGTTCGGATGAAAGTGACACTATTGTCAGAATGGTATTTGTGCTATCACAAGCCAGGGGCGCCCATCTTTTTGGGGTTCCTGATTCAGTTTGCAGATACCTCACATACAGTCATTGAATGCAAAATACTTCCAGTCACGCAATGAATCCACTATTCAGTCAGCAGGGTTCATCATTCACCGTCAGCGGCAGTTTGAAGCATCAGAAGGCAATACAGAGAAATGGCTAAGTCTGAAATCAATGCATCAATTTAATCAAAGGCGCCTAATTTTATAACGTGTCAGATGATGATTTTAGCAGTTGTTGCTCCCAACAGACATTTTATCATTGTCATGCAGGTTTCACAGTGGATATCTCAGCACGGTCGCAAGATCATTCAATCATTTGGAAATCAGAGCTGAACATGGTCAGATGTAATTTCGTAGTCAGCTATAAAATAGGAGATTCTTAAAAATCTCATAACTCTTGCAGATGGACGCCTAAAAGATCAAAATTTGACTTTTTAGAATCAGTGAGTGTGTTGAGCACAGCAAGAGGCTATTTTTGGCAAAATGATTAAAAAGTATTTTTTGCATGCGGAGCATTAAAAAATGTGACGAATTTCTTCAAAGATAAATATTGGCGCCACTTTTAGTTCTTTGCATGTTTTGAAATTAAAATATTATTTTTAGTCTAAGACTCTCAGACAGTGGCAGTTCAGTTGGTAAGAGGCCAATCGAATTCTTTCTTCACAATTAGGGTTTCAACATGCATGCATGAGGGTAAGATTTCATCTATTTAACCAAGCATGGCATCTTTTCTCATTCACACAGCTTTGAAAGTTCGAAATTCCTCAAGAGATTAGCGAATTTTCATCAGATAATCAAGCTCGAAGGCAATATGTAAATTATTTTGCAGGTTCAAGTCCAGATTTAACATCAGATTCAAGACAGACTGGCGATTTTGAAAGAAGGCATAAAAACAATTAAAATAATAAAAGACGTCTTTTTCTCTTCTATATTTCTTCCATCTTCTCATCTTAAATTCTCTCACATGTTTGAAGTGTTGGCAAATTTTGGCGAAACAAAGTATCTGGGTTGATTCAGAAGAGCTTTCTTAGCAAAACCCATGTGCCAGAATTTTTCAAAAAAATTTGTTCCAGAACATTTGTTCTCGAAGCTTTAATTTTCTCAACTGAAATTCTTTTGCATGGCTGAGTAAAGGTCAAATTTTTACATTTTTGACATTTTGGGTTGTCTTTGAATAACTTTCTGGACAAAACCCATACTTCAGATTTTTTTGTAAAAATTCTCATCCGACAAGCTATTTTTAGCTTTCCAGAAAAGTTGTCAGAATATAGCCGTGTTCACAGTCAATAGGCAAGTTTTTCAGAGTGCAGTTCACTCAGCTCGAATTCAAGACCAAGTCGGTCTTAGCTCATAACTTCATCGGGACAGTTGATACAAATCTACATAAGGTATTGCCAGAAGTAGTTTTGGATCCACTTAAGATCAGGGATTCAGTTATCAAGAACATTCAGCAATCCGGTTTACTCGAGGCCGCTTCCATACCCATTTCAATGCATTGCGTGGAGTTTGTAATATCTTGCATCAAGCATTACAATTCCGCTACATGAGAGATACGGTCAATAGATGGGCGTGTCATATGCAGTCTCAAACCCCTCGACATCAAGCGAAGTCTGGGTATACCTGAACATACGGATGGGTTGGTCATTTCCATGAATCAGAGCGAGCAAACATTCAATGCTGAATTGGATAGAGAAAAGCGTCAAAAACGTGAGAAGTGTCAAGCAGTAGAAGAAACAGTGGCCATCACTTCAATTGCAGAGCCGCCAGAGTTACCAGTCAGTGAAGTGCCAAGAGGTTTCTAGGTTTGCTTGAGTTGCTGACAAGCAGTGAATTGACAGTTAAGACATGTGACGACCTCTAGATGGTGATGCAGTCATTAACCTCGTGGAGGGGTTACTTGCTTGAGATCACAACCAGTGAACTCCAGATCAGGGCGTCCCACCTTTCCAGGATAGACATAAAACACAGGAGTTAAACTTAGCGTTTCTTTTCTAAGTTAACTTGCTGTCATGCATCTCACGCATGTCTATCTTGGAATTATCTATTAACACTTGGAGTTTAGATTAGATCTTTCAGTTAACTAATGATAGCATTTCTGTTAACTTGCTTTCAATAAGGACGTGCATGCTCGCACCTTGTCCATTTAGATTAGATGTTTTAGTTAACTGATGATAGTTTCCTAGTTAACTATATAGTTTCATTCAATTAGGGTTTAGGAATAAGATCTTGCATGTCTTGCAGGACTGTAGTTGACTCAAGGTGATTTTAGGGTTGCCTACACGTTGAAGTCTATAAATAAGAGCGTTCAACTCATTTGTAATTTAACTTTTCTTGATAGCATACATGCTGCACCTACCTTGCCTGTAGTATTGCTATTATTGTATCTGTTCAAGAGTGATTACTGTTATAATAAATAGTTGTGCCCACCTTGCCTTCATGTTATTATCATGGTGTTTATTCAATCTTAGTTAAATGGGGTTGCTGGTTTGATCATTATTGCATGCGTGTTTCGTCTATACAATATACTGTCCCAGTTGCTTACCTTATGTTTTGTTTATCATGGGCCTATTTAGAAGAGTAAATAGTTGTGCCCACCTTGCCTTCATGTTGTGTTGTGAATCTGTACTCAAAGCTTATCATTTGATGTGTGTGGTAGTAAACTCATTCAGCCAAGCAGATAGTTGCGCCTACCTTGCCTTCATGTTGTGAAGCTGTACCAGGTTTACCGTATATTCGTTTGTTTTAATAAGCTTCTTCTCGGGTAAGCAAATTGCTGTGCCTACCTTGCCTTCATGTTGTGAACCCGCACCTGAGGTTTATCGTGTAATACATTCCCGCTCCATTTCCTCACGCTCTGTTTTCTTGAGGAAACTGGATAGATTTAAAGAAGTTAGCTTAGTTGTAGTTAGATGATCTGCGAAACCAGAAAATACTTAGCTGCAACGTTCTAGGTTTTCTTAACCTTGTGCCTCTACCAATTGAGAACAAAAATATAGGATTTAGTTTACTTTTCTATTCCATGCATTTCAGCACAACGAGGGAGCTTCCTGTTACATCCCTTACATTGAGACTATGAATTTGGTTATGTATTTTGAATGCAAAGTTAGTTACAAGTAACTGTCTTCATGTGAATGTGATTGTAAATTGAATAGACGTTTCCTTTATCGTAACTGTAAGTTAACGATCCTTTTTGAAATCGAATGTGTTCATGGGATTATATTTAAATGCATAATCTTGAAGCCATTGAGAACAATCTAACCATAATTCTTCTTAGTGGATGCAAGATTTGCCAACGCCTCGAGAGAAGGGAAATATCATCAGGGAGAGGACATGGTTAGCAATGGATCAATTTTATCATCAAGCTTGAGTCAGTGTAAGACAGTTGTATCGAAGTCATAACCTTGGCCATAAGTAATTAATTATAATTATTGTAAAATAAGTTAATTCAAATTAATTATCAACAATTTCCTTTGGAGTCGAGCAACCTATTATTGGAATATATCTTAGGAGGTTGCAATGCATAATAAAATATTAAATTAACAACGATAGCTATAATGCTTATGCCATCGTTTTATTTATGAAATATAAGAAAGACTTAAAAAAATGAAAAATGAATCAAATAATAGCTGAAGTCGTCGGGGGGAATGAAAGGGAATAATTGTTCCGCCATCTTCTGATCGTGCGGGGAGTGGAACCGACTGAGATGGAAGCTAGGCAGTCGCGGTGGCTCTTGGAAATCGTGGATCAAAGATTTTGGAAAAAAAAAAAAAACGCCATCGGCTTCAGGGGAGAAGGGTCGTTCTATCCGAGGAGGATTATGGAGAGGTCTGGCGGGGGCAGCGACTCTCAGGGGCTTGTCGAGTTATCCTTGGGAACTCTTTTTCGGCTCTTTCCATTTGGAGACGAATGCAGGCGGCAACAAACTTGATTATTCATTGGCAGGATCTTAAGTCTTGATAACCTTCTTAGCATCCGTGTCTTCACGTCTGGATTCTTTTCCTCCTTCCCATATTGTCTCATCTCTTATTCCGCTAGCAGCCTCGAAAGACATCGGATGTTGATGAACCTTATAGCGAGCTTTTTAGGAGGAGGAGTTGAGTCCTATTCCAGTGGTGCTAGTTGGATTTTGGGTAACCGCCTCTACAATTCCTAACCATTCGGGTCTTTTGGGAGCTCGTCACTTGGTTTTGCTATTTAGAAGAGAAAGAAAATGGGATTCCTTCGAGACTCAGATCGTCATATTCTCAGGCATGTTTACATTTCTTGTTGGTTAAAAATCTACAACAAAGGTCTTCCTTCTTATCGATCTTTAATACTTTGGGAAAAGAAATGAGCGATATTAAATTCTTGTTTTGTTTATTTATACCGTAGTGGGGTCTCAACAGGAATCTGATCCATAACATATAATTCTGTTAATATCACGTATGAGAATTGTTTCTATCAAGACCTACTTCTAGAATCTAGAATAGAAGAGAACTATATAAAATATTATGAAAAGCTTACTCAGCCTGTTTGAGCCGAATTCTTCTCTTCTCTCTCTCTCCAATTTCATAACTGGTTCAATGCAATACCTTGCTCAGCGAGTCCTTTAGGGGATGTATAATGTCCAAGTCTTTGTGACACAGACTATGAAGTTAAAATGTTAAGATCTGAAAGACCCTTTAAATCGAATATGCCTATCAGCATGTTTGTGCTCTATGTAAAATAACATTCGTAAAAGAGGAGATTTAATGAGAACTAAGTCATTGTAATGTTAATCTGTTGAGACCTTCTTGAAGGTCAAGTTTCATCTCTTACTCTATAAATGGTAGTAAACCAAATGTCTTTAAAGATATGAGTTGACAATGAGCCAAGATTCTCTTAAAATGTCTGACATAAGTCGCTAAACCTTGATTCAAGAAGAAAGAATCGAATACATGACATTGTAATATAAAACCCTATGGTTAAGATTTAACCCTGACCTAAAAGAAAGGGGTAACCAATCCTATTATAGTGAAAATTAAACTTTGGGATAAGTATTATCTTGTTGAGCAAGGGTGAGGGTGCTGACGGCACAGGAGTGCCAGCAATATCGGCACAGCAGTGCCAGAAATATTAAAAAAATCCTTGGCCAAGGTATGATGTCAGTTGGACATTGGTCAGCTATCATGAACCAAATATACTTCTGGTCAGAATGATCCTTCTGGTTAGGAGGTACCTATAGAGGAGGGATCGACTAGCAGTATAGGTTCAAGACACCAGGCTCAGAATGGCATGATGATAATTTGATCCTTGTTGATTACCCTCGCGAAGGGCGGATTCTTCGGTTGAAGAAACTCGAGAGACTAGTAGGTCTTGGTTGGGTGGTAAAGCCCCTGATGATAACTCTCCTTCTCTCAGTGATAAAGTTGTACAAGTATTCGACATGGTAATGACGTCACATTGTACTCTCTTTCTCTCTCTCATAATTTCAAGTACACGCATTTTTCAATTAAGATTATTTGCAATGCTGCAATAAATTGATATTTACTTCTGTTAAAAGTTCATTTGTAAAATCTGTAGTTGATTAGTTAGACAGTTAATTGACTCTTTCAGCAGAATTGGAAGATTTGAAATCAGGTAATGATTATGAAGAAGTCATTTCTTGCATTGCGTTCGTTAATTTGTTAAATGGGAACCCTAGATGTATAAATTCGTTAGTTACTTGCTGGATGAACTGTGGCAGTTAGCTTTTCCACTCCTTAAGCCGTAAACCGTAGGAGGACAGCTGTATTTTAGCTCTTACCTTATGAAAGCAAAGAAAAGTGGTTATGGTTCTTGTTTATTTTCAATTACAAGAAATCAGTTAGTGTTTTCCTTTTAGCTGAAATGAGAATTCTAAAAGTTAGTTGAGGAATTGAATATGATGTGTTTATTTAAATTGATTTTCTTTTCCGTTCAAATTGCAAAGGGAACCTAGCAGGAAAGCAAGTTAGTTCAAATTCAGTTGAACTGCGAAGTTGGTTGCATTTTTAAACTGTAAAACGAGTAGAGTGTTACACTTCCCCTCCTAATTTGAAGAGCACTCATTACGTAGTGTGCATAGCTGTCCGTACAAACTCACACTCCAGAGGTGTTAGTTCTTACACCAACAAGTTCAAAGGTTGATTGCCTTGTAAAGTAGGAGAGAAAAGGGGAAGTCATATGCCCAAAATAGAACATTTTGCTACCAACTCAATCCTGCATTGTTTGCTCAAGAAGATATTCATCATAGCTGGAGAACACTTGTTGAAGGATGTCCACATTAGACCCATCGACCCAGTTGTCTTCAAATTTGATTCTTTTCAACTCTGTTGAGGCAAATTCCTGCATATCTTTCAATTTGGTCAACTCCCTCCTAGCAGCTTTCACCTCCTTTTTAATAACCATCAGTCTATCCAACAATAAATCTTCTCCATCATCTTCTTTCTGCATGACCTCCTGGAATCTGTTGTTCCATTTCTCCTTCAATTGATCCAAAGGCTTCTTTGACCGGTACGTCTACATTGACTAAAATAGCTACTACAACTTCTAATTCATCAAGCTGCTCATTCAAGTCTTTACTAGCATCTTGAATTTCATTCCTATGTTTATATATGAAGTCAAACCTAAACCGGATTATGCTTGAGGCCTTTTCCAAGAAATCTGCATCATCTTCTTCGAGGATTGATTGCTTTAGAAGAGTTGATTTTGGCAACTTACTGATATTTTTCATCTTCTGAACATATCCCCTATATTCTTCCTCCTGTTCTCCTAGAGTTTCAGTATGATGACCCATTTCTTCTATCAACTCAAGTGCTGTTTTATGGATTTCAAAACTGTTTACCAGCACTTCACCCACTTCCTGATTAAGCTTGTCAATCCATCTATCCAACATCCCTGACTTACTCCTCATTTGTACTAAATCATCAACTTCTCTTTTGCTGAGTAAGACTGGAGTTTCCAAGGCAACAACTTGTTGGGACTTGGGAGTGGAAACATCTCTTAAGAAACTATGTGATTGATCCAATTGAGCCTTAAGCTCATCCTTTCTTTGTTTATCCTTGATCATCCTGGACTTTGTGGAGGAAGCTACAACATTAATAAGATTCATTTGTTGATTCCTTGTAGGCCTCCCTAAGTTGACTGTGCCCAATTGATAATCAGTCACTTGCATATCTTGCCTATCCCTGTCCACCATGGGAATTGCACATTCGACAATGATCTCTCCTGCCTCTGTGAGCCTTGTGGAATGAAGAACCCTGGCCTTTTTCTTGGGTCTTTCCTTCTCTATCTCCTACATCATTTCTTCCTAATTAAGAGGCTGTGGTGGAGCTATCTGCTTCTTCTCAAGATCCAACTTTAACCATGTAGGAGCACTAGGAGTGGTAGCCATCATTGTAGAGGAAGAGGCAACAGTGGTAGAAGATAGTGGCTGCAATAAAGTAGCTTTAGGTTGAGAATCAACCTCCTGCACATTTTGCTGTTCCTTTTCTGCATTCTCTTGTGCAACCCTCTTGGCCTCTTCCTTATCCTTCTGCTCTTGCAGCCTTTTATCTTCTCGTTCCTTTTTCAAACGTTCTTCCTCTAACCTCTTTTCTTCAAGCAATTTACCCCTCTTTCTCTCTCCAAGTCTTTGAGCTTGTCCCATGCTTCCTTTTCCTTTTGTTGTTGCTTAGCAAGCTCTTCATCATCCTTTTCCTTTTGCAAGCGTTTTTCTTCCTCCCTTTTCTTACAGGCCTCTTCAACAATTTTAAATTTAGCCTCAAGGGCTTCCCTTTCTCTTCTTTGTTTAGCCTTCTATTCTTCAAGATCATGGATCTTTTGCAGCATTTCTAACTTGTCATTCTCCTCCTTTACTCTGAGCTTTTGCTCCTTTTTCTGTTGCTGCAACTCATAAGATTTTTGTTTGGCCTCTAATTGTTGTTGCTGGAGTAATGCATCAGCTTGTGCCTTTGCATCCATTTCCTGTTGTTTTGCCAATGCTTCAGCTTGTGCTTTGGCATCTGACTCTTGCTGTTTCTGCAATGCATCAGCTTGTGCCTTTGCATCTGATGCTCTCTTAGCTTCTTCAAACAATGTCCATTGGTCCTCTTCTGTCAAAACATGCTCAATTCCTACATCCTCAATTTCATCAAGAGGCGTCTCCTCCAGTGTCTCCTTATCCGACAGAGTACCCTCAGAGTCAGTCTCTACTTCATGGATTTCAACCTCAAGACCCTTTTCCTTTAGAGTTTCAGCTTCCTTATGGAGGGTTCCCCTGGGCATTTCTCCACTTGGCCGTTCTGTAGTAGGGGGTTGAGTAGACGACTCACCTACAACTGATGTTGAGGCCCCAGGTCTTGTTGGGACTTCTTCTTCATGTGCTTCAGGTAGATCTTGAGCTGGAACTTCAAGTTCAAATTCCTCTATATCAGCAGGGAAGAATTCCAAGGGTCCCTTAGAAGGCATTATTCTTTTCTTCCTCTTGTACCCTTGAGTGGTACCTGCACGTTTCCTTTTCTTGGAAGTTTGACCCCCAGGCTCCTTGGTTCTTAGCACGACCCATTGGATGCTTCTATCCAACATTGGCCTTGCTATTTGTTTAATCTATGGTCTTCTCTGCACCCCAATCTACAGGATCCAAGTTCTTGGTACCTATATTCTGTACCTCATATAGGGGATCCAAAACCACCCCATCATCTGATAATGCTTCAAGAATGTCCACCTTGACCCCATACTCCACCATGAGTGGGATAGGCAACCTTTCATGATTTCTTTTCCTTAAGTCATACTCATCCTGAAGATCACTCCAAAAGTCTTCCAATAGATTGAAGTGCTTATCAAAAACAAAAGAAAGCAAAGCGTTCATCTTCTTCTTTGGATCAAAGTGCTTCCTAGTAGTGTACAAGCCCAACTTTAGATGCATCAATTCATTGCAAACAACCTTAGCTCCCACAAGGTATGGACAACTATATTCACCCAAATTCATGGGGAACTTATGACAACTGGGCTTATGCTTTATACCAAATTTAGAATTAACCCCCAAAGCTTGATAAATGAACTCCATTAAAACAATTCTATTGCTGCAGCTTCTAGGGAGTAGGTGAGGGTGACCATCAAATCCAACCAGCCTGAAATAAGTAAACTTGGGGTATTGGATAAACCAATATCCCCACTCTCTGATGAATGCCATGGCCTCCTGGCTCAATCTATATCCTGCATCTCCCGTAAGATGGTTAATAATGACATATAAAAATGCGTCATTAACCCTTCTGTAATGCAGTTCAGAAGTCTGCAAGGTGAGCTGATCATAATAATTCCACACCTTATTCTGTCCATTAGCTTCTCCCAAAATCCCCACTCTGTTTAAACCTGGAAAAATACCTCTTCTTGCTGCTGCATAAATGACATAAGAGGCCATGAAGAAACTCTTGGTTTCTCTCACTCTAATCATTTGGTTGTGTATGCTTTCAGACACAATATGGGCCAATCAAATTGTTGCCTGCCATCTAGGATTGTCTGAATGAATGGAAACTTCCATTCTTTAAAGTGAAGAGCATCCCTTTTCCCAAACACTCTGGATAGCATCATTATAATGTCCCCAATCTCCTTGTAGAACTCTGCCCTTTTAGGCTGATCTTGAAGCTTAACTAGAGACTTTTTCTCAGTTCTCATCCATTTCTTATTCAAATGAGTTTTGTTGGCCTCCTTATGATTACTATATATTTTCAAGGCCTCCGCCTCGTTGAGTTGCCTAGGATTCTTTGGAGTGGGCACATTGAACATGAATTGAAACATTTGAGGAGTTAAATCAATGATGACATTGCCCTGCAAATCCACACATTGTCTAGTAGTAGGATTATAGGCTCCAGTTGTTGTCATTATTAATTTAGGATATTGGATTGACAAAGGAAATATAGTGATATGAGCCAAGCCCGATTCAACTATTCTTTGGGTCCTCCCTGTTACCTCTTCAACAAACGTTTCAGAGTGCAATTCCTCGCAATGGAACGTGTTGTGACCTTTTCACACATCACCCCATTCAAATGGGGACCCCCAATTTTTGCTCCATTCTGGTCTTTTGGCTTTAGTTTTGCGTCTCTATATCTCTCTCTCTGATCTTCTGTTCTTCCGAGGATGTCCCATCTTTTGACCTAATTAGAAATTTTGGCTAAGTCTATGAAATTAGGGTTTTGTTCTTCAGGCTGGATTGAGATCAAATCAAGTTGGTAAGTTGACATCTGAGCTTGGGATTGCAATTAGAGAGCTCATGGTAGGATCCCACTGCAATCTTACTGAAATCTGACAACTTACTATTTTTAGTAAGTACCTAATATGGAGGCCTTCTCCTCAGGATTTTGGGATTCTAACTACTCCAGAGCATCCAGGCAGCTTCAGAGTGCCTACACATGAAATTTGAACAGGATCAGACAACTGGCTATTTTTGGCAGTTCAGCCTTCAAAGGCTATTTCCAGGGTTTAAACATATGATTTTCCAATGCACGATTGGAGGATCAATCTGGGTTTTTCAAGGCCTTCGCGATGGTATAACATGCAAATCAAGATGGTGACTTTCAACAGTACAACCTTCAGAGGCTATTTTTAGGGTTTGCATGCAGAGATTTTCAGTGCATGTCCGGATATTCCATGTGGGTTTTGCGAGAGCTTCACAATGGTGTGACATGCAAACAGAATGGATCCGTTTTCAGGGACTTACTATTTTTAGCCAATGCCCGCATGTCGACCAGTTTTTTGGGTTTTTCTGGATTTTTTGAGATCCCACGAGCACTATGACATGCAAACTCATCCGACATCAAATGGGTCACTTTTCAGACACTTACTATAAATAGCAAAATCACTCCAACAGCTCCTCGACACTTCAATTTCACGAACAAAGCAACATGCAGCAAAAATCAAGTCAAACAGAGACTATTCAAGGCACATGCATATCAAATTAGGGTTCCCAACTTCGATGCCTAAAAAGTAGGGTAAGAAGCCAAAATTTTGAAAAACGAAGGTATCCCATCACAATCAACATCCTTCAGGCAATCTACTGGTAAAATTTGGGCGCAATCCGAGCACTTACTATTTATAGTGAGTCGTCTACAGAACATGGCTATAAATAGCAGGCCAGCATGAGGGGCAGGTGTGAACAGGTTCACCAAGTGATGAGGACTACGTGGTGAAAATTCAAGTCAAACGGAGCTGCAAAAGTGAAGCAATTTTAGGGTTTGCTAAAAATAGCAGACGGGCTAAAAATAGCAGATGAGCTTGGACAATAGGTATAAAGGGGTAGCTGGGGCATTGAAAATTTCCAAGTTAAGAGCTAGGGTAGGCAGGTTGAAAATAAGCCAAGTGTTCAGATACGCCAAGAAGGGGGCATAAAATTTGCCTAAGTCAAAAATAGAAGTATACCCTCTCATATGCGCCCAAGCAAGGAGTAATGTGAGAAATAATGCTAAGTAGTGAAAATGAAAGTGCTACCTTCAAAATGCGCCCAAGAGGGAGAAAGACTTGAGGAAAAGGTTTAAGGCAAGCTGAAATGAGAGTGGACCCCTCTAAATGCACCCTAGGCAAGTGGTTGAGGTAACAAGGCATTAAAATATTCTAAGTGGTGAAGATGAAAGCAGCACCCTCCAAATGCGCCCAAGCAAGGATTGGAGGAGAAACTATTTCTAAGTGTTTGAAAGTAGGAGCATGACCCCCTAAAATGCGCCCAACTTAAAGGGAGATTGTATGTTGGCTAGGAAAATTGCCTACGGCAAGAAAACAAAAGCAGCAAGGGTGAAATGCACCTTCAACATGGAGGATGTTTAAAAAAGTTTCTAAGTATGAAATGAAAGCCCACTCCCTTGAATGCGCCCTTGAGAAGAGGAAGTTGTTTGCAATTTTTTTTTTTTTCTAAGTTATAAAGTGAGAGTTGCCCCCTCTAAATGTGCCCATCATGAGCAAGGGTGAATAAATTTTATTCTAAGGCAAAGATAGAAGCTACACACTTCAATATGCGCCCACCTTGTGATAGAAGCTTGAATATTCTCTAAGGCATGTGAAACATGAACCTCAAAGAGCCTGAATGCGCCCCAACTAAGAAGTGAGTTGAAGGAGATTTGCTAAGGCGTGGAAAGTTGCAGCACATTGCCTCAAAGGCGCCCTTGACTTGAGGTGAAGGAGCTTAAAAAAGTTCTAAGTATGAAAATTGCAGCACACCCCATAGAATGCGCCCAAGGGGAATGAGGACCTGTAAAAGCTTCTAAGGCATTGAAAGTAGAAGCTAGAAGGCTGATATGCGCCCAGCCAAGGTTAATGAGGTAAAGACATTTCTAAGTAGAGAGAAATGGAAGTCCCCCCTTCAAAATGCGCCCTAGTTAATGATACCAAGCAAAAGATGTTAAGGCACGAGAAACTAAAGCTTGCCTGGCTAAATGCGCCCAAGCAAGGAACATGACTTGGAAGTATTTCTAAGTCATAAAATGAAAGAAGCCTACCTCAAATGCACCAAAGTAGGTGAAGGGATAGTGAAAGCCTTGAGGAAATTGTCTAAGGCGTGGAAAATAGAAGTTGAGAGGGCTAAATGCGCCCACCTTGAGTGAATGTTTGAAAAATTTCTAAGGCATAAACATGAAAGTGCAAGATGCTAAATGCGCCCAAGGTTGCTGAAAGGACATAAACGTCTAAGGCATTACATTGAAAATATAAGTTGATACATGAAAATGAGCCCTTCATGGGTAAGTTGACAAAATTTTAAAAAATTCTCTAAGGCATTTCTAAGGTGAAGTGAGAAATGCGCCTAAGGAGGAGGTGATGCTAAATTTTTTTCTAGAGGCAAGGTGGTATGTGCCCATGAGCAGGGGGGAATTCTTTAGGAAAAAGGGAAAAACGCAGAGGCATAAAAAATGAAGACTGCAGGTGTGAAGTGCGCCCAAAATAAAATGGAATCAACCTTAGCAATTTTTATTATTCTTCAAAAATAATAAAAATTAAACTTACCCCTTCGTTTGGACACACATGAAAATAATGATTTTTGAAGGAAAATTTCTTCTGAGTATTGGACATTTCCCACTGGGAGATGATTTAAAATTCTTCCACACCTTGCTCGTGTTGTTTCGACGAAGATTTTATCCTGGCACCCGTTTAACAAACTTCCTAAGGCTCAGATGAATAAATTTTCTAAGGCAGAGAAAAGTTTTTATAAAAAAATGCCTCGGCTGGCGAAGTCAAAATGAGTGCCTAGATCACAGTGGATGAAATTTATGAAGAAGGCAAAATTGTCTAAGGGAAGGAAAAGTAAAGCAACAAGGGGTCAAATACACTCACAGGGTAGAGATGAAATATTTTCTAAGGCATAAACTCCAAGCACAAAGTGGTGGATGCACCCTTGAAAAGGACCTTATGAAATGAACACCATGCACCCAGATGTTGAAAAGTTATGAAAGTTTGCTGGAAATGATGAACTCTATCGAGACTTGGAGGTCAAGCAGACCTTGGAAATCGGAACATGGGAACTAGGTAAGTGAAGAGATTTTATCTTATAAATGTTCTGATGCTCTTTTCGTTTTGTAGGATGAACACCGGAGCGTGAAGACTTGAGGTGATGAAGTTGGACAATGTTACAACTTTGGAAAAGGGAAACGACAGTGAAGATTTGTCTAAGGCATTAAGAACGTGATGCAAAAGAGGCTAAATACACCCAAGGCAGCGAGCTGAAGAAATGTGAAGCTAATAAGAGGAAATGCATCCAGGAATGAAAGCAACAGGAGGACTTAACGAAGAAGAACTTTTTGCAAGGAGGATTTGAACCGAGTGTTGTTGCCTCCTAACGCAACAAAATTGACAGGCATAACAGTGGGAACATGTTTCTGGACGAGAATCTTTTAGAGGAAGATAGTGGGCATTAATTGCTCATGGTGGTTTGTGCAGAGGAGTGGAGAATATTCTGTTCATTTATTACCCCACTCCTCTTTGTGGCAGTTTTTAGGGCAAAAACCCTAATTAGGGCATATGTGGCTCAATCTGAGCCCTTCATTGTAATTCAATCTAAGCCGTCCGCTGGACTGGGCCAACTATAAAAGGGGCATCCCCCCCTCGTTTGTAATCTATGTTAGAATAGATCAAGAAGTCAGAGAGGATAGAAGATAGAAGTTAAAATAGAAGTAGCATAGCATAGATTGCATAGTTTAGATTGAAGAGGAAAGGAAGTTTTCCCATTGAGGACTTTGTAAGAAGTTGTTGTGAACACTCTCATGATATAAAGAATTTTCATTGATTGGTGATTCCTTCTTTTATTGTGAGTAGCTAGCAAGGTTTTTTCGTCTTTCCAACTCAAAGTAGATAGAGTAAAATAGACTTTTATTTCATGCAAGTAGTTGTTAGCTGTGGAATGTGGCATTTAATTTGAGCAAATCTTCTTTCGTCCATACCACTAGCGGGCTTGCTGACGGTAAGTTCGCCTTGCGTGGTCAACTGGAGTAATAGCACTTAACTTCGATTGTGGCTCATATGTCCATATGCATTGTTGTGATGGTATGAACATGTTGTGTTATGATTTGAACACTTTTCTCATCCTTTGAAGATTGCACCAACTTTGTCGAAGTTGTCCGAAGGGAGGCAAAGCAGAGTCTGGTTCAAAGATTATTTAGGTTGATTCCCATATTCCACCCTTTAGAAGTAGATTGTAGAATCCCTACCCCTATTCCTTTTCAATTCAGTATTTTCAGGTTAGTTTAGATATCAGAGCATTATAGTCAAATCTTTCATCTGCTTCACTTAGTTGAACAATTACGTAAGTCCCCTTGGAATACCCAGTATATTCACATCAACCAACTGGGTCTATTCGCAATAAAAGGAACCTTGGAGTTGAATGCATGAACTTTCATGCAATCTTAGCATGCATAATACTTTGATCAAGAGAGAATAGAGTGACTGTTGGACATTTTATTCTGTGTTGGTGTTGTTATAAAAAACACGTCAATAGAATGAACCCAGGTTGGTATCAGTTATGTCTGCCCAATCAAAATCCACTTTACTAGCATTGATGGCAAGACCCTGATGATTATACCTCAAGGTATAAGGGAGTTGTACTGGCTTAACCTTTTTAGGCTTTGCTCCTGGTTTTGCAGTCTCTGTAGGTTGACTCCTTTGAGAAGCCTCACTCAATACTCCTGACATCTTAATTTCTGCAACAAAACTCAATATTAGATCCACAAGAAGTATGAAAAACTAGGTCAGAGATCTCACCTTTCATATACACCGGAGGCGGGACCAGGCGGAAGGCATCCCTAGAAAGCTTTTAAAACACTGTCGGGGTTGGGACCGAAATGGACATTGAACTCACAACAAACTATATAGCGGGATCAGAGACGGAGTCAGAATGGTAATCAAGACCGGGATCGGAATGGAAATCAGACTTGGTACAATGAAGAAGTTTCAAATTTATATCCCGTTCCACCTCCACTTCCGACAAATTGAAAGATATTTTGATAATTTATAATTCATCGGAAGCGGGCTCGGAGACAGATCCGACATCCATTGCAAACAAAGATTTGAGAATAGAATTAATCCTGGATCCGACTTCGTTTAAAACAAACATGACGTCATTAGAAATTTCGACAGTAGAACGAATGACATCATGGCCCAAAAACAAGGTCACCTGATGTAATGTCCCTTTTTTCACGAGCATCAGAGTTGGGGATTAGCCTATTTTCCTGACCCTCGTAGGCTAATAGTTTTGGATAGAGGGTTTCGTGGATGGGCACTTGGTTGTCAATTTGCAGTGTGGATCTTCGGAGTATGGTGACAGGGTGAATTGCTACGTTTGGCATGATACTTGCGCTTAAATTTATGATATTCACCTTTTATTTCACCATCCTCGCCCTAGGGACCATGTGTCTTCAAAAGGAAGGGGTCACTTTATATTTTTCAGTTACTATTCATTCATAAAGTGAAAAAAGAAATAACTTAAGTGAATAGTGCTCACTTTTATGAATAGTGTTTTTTAATGCAAAAACCTATAAATAGAAGGAAAAGTTCGACCCTCTTCATATGTTGATCATTTTGTTTGAAGAAACTTTGGAATGTGATTTTGGAGGAAGAAGGAGGCTAGGGTTTCTTGATTTCTTGCAGTGGGTAAGCCTGGTGGGGCTTTGTTCTTCGTATTTGAGTTGCTTGAGGGTGTGAAACACCACCTTAAGGTTGCTGGTCAGTTTTTGGTGGCTTCATTTTGGAGACACAAGATGTTGAATGCAGTTATTAGAGCTAGTTTTTAGTGGGTTTTGAGCCGCCATAGACTTCAATCGCGTTAGCACAAGAGCTGCTTACTTTTTGTGGAGTTTTGGGGCTGTTTTTGAAGAGCTACAACCAACCGCCTTTTTATAAGGGTTTCAATCAGCAAAAGAAAAAAAGACGCCTCTCCTTGGTGGCTGCTATCATTCCTAAAAGGGGCGCCCTTATCCTAGAAGGCTTCCCAAAGCGAATTTGGGTGGGAGAAGTTCGGGTTTCAAGAGTTGTGTGCACTTCTTTGGGGGCGGGTACTGTAGCAAGTTACTATTCACAGTGTTGTATGGCTGTAAGTTAAAGTATGGTTTATGAATAACTTAGTTTTGAATCTGATGAAAACTATATGTTGTAAGCATCTTATTATGTAATGAAGAAATTATATTTGGCCTCTAACTTGAGCAATGTACTCAAGTTGTTTCAGTAGCTTAGTTTATTTGAAGCTTTCATTGTATGCATATGCTCTTTAGTACCATTCTAGCATTACTAGCAAACAAACTTAGAAGCACAAAAGAGAAAACACAAACCAAAACAAAATCAGACCTTCAGAACACAGTGAAAGAAAAATCAGCAGAGTGGTGGAACACTACACTTGACAAGCCAAGGAGGCTTAAAATAACAATACTAAACCATCCCCCATATGATCGAGGGGAAACACAACAACTAGGGCACAATTTTAAAACTAATCAAAGATGCGCGAAACCCTAGTTTATTAAAAACCTTCGACTTAAACAATTAGGGCACAACTTAACCCTACTCGAAATCAACAAGTCAACACGCAAAAAGACTGGCAGGTAAAGTAACGGATCAAAGAACACCATATAACCATTTAGCAAATGATTGACACCCCAAAAACCCAGGGCACAACGGTACGGGCGCGAAGAAAATGCGAAAACGACTGTTGCAAAGTAAAAACAAATGAGAAAATGATAGACAGCTAAATAAAACAAAAATAGCAGTGTTCCACAGGGACGCGTCCCCCCCAAAAAACCCCGCGTTTCCTAGAGGGGGATGTCTCGGAGACTTGGGGACTTGGGGGAGATGTCCCCCCACCAAGCCACCACTAGCGCCACCATCCCACCACTAGTGTCGCTGTCTCCAAGATGCTGCTAGGACTTTGAGGACGTTGGGGTGTCCTCAAGACGTCTAGGGGACTCCTAGTTGTCTCCAAGATGTATAATTCTTATACTTATACATCTTTTAATAACTTTTTTTTCAAGTACTATATGTATTTCAGCACCCTATCGCCGCCTCGCCGCCGTCCCCCCGCCGTCCCCCTGCCGTCCCCAAACTTAGGCCCCCCGTCGCCACGTCTCGGAAACGCATCCCCTGCCGTCCCCCCGTCCCTGTCGCCAAAACCCCGTGGAACACTGAAAAATAGAGAAAGAACCGAAGACAAAGGAAACAAAAACAAAACCAAAACAAAAGAAAAGCAAAGCAAACAAGCAAGGATTCGAACGAAAAGAGTCACGAACCCCGCGAAGAACGGCATACCAAACAAGCACAACAAACGACAACAAAGAAGACAAAGAACAAAAACCCTACCTCAAAAAGAAATCCAACAAGCTGGCCTTTGATGCGAATCCGCACGCAAATTGCTTGACCTCCGATTGAATCGTGCTCCCAAATGCTCTTCCTCAACTTCTGGTTCAATATTACTTGTTAAACAATAATAATAACCAACGCGTTAACCTTAATTAAGGTTAAAAATCCAATTTCATATGTGGGAGGTACCTGTAATTAATGCCATCAATGCGGCAGGTCGAACGTGGAATCGCTGCGGGAACATGCACAAAAATATTGTGCGACCGAAGTAAAGTCAGATAGCAACAAGAAAGGCGGGAGTGGAAATGGAATGAGAACCAAGTTTGGAAACTTTGTCCAAGTTTCGAGTTTGGTTCCGGTTCTGGTTCCAGTTCCGCCAACAACGAAGAAAAAGAAAGAAAGAACCAAAAAGAAGACACTGAGATCGAAACAAGGTAAACAACATCGATCCCAAGTCCAAACAAACAAACCAAAAAGGCGGAGGCGGAGGCGGGATGGAAACAAGTTTGGAACTTTGTAGAAATTCCAAACTTAATAGCCATTCCGGCTCCAGTTCCGCAAAAGGAAAACAAAATAGACTAAAGAGACGAGCGGGACCAAAATCGGAAAGGAGTCAGGGAATGAAACTCAATACAAGTTTCAAATCTAGATTCCGTTCCGGTTCCGGCTCCGATAGAACAAAAAGAAAACAAAGTGTTGGAAGAAAGAACAACTCCAAACTTTGTTGAAAAACAACCAAGGACAAAAAACAAAAGAGGGGGACCCATTTTGACCAAGGCAAAAGATGGGGTGGTTATGCAAGGCATAACAAATGGCGACTCAGCTGGGAAAATGGTTTACCCATTTTCAAGACACTGAAGAATTCAGTCACCCAAAAACCATCTGGCTTATGAATCATGTTAACTTGAACAAGATCAGATATATAGAATAAGGTTGAGCTGGAATCTCAGATGTATGTGCTCATGAACTATTCTGAATTTGAGTGTGTGCGTATATGGTGCATCCTTCTTCATAGACACTTTCTCCACTCCTGAACAACCACACCTAAGATTCAAGCTACATAGGTTGAGTCCTTTAACTGTCGTGCAATGAAATCCTGGGCATTGCTCTGTTGCTAGACATGCGTCCATAGCCCTGACGAAGATACCTCTAGTTCTCTCAAAGCATTGCTCTACTGCCAGACAGGCGTCCATAGCGCCGATAGAGATACTTGATTCACCCATTTGATATTGTGTTTGCCTTTTCTCTCTTTCTCTTTTTTTTTTAGGCTTCACTTGTGGGAGCTTTTTATGAACTTTTCTCAATACTCAGGTGCGATTGATCTGAAATGTGGATTGAGAACTACAATGAATTTCATGACAGTCTTGGAATCGGATTTTTCACTTGAATCAGAGATACAACCACCCTGAAATAAATAGGTGTTTTACTTAGGCAGATGTTTATCTATTTTTGTCGCAGACTTCGATCATAATTCATGAGATATTCACAATGTACCTTTTTCCTTAATAAATTTTAAAACCAACATTAAAATGGTCATAAGACATGAGTTTAGAACGAAATCTTTCAATAGATATTCCTTAAAAATACCTAAATCAATTTTTCTCCTAGTGCCTGTAGCATACTTTGAATAACAACCCCCTTTTCTTGGGGGTAGAAATAAAGATCCCCTACGAACAAGACAAACAAAAACAAAACAAAACAAAGAAAAAAAGACAACAAAAACCAAAGAAAGAACTAATTACATATGATACAATATAGTACAGTTATTCGGAAAATCAGACCTTTATGAGCCAAAGTAATGTTTAAGAAACTGACTATTAATTGGCAATGGAACAGGTTCTCCTGACAAGGCACTCAAATGGAAAACATTCTTGCCTAGTATCTTAGCTACTTGATATGGACCCAACCAGAGTCTATCAAACTTCTGGTGATCTCCCTTCTTCTTTTTAGCCTTGTCCCATAGTAGCACAAGATCTGATATCCTAAAGGCCTTTACCTTGGCCCTTTTGTCAAACTAGCGTTTGACACAACTTGATGTTTAGAGAACTGCTGCAAAGTAGCATCTCTCTGTTCTTCCATATTGAGCAAGTTGGTTAGTTTGACCTCAATCTTATCATCCTTTGTATAAAATTCTTGCATAAACTTGAGGACAGGTATTTGCAAATGGATTGGGAAGACTGGGTCTTGGCTGTAGACTAATTTAAATGGTGAATTTCCTAGGGCAACTTTGATTCGAGTTCAATCTACCCATAAGGAAAATCTCAACTGAGCGTGCCAGTCCTGTTGGAACTGTAGAAATTTTAAATTTTACAGCCTATTGCATTTGTGAGGTTCCATCATTAAAGCCCTTACATTAAGCATAAAGTCTCCTCATGTCATTAATTGGCCTATTCTATGTTGTTTGACCCTTCTTGAATTCACTTGCTCCCTTTTGTTTCATTAAAAGATCCCTGTCGGCAAGACATGGTAGAAGTCTTCCCGAGATGTGTTATCATTAACATGTATTGGTTGCAGATAGTCGGCGGGACTTTGCAGAATGTTTCGGCAACTAAAAGACTCATACCGGCATATGTTGGAGCATCGTCATAACATCACAGCGAACTTAGTAAGTCTTGCCGACTGGAATATGGAGGGGTCGTTTCGGCCTAACTAATAAGTATCGGCATGAAGTCATAGCGACATCCTTATGTCTTGCCGATTGACTTATATGCAAAATATTTCGATGTGACTTAAAATCTTCGGGGAGAGTCTTGGCGAGGTCACATTTGTTTTGCCGAACTTGATGTAAGGAAATCTTGGGACTGCTGGAAAAGGTATTGGTGTCTTGCTGACTCGAAATATATACCGATGGAGATATGTATCGCTAAGAAAAGGATCCTTCGGCGTAAGCTTCATCGAGGTTCAAATGTTACATCGACAAAGTGGTTCGAGGTAAGTCTCACCGAATGAAAGAAGTCTATGGAGATGTTTTCGGTAAGACATTTGATATCGGTATGAGTCTTCTCGAAGCTTTATTGTCTTGCCGAAAATATAATTTCAGTTATAGTTTTTCGGTGAGACAGTTCAGAGGATATGCCGAAGTGTTAAGTTTTCGGCCAGAACGGTAAAGTTTCTTGGTAACCACAGTGTGAAGGGGATGTATATCGGTGTGAGATGGTGGAATCTATGTGATGTCTCCCCGACTCAGAATGTTATGACGACATGTAAAATGGAGTAGCAGTTGTCATATTTGGAGTCTGAATTTCGATAAGACTATACTTTTGTCTTGACGAAAGGATGTGATAGACGTTGAATATGATTTCGCCCCAGATTTGAAAATCTCTTACCGAAGGGACATCTGATGCGACAGTGCCAGTTTCAAATTGATGTTCGTTCGTGTTTCATTAATGGCGCGACGGAATAATACAGTAGGAATTGAATCATTTCTTTTATCCGAAATGATTGCAGAAGAGTTGGTGTGAGAAGCAGAGAACCAGGGCTATTCTCAATTTGAAAAGCTCAAAGTATAAGACTGTAAGTGATTATTTCTTGGCTCTTGTGTTTTCGATTATATAAATTTTAAAAATGGAGTCCTCTGGTTCTGGAAAGGGTAAAGGTAGAAAGCTGGCTGTGACCAGCTCATCAAAAGGAAAAAAGCAAAAGGTTGATACAGAACAGGAGGGCGTTGAGAGAAGATTAAATCAGGATCTTATTGACCAACTGCCTGGCTCGGGCCCAAAAGCAAGGAGATCTGCACAGCTTAGGGCTGAGGTAGATAAATTGGATGACAAATGTAAGTTCATAGGTGATGTCTGGACTGCAATTAGGGGTTACGAGCTTTTCAATTTCCATTATCATAGAAGGCACCGTTTTGAACCAGTTTGCAACCCATGGAAATTGAATGTGGGGAAACTGGTATGCCCTAATGTCTTTGTGAATACGGAATTGGTAAAACTTCTTGCTGATAACTATGATCCAAAGCATAAGGCTATATGTGACCCATCCGGAAAGCCACAGATACATGTATCCCGAGAAGCCATAGGTGAAGTTTTCAAGCTAGAAGGGTTTTGTAATGAGGAAATCAATTGTGAAGAGTTGGAGAAAGAATTTTCACGAATGGATACAACATATAAGGGCTGGAGGTTGCCTATTCATAGGATTAAAAGGGGTAACAGTTCAGAACCGTTACAAGATTCTGAGGGGCCTCCTTATCATGTAGATTTGTTTGAATCTTATATGAAGTATACATATTTTTCAGTATGTCAAGTATTGGGAATGGATGCCCCAGAACTCATGTCAATTGTGCCAATGGTTATCACAGCAGACATCCAGTATCACAACTCCAGGCCATTTGATTATGCTTCATATATTGCCAAAGAGCTTGATTCAGGGTTGATAGCCATAAAGAGTGGAGCTTCTATTGTTCATTTAAGGCATTATTCACTACTGATGCACTTAGTGTTGTATTATGGACAAGAGTTGGGAGTATGGCCATCAGAGATGAAGATTTCTCAGGTTGGAAAAGAGGGTGAAGCATTGCCTATTCAATTGTGGACTGCTATTTGGGATAGCAGGTTTGTTAACTCTAGTTTCATTCATTTTGAAGAGTATTTTGTGAAAACTTTATACAAATTGTATAGACATCCTTGTAATTACTCATTAACCCCTGAGATTAAGAGGTTTCTTCAGCCAAAGGATTTCAATGGGCCAATTGATCATAATTGGGGTGATTGGTATTGTTTGGAGGGAGCCACAATGATTAGGGTGTATGGGTTTGAGGATACTCCTTTTATTTTACCAAGGACAGTTCCAAATAGAATTGCTTATTTGGAGATTGTTAGGCAATTGGACTTTAGTAATGTGATGCTTTTTAGTTCATATGGGAAACAAGCTTTCATGCCTAGCACATTATGTTTTGGTGATTTCACTGTGTTAGCAAAGGAAGGATATAATTCAATTCTTGATAAATTGTTGCAATACAATATGAAAAGGGGACCACCTAGGAAGGATTTTGATCCTGAGGGGTATATCAACTCAGCTAAGGAGAGGATTAATTTTGGGAAGTATCATCATGTGCCTTATCTTTTTGATGATATGATCAGAAATCTGGATGAGGAAGAAGCTGAAGCTGTGGTTGAGAGTTATAATCAGGGACTACAGGATACAGGATATTTGTCTTCTGGAAGTGAAGACATTCCAGCGTGTAAAGTACCACAGGGTATAACAGAGAAGATGTCTAGACAGAGGACTCAGAAATATGTTTGCCCGGTTAGGGAACAGAGTCTGGAGACAGGAGATATTGATGTGAGGCATATGGAGTATAGGTCATTTGTTTCAGATAATGAATTTATAAACTCTCCAGAATTTAAATCATTTTTGTACAAACAGAAAGGAAAAGAAATAAGGGAAGGAGTTGGTTCAATCACTTCTAGGAATGAGGAGCAGCTTCTGGACCAATTACGAAGATGTGTAGATGAGGAAATGGCAAATATGACTCCTGAAAAGGGGAGGAAAATGTTGGAGAATGCTGGAGTAATGATTTTCCCTGGTCTTGATTTAAATTCTGCATTAGTATTTGATAGTTTTCTGAAGGATACTAACACTGTGCATAAATTGGATAAGGATAAGGTAATGGAGGTATATGCAGGATCGAAATTTAACACTGATGAAGGTTCATTAATGATATGGGCTTTGTACCCATCTCATAGGAAATCAGTGGTGATTGATACTGAAAAGGCATTTGGTCATGTCATGACCTTAAAGGTTGGAGAGGTAGACCCTGTGGTTACTGCAGAAATTGGTATTGATATTGCCAAATTGAATAAAGCACAGATTTAGGCGTTGATAAGGGAACGAGAGATGTATAAAGCAAATAATGAGAGACTGCTCAGAGAGAATGATAGGTTGAAAGATTTGGTAGGTGTTCCTGCAATGCCAACCAAAATGCTTACTCAAGGAGAAAGTTCCCAGACAAAAGAACATTGGGTTGGATCGAGTGCTTATAATCAAGGAAGGTACGATGCTATTACAACAATTGTAAAGAAGCGGCAGGTCAATTTGACATCTTGGCTGAATCAGTTGTGGGGAAAGTTTTCCTCTACTATGAATGCAATAAAAGAGCATGAGAGGATGAAGGAACGGGTAATGGATAAATTTCAAGAATTGACCATGCGTAACGAGGTTGGTAGCATGCAACTGAAGGAGCAAATAATATTATCAGTCGTCATCAGAAGTTTTATGATGAGTTGCTCGGGGACAAAAATGGATTGACTGAAGCTGCTAATACAGTTATGGTTACACTTTTTGATGCTAAAGGAGAAGTCAAGGATGCTGCTAGGTGGAGGAACGAGTGTGGTGCGATGCTGAAAGAGGTTATGAAGACATCCTCTGCAGAAGATACATCTCTAGAAGACGTGAGTGAGCGGGTGGAAGATATGATTAGAATGGAAACCGCAATTCGGAATGCCGTTGAAGATGCGGATACTTTTAATTGTCAAGATTACTTGGATTACCTTGCTACAACTCACTTATGGTTAACAAGGGCTTAATTGTCTTCAAGGCTTTTCGTATTTTGTTTAATCTTATTTCTGAAGGGATGCATCCTTTCATATTCTGCATGTATAAAAGCCGCTTTCAAGAGACAAAAGAGGAGGGCTTTTGGTAGTAAAGGGGGATAAGACTGGTACCATATGTAAATGATGGAGATATCAAAAGAACAAAATTTTAATATAATGGCGTAACATTTTCTGGCATCAGTTGTTTATGGTAATTATTGATTAGTATTATTGAGGTTGTCTCCTTATTTTGTGTTTCCTGGTTGTTTGGATTTATGTAAACAAGTTTTTACATCATTCATCAATGCACATTTGTTGTATTCGTATGATCAATTCATTGATTCTTTCCAACAAAGATTAAAATTCTTTGCATTGATCATAATAAACGGGGAATATAAATTGGGATTATTAAGAAGAAACTGAGTGATCATAAATGGTATGTTTATACAAGTTATAAACCAAATAAAATACTAAACAGCTTGAATGTTTGCTAGTAAAATAAACCCATCTTTGAAATTTTCTTGACTCCGTAAATCCCATAAGGCACTGGTCTTACTTCTCAGTTTAGGTTTCATTCACATTCTCCACGCTTGTTAAGTTTTTAGTCTATCCTTTTCAAATATTGGTATGTACTAATCATTAAATCCAGTGTTAATTCATTTGAGAATTGCCGTTGTAGATTAATTGAATAAGATTGAGCTTTCCTGAGTCAATTAGGTATACCCACCTAGGTTCAGCATTACCTAAAGAGTAGAAGGTTGAGTTTTCTTAACCTTGTCTGTTACCCTAAAGCGTATCAAGAAGTTGGCATCTTCTTGAGGCATCTAGCCTGCGTTTTTGAGAGATAACAGAATGGTTGATTATTCAATAGTTAAATGATAATTTGTTACTGTCTATTGTTGTAGCATTGTAACAGTATGATAGAGTTACTGTTGTATAACTATAATTTATGAGAGGGAAATAGAACAAGGTTATGCTGCCAGATTCTCTCCAGAATGGAACAAGATGTAAACTTTGTAAAGGCTTAGAGCTTGAATTATATTTGTAACTGTTTTGTTGTTGAATAATACAATGGTGATCTGGGCTTTTGGAGTGTGGGATTTTTTACCTGAAAGGGTTTTCCCCATGTAAATCTATGTGCATATCTTTTGTTCCATCTTTCATGTTTAGTGGTTATGCTTGATTGAATCTGTTTCATGGTGTTATTTGGAACTGGTTTAATTAGCATTAACTTCTCTCTAAGAGTCAATGTGGGAAATGAACTATGTCCGATTCTGCTTTGTGGCATAGGAGTACATGTCTTTGAGGGAATCTAAATGAAATTAAATTTATTGAAGGCTTTGTTGTTCTCATAAGTTCATATTGTGATGACCATCATTTCCCTACAATAATAAAATCAAAATTTCTCATTTTTTTCACTTTTCTTGCATCCATTCTCCATCTCAAGATTTTCAATCCACTTCATTTTTCTTATGTTTTTCATAATTATTTTGAGGGTTTACTTTCATGATTTTTCATAGTTAACCTCTCAAGTGGCCATCATCTTACCATACAATCTTTCATTATTTCTTCCATCTGACTACAACATATAATCACTTCATTTGTTTTAATCTATTTCTTTTTAGCTACTTTTCTTTTATTTTTTGAAACGATGTTACTTTGAACATCATCTCAAAGAGGGTCAAAATATAGACACTAAAATAATTATTCCTTCATCCATCATTATTTTATCATTTCATCCATTAATAACATTCATCGACATCTATTATCCTTCATAATAATTTAATTAAAGTGAGCTAACATTTTCCATTAAATTAATAAATTAAATTCTAATTATCCACCTATTATCCACAAATTAATAAATTATTTATAAATATTAAATTCCACATAATATGTATCAATTATCTATTTAATTAATAATTAAATCCTAAAACCCACTTCATCTAGTTAACTATATAATATATTTAGTCCATTCATTAGACTATTTGTTTCACCCACCCATACACTCAATTCTCTTTAATGCAAATAGTTATTTTCTCCTAACTTCCTCTATGCATTTAGTTAACTACTCCATGTAAGAAATTAACTCATCAATCAAGTTATTAACTCTCTAATCAATTATGTTGGCTTATAATACTAATTATCTAATTAAAAACTAATCTAATTTTAAACTCCTTCCTGCCTACCACCTATCCTTGTAAGATCCAACAATCTTGGATTAGACTTGAGATCCAAGATTGAATCTAAACCATTTATTATTCTTTTGAAAATCTATAAATTAAACATTTCATTCACTATTTGGATCATCACTTTTTAATGTAATAATATTATTCCAATTTGATCATCCAAGGAATAGTCATTATGTTGTCAATATGAACACCCACATGAGTGTATCTCCACATAATTATTGAACTAAGGTTTGCATGATTAGAATAAGTGTTTTAATTCAATTGGTTTTAGTGTATATCTTTTTAATTCCATTTCCATGCTTTCAAGAAGAAATAAATAACATGGATTATTAGAAGTTATTAACTCAAATGTGTTTGTTCTAGTTGATGTTGGTTCAATGGGAAAATCTTATTATTATGTTGCATCTATTAATGATTACTTTAGATACACTTGAGTTTATTTTTTGTATTATAAATTTAAAAAAATTATGACACTTGTAGTGAAATAATTAAATAATAAAATAAAGGTTTTGAGATCTAATAATGGCAATGAATATTGCTATAAGGAATTTGATATTTTTATACATGCAAGTATTTTTTGATAAAATATTATCCGTTATATAACTTTGTAGAACAAGGTTGCAAAGATGATGAACTAAATCATAATAGAAAGTGATAGAAGTTTGATGAGTGGTACACAAGTGTATTGGTACTTTTGGGTAGAGGTCATGAGTACTTGTTACTTGATTAACCCATCTCCTTGTTCAAATTTTGTAAAGAAGATTCCTCATTAAGTGTGGATAAGATTTTTTTTTCAAATTTAAGGTTAAATTTGGTTGTGAAGGATTACATTCATGTGCCAAAAAATATTTGGATCTAAAAGCACAAAAAAATCATCTTCATTAGTTAAAGTGACAATGTAAAAGGTTATAAGCTTTTGATTTCTCTAACTTTGAAAATAATTTATTCTAAAGATGTGATTTTAAAGGAGCTTAGACTATTTCCAAATTTTGTGTAGCCAAAAAAAAAAAATAGTGTATTTTGAGACTAAGGTTGAGAAACAAGAAAATGTATATGGTTTTTATTAAGGTAAGAATATGTTTTGAAGGAACCCCGAAACCCTTTACAAGAAGATTTTGAATGGATTTGAAACCCAAAACTAGAAGGTTGTCAAAATGAAAGACATGAAGGTACAAACAACCAAGGAGAAAAAGGAAACCAAGGCCAAGAGCCACAACCGAATACAAAGCCTCAAACATCCAGCAACTGGCCAAAAACCAGCCCCCCAAACAAGAACCATCAAGATTTACATTTAGAATTTCTCTTGTGGGAGCGAAGATTCACGTGAAAAGGAGGTTTAGAAAATGTATATGTTGAAGAACATAATGATGGAGTCGATAATAGAAAGGAAGAAGAGGGTTCAAGTGAAAGTTATAATTAGGTTGAGCATGTAGAGGAACATGTAAAATATCTTACTCCAACCTTGAGATGGATTGCAAGATACCAAAATCCAATTGATAAATATAACCACCATATTTTTATTGTATTTTCTTTGTCACATATTGATTATTAAATAAGATATTTTAGGAAATCTCTCCATTTATATGATCGTGAATATTGGATCAAGTCCTTATAGAAGGAGATTATGCCCTTAGATATATGTGATACCTAGGATCTTGTGATTTTACTTGAGGTGAGAAATCTCGTTAGTTGTAAATGAGTATTGATATTTTTTTTTGTGTAGATGGTAAGTTATAGAGGTATAAAGAAAAATATGTGGCTAAGAGCTACCAATAGAGAGAGGGAGTTTATTTTAAGGAAAATTCTCTCTCTTTGCTAAATTTATTTCAATTATATTTCTACTTTCTATTGCTACTAGTAATTTTGAAGCAGAGAAAGTGGATGTAAAAAATAATTTCTTGCTTGAAGATCTTAAAGAGGAAATTTGTTTGTGATTGTTATATGGGTTTGAGGTAAAAGGGAAATAAAATTTGGTTTTCAAGCTAAAATAATCATCGTATAGTTTAAAGTAACTATCTTAGATGTTGTATCATAAGTTTGATGCTTTAACATTGAATTCGGGTTTTGTTAGAAGCAAAGTCACTTATGTTTACATTAAATATGTTGATAAAATTATAATCCTTGTTTTGTATGTTGATACTATGTTTATTGGTAACAATAAGATGATTATTAGGGAGCTTAAAAATTAGCTTTTTGGGGCATTTAAAATGAAGGATTTAAGGGTAGAAAAATTCACTTTAGGAATACAAATTAATAGGGATCAAGTTCATAAAATTATATGGCTTAGCTAGAGTAAGTAGATATGTTGTCATTATTTATGGTGGTTTTCTATGCACATAAGCTAGAATAAGTGTTACTTTACTTGCAATACTAATATTTCATTGGATATGTGTCCATAGTCAAATGATGATTTTGAGGATATGTATAATATATCTTATGCTAATATTTTTTATAGCTTGAAATATGTATTGGTTTATACTATACCATATATTTCCAAAGTAATGGGAATTCTTAAAAGATTTATGTCTAACCCTAGTATAGATCATTGTACTATTGTTAATAGGATATTTAGATATATTCAAGGAACTTATAAGTAATTATTATATTTTCATGGTTATAATGACGTGGGCTAGATATTGGTCATAAAATATTTTGTTGATGTACATTGGATAGGTGAATTTGATTTTCAAAGGTCTAGTATTGGCTTTGTGTTTTCTCTATTTGGTGTTGCAATTAATTGGATGAATAATAGGTAAGCCATAGTTTCTTTATCCATTACTATAATATAGTATATGGTTGCTACACATGCCTATAAAGATGTATTTTGATTTGTTTGTTTGTGCTTTGAACCTGGAATGATTTTGAAAAAAATATTTTTGTTAATTAGTGTGTCAAAAAGTATCTATTAATATTAACTTTGATCTCCTGAATCACATACTAGCTCTCTTTGTTGTACTAGCTTGGTCAAACTAAGAACATTAATATTTGAATCATCAATTTTTATCTACAAATATTCTCAATAGTTTCATGATGTCAATTTTCCTATTAAGTTGAAAACATCAATCTAAGGTCCTATTGCAAGTGTTACAATTTGAGTTATAAAGCCTTGTTAATTTTATCATTAGTGAAGAATGATTAAATAACCTCAGTAGCAGAGATACAAGATTTCCAGTGTAATTAATATCTTGTTGTGATACATTCCAACATCTTCTATTCTTTCATACTACATAGCTCTACAAAGTAAAAAAAATTGTTTTAAGACATCAACAATAAGTATACATGAATTCCATGACAGTCGGATAAACTAGTTGTAATCATTACGACATGTACAATTAACTTTAAAATTTTGAATTCACTATTTCAACACATTATCATAATTTGTTACATAATGCAATTAAGCTTATGATGCCATTAGAAATATGTTTCACCATATACAATGAATATGTCTTCAACCTAATCCATTCAGACTTCTAGATTACTCCCATCTTGTGGTGAATGGGACTTGAGAATAGGGTATTGGCACCCATTGAAAGCATTAAAAAAATAGAAGATTTTTGTGTAATGGAGAAAAATTATGAAAAATGCAAAGAAGTATGGACAAGCCACACAAACCTTTGAAGGAACTCCTGAAAGAGATACCATCTCATTGTCTGCAATAATTATACAATATACACTAAACATAGTATTCAAAAAGGTTTAAAAATTTTCAAGCAATGAAATTGACAGTTGATGTCCTCTAGGGGAAAGCTTGGGGAACAAGTAGAAAAAGAAACATTGTACATTTGATACAGATGTAGTTTCTCAGGGAACCAAGATTAGAGGGCTTCACAAAACATTACCAAAAATAGGGGTCACGTCTTACTAGTGTAGATGCATATTGACGAAGCTTGTAAGAGTAAGGAGGTATGGAGAATATGGCCCTTAGTGTCTAGAATGTGGAATGTGTACACAATCCAGTTCTAAAGTAGATATCTTTGAAAACTACAACTTGTGATGGTTGATTATTATTATTGGTGAGGTTGTAACTGGTAGTCCTTGCAATAAAATATTATATTTAAAGAGGTGTAATTTATTAGAGGTGACATTTTTGACAAATTTATGTTGATTATATCTTATAGGCCCTATGGATATAATAGGGAATAGTATATGAAAATATTATTTGGAAAACAATATGATAGAAATAGATATGCATAAGTTCTTAAGGCATGTGTGTTGGATTTGATATTTAGTATATGAAAGTATGTGATTTGACAATGATTGGAGAGAAGAGATTCACCTTGGAGGTCAAAGTGAGTGATTAGCACTTGCGAGGACTTTATACCAAAATTGTGACATTTACTTACTTGATGATGCATTGAGTGTTTCTTATGTGAATGTTGATGTTTGGATTTTATAAAATGTTATACTAGGCACTTTGATGGCTTATAAGACATAAATTTTATGTAAGTTCACCATACTCAAGTTATTCATATAGTGAATATGGACAACAAAGAGCAAAGGACTATAAGTTGGGCTTGCTATTGTATATAATTTCATTCATCATTTATCTTTCAATCCCATCATGAGATGAGCAATGCATCTATTACAATTATCAATCCAAATGACTAGACTTTGCAAAAAAATATAGAAAATAGAAATGAAATGATTTCATTCAAGAGGGTACAACAATACATGGAAATTTGTACTAAAAAAATGAAGAGAAACTTATGTATTGATCCAAGATAGCCAAAAGAAAGACATTTGTAATTGAACAAGGTTACCTTGATATATATGTCATTTTTTCCACTAGCACTTGTAACTAGATAATGCAAACTATTTCACATAATAAATTAACAATCACATGTATGTAAAGTTTCTACAAGGACCTATTGTCTTAATTATTAAGTCGTTTGTATTTATTTTTCAAATTTGATTTATTTTAAAGATTTATGAGATATATGCCCATGGGTGATATTGAGATATATTATTTAAATGTTTTACAAAATCAAAAAGGAAAAAAGGATATCATTTACAAGGAAGGTAAGTACCTTTCCCTATTTATTGTAGAGAGATATCATTATAAAGGGTTTCTTTTTTCTACCTTCTTTTCTTCTTTCCATAGGTTTATGGCATTTTCTCCCTAATACTTTTTGGTATAGAGAATTTGAGAAACCTTGTGCTCTAAATTTTGTGTCAATGATTTTCCCTAGTTGTGAATTTTTCTTATTTTGATTTAAAATATTTCTTTGTATGTTTCCTTATGTATTGTTGATATAGATTGTCATCTTTTAATCTAACTCCAAACTTTTTTTGACAAGATTGTGTCTATTTTTATATTAGACGTGCTCTTGCCCCTCCGAAATTACTTATTACAAGTATCATATCAATGAATGTGCTATGTAAATCAAATAACTTTTCTTCTTTCATTATAATTGCATGTTCGTACTTTATTTTGCATAGTTTTCCACTATCTTTGAGAAGTATAAATCTAAGTCTTGTAAAATATTTCCTAGGTTTTCTCTTTTTATTTTTATTTTTCTCATCCTTGAATCACTTTTATATATTATAGTTAACAGTACATAAAATTACCCAAAACCCCCAATCATATGAGGAAGATTACCCTCTTAAATATAGAGGAAGATCATCAATTCAATGATAACCTCTCAAACTGTGGTGAACATTTGTCAATGTCCATTAGGAAAGTCACACTAATTTATTAGAATATTATAGTGAGAAATATATTTTCCAATATTTTTTTGTTGACTCTAAAGCGAATAAAGTACTATTGAATTCTTATTCTTTATATATTTGAAGGTACCTCCTTGAAAATGGAGGTTGGAGAGTATAATAAAAAATAGAACCTACACATTCAACTAGTATCAAGAAAAGTAGTTAAGTAATAAACAATTCCTTTCATCAATGGTTGATAGTCACAACAATGAAGATGAATAGAACTACTCTTTTTGTGTGTCTACATTTCAAGAAAATTGTGTTCTTAAGAACCCCAAGCAAGTGTAAATTTTTGAAACTCTTTTATGATAACATAAATTCTAGCCCAATGAAACACAAGCTTGTTTACTTCAAACACTCTAAAAGATAAAACAAAAATATGGAAAGGGTAATCCTCTTCTCACATGTGACCACGATGATTCCAACTACATTGAGGAAGAAAAAGTTATGTTGAAAAACACTCATACATTTAAAGACACAACTGCTACCGAGACAATACAAGTAGATTAAAAATTCCATGCTCTAACACATCATCTACAAAGTGAGGACTACAATACTAATATAGAATTTTTTCTTGAAGATAGGTAATTGTTTAAAAAAAATCCCTATGATCATGTGGCTAAAATATATGAGGAAGGAAACTTCTACCTTGATGCACACATGACCAAGTAATGATAATGAGAGGTTAGCAATGATTTTACCCTTGGAATTTATTATCATAAAATTTCCCTCATATTCACATCATCATGTAATACTCCCCTTCATGTTGATGCATCAAATGAAACATGTATTAAAGAAAAATATTTTTTTATGTCTATCTTTGATGATATTTATAAGTGTCCAAATTTGAGTGAAATTGAAATACCTAAAAGACAAGTTCTTAAACAAGGAGCAAAGGATGATGTTAAAATTAAGAATATGCATGATGTTTATGGTAGTGAGGACACAACAAGAAATACAACATATATGATGAAGTTACAAAATGTAGTTAATTAGCGAGCAACAAAAAATTCAAACCATAATTTAGCATTCCCTACTTAGACCATAGTAGAGGAACTAGGGAGGTTTGAAGCATCGAAAGAGAAAGAAACTTATAATTATCATCCATGCAAGGTTCAAGAGGATAATGCACCTTATGATATCCTCATTCTAAGTTGCTATTTTGAGATATTAGACAAGTATTTTCTTTGTGGGAAAGATATCGTTCATAGTGATTTGTTGATTATAGAAGAAGATACCCCAATTGATGAGCTTGTTGTATCACCTCTCCTTTGGTTTTATTAGACAATGGATTCTTCAAAATAATCACTGCAAATAAAAAAAAACTCCCTTGATCCAAGATGACTCTATGCTAGTTGAGATCATTGATTGGAAAGAGGGTTCATAGCTAAAACTATCAAATGCTTTATTTCCTTGTTTACATTAAAGATATCTATCTTGAGGCATTTCCCCTCAAACTCAAATGATCATAAATGCATTTTGAAATTCAAATGCTTGACATAATAGAAAAAGAGATGATTCACAATTTGCAGAGTGAGATTAAAGTGGTTCAAAAGTTTTTGAGATTTATAATGAAAAGTAGTTGTTCAGGTTTAATGCAATTGATATTTAAGAAACATGTGCACTTCAAAGATTCTAGATCTCCCATAGTGAATACAAAATGAAAATTGGGTTCATATGTATATTATGAGTACCCACACAAACACTTATTTCTCTAAAACTATCAATGGGTTTACATAATATTCATGGAAGGATTGAGAAGGATTGAGATAGGTTGTACCCTACCAAGTACATATGTTTGGATTTTTTCTCATGTCTATTCTAACCTTGATGTTTTTGTATCTTTCATCATTTTTTTTTTGTCTAGAACTTATGTGGAAGTCTCTTTGTATTCTCATTGTGCTTTGTTAGCCTTTGACTCTCTTGTCCAATAGACAATACATTGATATTTTGTTTGATATTTTGGATTCTTAAGTACCCACATGATCATTTTCTCTAGTTAGAAGTAATTGTTGTCTACATTGTTGATCTCAAGATTATTTTGAACTTTTTATGTTTGTTAATTAATATGTGTCGACAAGTACTTCTCTCGATAAACATTTTGATATTCTAGTAATAAGATTTATGGATTAAAACTGTGTGTTACTTTTTTACATCAACATTTCGGATCATATTCTATGATCCATCATCAAAATGCAATGCAGATAAAAAGAAGATTCATAAGATCCATAATCATACTGACAAATCAGATGCTAACTTTATTTATCATACCAACTTAATCAAATTGAAAACATTATTACTTGCATCATCAAGTTTTATCCATGATTGTTCTCAACTTGAAAGCATTATTATTTTCATCAAGTTTTATCCATGATTGTTCTCAACTGTTTCATGACATGGACTTGCATATCAAGTTGAAACCATCAATCTAAGGTCCAATTTCAAGTGTTGTGATTCAAGTCATATATCCTTGTCGAATCCATGAAGCATACGTTGGGACAAAAAGCATCTGCCTTGCACTCTGTCAGTTCCCAATAACATTACATCTGCCAATAATTCAAAGCCAGAGCGCACTCACCGAACATGCAGTGATGAGATTGCACTATTACAATGTACAAAGATGCAGATATTCTCTGAGATGATAATGCCATTTCACCATATGCAATGAACACCTCTTCAACCTAATCCATTCATACTCCAATCCTGTGCCAAATGGGATTTCAGAATAGGATATTGACGTCCATCAAAAGCATAAAATAAAATAAAATTTGTCAGACATTGTAGTTGCAGGTGCACTGACAAAAATCTATGCAGAATGCAGAAGTATAGAAAAGCCACGTGAAGTTTTAACAAAATGTCTAATACAAACGTCATCTCCTTCATTGTAATGATTGCAGAATATACACAACTTAATTATTGAAAGAGCTTAAATTTTTTTCAAGAAAATGCAACTGATAGTTGACATCCTCTAGGGGAATTCTTGGGGAACAAGTAGAAAAAGAAACATTGTACATTTCATACAGATACAACTTCTTAGGGAAATAAGGATGAGGCCTT
>CM021101.1:774359627-774472858 GCA_007115665.2 Sequoiadendron giganteum
GATGTTGAAAAGTTATGAAAGTTTGCTGGAAATGATGAACTCTATCGAGACTTGGAGGTCAAGCAGACCTTGGAAATCGGAACATGGGAACTAGGTAAGTGAAGAGATTTTATCTTATAAATGTTCTGATGCTCTTTTCGTTTTGTAGGATGAACACCGGAGCGTGAAGACTTGAGGTGATGAAGTTGGACAATGTTACAACTTTGGAAAAGGGAAACGACAGTGAAGATTTGTCTAAGGCATTAAGAACGTGATGCAAAAGAGGCTAAATACACCCAAGGCAGCGAGCTGAAGAAATGTGAAGCTAATAAGAGGAAATGCATCCAGGAATGAAAGCAACAGGAGGACTTAACGAAGAAGAACTTTTTGCAAGGAGGATTTGAACCGAGTGTTGTTGCCTCCTAACGCAACAAAATTGACAGGCATAACAGTGGGAACATGTTTCTGGACGAGAATCTTTTAGAGGAAGATAGTGGGCATTAATTGCTCATGGTGGTTTGTGCAGAGGAGTGGAGAATATTCTGTTCATTTATTACCCCACTCCTCTTTGTGGCAGTTTTTAGGGCAAAAACCCTAATTAGGGCATATGTGGCTCAATCTGAGCCCTTCATTGTAATTCAATCTAAGCCGTCCGCTGGACTGGGCCAACTATAAAAGGGGCATCCCCCCCTCGTTTGTAATCTATGTTAGAATAGATCAAGAAGTCAGAGAGGATAGAAGATAGAAGTTAAAATAGAAGTAGCATAGCATAGATTGCATAGTTTAGATTGAAGAGGAAAGGAAGTTTTCCCATTGAGGACTTTGTAAGAAGTTGTTGTGAACACTCTCATGATATAAAGAATTTTCATTGATTGGTGATTCCTTCTTTTATTGTGAGTAGCTAGCAAGGTTTTTTCGTCTTTCCAACTCAAAGTAGATAGAGTAAAATAGACTTTTATTTCATGCAAGTAGTTGTTAGCTGTGGAATGTGGCATTTAATTTGAGCAAATCTTCTTTCGTCCATACCACTAGCGGGCTTGCTGACGGTAAGTTCGCCTTGCGTGGTCAACTGGAGTAATAGCACTTAACTTCGATTGTGGCTCATATGTCCATATGCATTGTTGTGATGGTATGAACATGTTGTGTTATGATTTGAACACTTTTCTCATCCTTTGAAGATTGCACCAACTTTGTCGAAGTTGTCCGAAGGGAGGCAAAGCAGAGTCTGGTTCAAAGATTATTTAGGTTGATTCCCATATTCCACCCTTTAGAAGTAGATTGTAGAATCCCTACCCCTATTCCTTTTCAATTCAGTATTTTCAGGTTAGTTTAGATATCAGAGCATTATAGTCAAATCTTTCATCTGCTTCACTTAGTTGAACAATTACGTAAGTCCCCTTGGAATACCCAGTATATTCACATCAACCAACTGGGTCTATTCGCAATAAAAGGAACCTTGGAGTTGAATGCATGAACTTTCATGCAATCTTAGCATGCATAATACTTTGATCAAGAGAGAATAGAGTGACTGTTGGACATTTTATTCTGTGTTGGTGTTGTTATAAAAAACACGTCAATAGAATGAACCCAGGTTGGTATCAGTTATGTCTGCCCAATCAAAATCCACTTTACTAGCATTGATGGCAAGACCCTGATGATTATACCTCAAGGTATAAGGGAGTTGTACTGGCTTAACCTTTTTAGGCTTTGCTCCTGGTTTTGCAGTCTCTGTAGGTTGACTCCTTTGAGAAGCCTCACTCAATACTCCTGACATCTTAATTTCTGCAACAAAACTCAATATTAGATCCACAAGAAGTATGAAAAACTAGGTCAGAGATCTCACCTTTCATATACACCGGAGGCGGGACCAGGCGGAAGGCATCCCTAGAAAGCTTTTAAAACACTGTCGGGGTTGGGACCGAAATGGACATTGAACTCACAACAAACTATATAGCGGGATCAGAGACGGAGTCAGAATGGTAATCAAGACCGGGATCGGAATGGAAATCAGACTTGGTACAATGAAGAAGTTTCAAATTTATATCCCGTTCCACCTCCACTTCCGACAAATTGAAAGATATTTTGATAATTTATAATTCATCGGAAGCGGGCTCGGAGACAGATCCGACATCCATTGCAAACAAAGATTTGAGAATAGAATTAATCCTGGATCCGACTTCGTTTAAAACAAACATGACGTCATTAGAAATTTCGACAGTAGAACGAATGACATCATGGCCCAAAAACAAGGTCACCTGATGTAATGTCCCTTTTTTCACGAGCATCAGAGTTGGGGATTAGCCTATTTTCCTGACCCTCGTAGGCTAATAGTTTTGGATAGAGGGTTTCGTGGATGGGCACTTGGTTGTCAATTTGCAGTGTGGATCTTCGGAGTATGGTGACAGGGTGAATTGCTACGTTTGGCATGATACTTGCGCTTAAATTTATGATATTCACCTTTTATTTCACCATCCTCGCCCTAGGGACCATGTGTCTTCAAAAGGAAGGGGTCACTTTATATTTTTCAGTTACTATTCATTCATAAAGTGAAAAAAGAAATAACTTAAGTGAATAGTGCTCACTTTTATGAATAGTGTTTTTTAATGCAAAAACCTATAAATAGAAGGAAAAGTTCGACCCTCTTCATATGTTGATCATTTTGTTTGAAGAAACTTTGGAATGTGATTTTGGAGGAAGAAGGAGGCTAGGGTTTCTTGATTTCTTGCAGTGGGTAAGCCTGGTGGGGCTTTGTTCTTCGTATTTGAGTTGCTTGAGGGTGTGAAACACCACCTTAAGGTTGCTGGTCAGTTTTTGGTGGCTTCATTTTGGAGACACAAGATGTTGAATGCAGTTATTAGAGCTAGTTTTTAGTGGGTTTTGAGCCGCCATAGACTTCAATCGCGTTAGCACAAGAGCTGCTTACTTTTTGTGGAGTTTTGGGGCTGTTTTTGAAGAGCTACAACCAACCGCCTTTTTATAAGGGTTTCAATCAGCAAAAGAAAAAAAGACGCCTCTCCTTGGTGGCTGCTATCATTCCTAAAAGGGGCGCCCTTATCCTAGAAGGCTTCCCAAAGCGAATTTGGGTGGGAGAAGTTCGGGTTTCAAGAGTTGTGTGCACTTCTTTGGGGGCGGGTACTGTAGCAAGTTACTATTCACAGTGTTGTATGGCTGTAAGTTAAAGTATGGTTTATGAATAACTTAGTTTTGAATCTGATGAAAACTATATGTTGTAAGCATCTTATTATGTAATGAAGAAATTATATTTGGCCTCTAACTTGAGCAATGTACTCAAGTTGTTTCAGTAGCTTAGTTTATTTGAAGCTTTCATTGTATGCATATGCTCTTTAGTACCATTCTAGCATTACTAGCAAACAAACTTAGAAGCACAAAAGAGAAAACACAAACCAAAACAAAATCAGACCTTCAGAACACAGTGAAAGAAAAATCAGCAGAGTGGTGGAACACTACACTTGACAAGCCAAGGAGGCTTAAAATAACAATACTAAACCATCCCCCATATGATCGAGGGGAAACACAACAACTAGGGCACAATTTTAAAACTAATCAAAGATGCGCGAAACCCTAGTTTATTAAAAACCTTCGACTTAAACAATTAGGGCACAACTTAACCCTACTCGAAATCAACAAGTCAACACGCAAAAAGACTGGCAGGTAAAGTAACGGATCAAAGAACACCATATAACCATTTAGCAAATGATTGACACCCCAAAAACCCAGGGCACAACGGTACGGGCGCGAAGAAAATGCGAAAACGACTGTTGCAAAGTAAAAACAAATGAGAAAATGATAGACAGCTAAATAAAACAAAAATAGCAGTGTTCCACAGGGACGCGTCCCCCCCAAAAAACCCCGCGTTTCCTAGAGGGGGATGTCTCGGAGACTTGGGGACTTGGGGGAGATGTCCCCCCACCAAGCCACCACTAGCGCCACCATCCCACCACTAGTGTCGCTGTCTCCAAGATGCTGCTAGGACTTTGAGGACGTTGGGGTGTCCTCAAGACGTCTAGGGGACTCCTAGTTGTCTCCAAGATGTATAATTCTTATACTTATACATCTTTTAATAACTTTTTTTTCAAGTACTATATGTATTTCAGCACCCTATCGCCGCCTCGCCGCCGTCCCCCCGCCGTCCCCCTGCCGTCCCCAAACTTAGGCCCCCCGTCGCCACGTCTCGGAAACGCATCCCCTGCCGTCCCCCCGTCCCTGTCGCCAAAACCCCGTGGAACACTGAAAAATAGAGAAAGAACCGAAGACAAAGGAAACAAAAACAAAACCAAAACAAAAGAAAAGCAAAGCAAACAAGCAAGGATTCGAACGAAAAGAGTCACGAACCCCGCGAAGAACGGCATACCAAACAAGCACAACAAACGACAACAAAGAAGACAAAGAACAAAAACCCTACCTCAAAAAGAAATCCAACAAGCTGGCCTTTGATGCGAATCCGCACGCAAATTGCTTGACCTCCGATTGAATCGTGCTCCCAAATGCTCTTCCTCAACTTCTGGTTCAATATTACTTGTTAAACAATAATAATAACCAACGCGTTAACCTTAATTAAGGTTAAAAATCCAATTTCATATGTGGGAGGTACCTGTAATTAATGCCATCAATGCGGCAGGTCGAACGTGGAATCGCTGCGGGAACATGCACAAAAATATTGTGCGACCGAAGTAAAGTCAGATAGCAACAAGAAAGGCGGGAGTGGAAATGGAATGAGAACCAAGTTTGGAAACTTTGTCCAAGTTTCGAGTTTGGTTCCGGTTCTGGTTCCAGTTCCGCCAACAACGAAGAAAAAGAAAGAAAGAACCAAAAAGAAGACACTGAGATCGAAACAAGGTAAACAACATCGATCCCAAGTCCAAACAAACAAACCAAAAAGGCGGAGGCGGAGGCGGGATGGAAACAAGTTTGGAACTTTGTAGAAATTCCAAACTTAATAGCCATTCCGGCTCCAGTTCCGCAAAAGGAAAACAAAATAGACTAAAGAGACGAGCGGGACCAAAATCGGAAAGGAGTCAGGGAATGAAACTCAATACAAGTTTCAAATCTAGATTCCGTTCCGGTTCCGGCTCCGATAGAACAAAAAGAAAACAAAGTGTTGGAAGAAAGAACAACTCCAAACTTTGTTGAAAAACAACCAAGGACAAAAAACAAAAGAGGGGGACCCATTTTGACCAAGGCAAAAGATGGGGTGGTTATGCAAGGCATAACAAATGGCGACTCAGCTGGGAAAATGGTTTACCCATTTTCAAGACACTGAAGAATTCAGTCACCCAAAAACCATCTGGCTTATGAATCATGTTAACTTGAACAAGATCAGATATATAGAATAAGGTTGAGCTGGAATCTCAGATGTATGTGCTCATGAACTATTCTGAATTTGAGTGTGTGCGTATATGGTGCATCCTTCTTCATAGACACTTTCTCCACTCCTGAACAACCACACCTAAGATTCAAGCTACATAGGTTGAGTCCTTTAACTGTCGTGCAATGAAATCCTGGGCATTGCTCTGTTGCTAGACATGCGTCCATAGCCCTGACGAAGATACCTCTAGTTCTCTCAAAGCATTGCTCTACTGCCAGACAGGCGTCCATAGCGCCGATAGAGATACTTGATTCACCCATTTGATATTGTGTTTGCCTTTTCTCTCTTTCTCTTTTTTTTTTAGGCTTCACTTGTGGGAGCTTTTTATGAACTTTTCTCAATACTCAGGTGCGATTGATCTGAAATGTGGATTGAGAACTACAATGAATTTCATGACAGTCTTGGAATCGGATTTTTCACTTGAATCAGAGATACAACCACCCTGAAATAAATAGGTGTTTTACTTAGGCAGATGTTTATCTATTTTTGTCGCAGACTTCGATCATAATTCATGAGATATTCACAATGTACCTTTTTCCTTAATAAATTTTAAAACCAACATTAAAATGGTCATAAGACATGAGTTTAGAACGAAATCTTTCAATAGATATTCCTTAAAAATACCTAAATCAATTTTTCTCCTAGTGCCTGTAGCATACTTTGAATAACAACCCCCTTTTCTTGGGGGTAGAAATAAAGATCCCCTACGAACAAGACAAACAAAAACAAAACAAAACAAAGAAAAAAAGACAACAAAAACCAAAGAAAGAACTAATTACATATGATACAATATAGTACAGTTATTCGGAAAATCAGACCTTTATGAGCCAAAGTAATGTTTAAGAAACTGACTATTAATTGGCAATGGAACAGGTTCTCCTGACAAGGCACTCAAATGGAAAACATTCTTGCCTAGTATCTTAGCTACTTGATATGGACCCAACCAGAGTCTATCAAACTTCTGGTGATCTCCCTTCTTCTTTTTAGCCTTGTCCCATAGTAGCACAAGATCTGATATCCTAAAGGCCTTTACCTTGGCCCTTTTGTCAAACCAGCGTTTGACAACAACTTGATGTTTAGAGAACTGCTGCAAAGTAGCATCTCTCTGTTCTTCCATATTGAGCAAGTTGGTTAGTTTGACCTCAATCTTATCATCCTTTGTATAAAATTCTTGCATAAACTTGAGGACAGGTATTTGCAAATGGATTGGGAAGACTGGGTCTTGGCTGTAGAATAATTTAAATGGTGAATTTCCTAGGGCAACTTTGATTCGAGTTCAATCTACCCATAAGGCAAATCTCAACTGAGCGTGCCAGTCCTTAGGATTGTTTTCTAACAATTTTTTAATTACCTCCAACAGATTTTTATTAGTGGACTCAGCCACTCCATTTCCCTAAGGCGTGTAATTAGACGAATATTTCAAAATAATCTTATGTTCATAAGCCCATTGAATAAATTCAGCTGAAGAAAAAGCAGGGCCATTATCACATACTAGGGCGAATGGTACTCCAAACCTGGTGGTGATGTTCTCAGTTAGAAACTTGATAACCACTTATGTGGTGCTGTTTTTGCAGGGTTGAGCCTCGGTCCAGCGTGTGTAGTAGTTAGTTGCAGTCAAGATGAATTTGTGACTTGCAGAAGAGTTTGGATTAATAACACCTACAAAGTCTAGTGCCCATTGAGCAAACGGTCTTACCTCATACACTGGTTGCAAAGGCATTGCTGAATTTCTTTCCCTGGGTGCAGAGGTTTGGCATACATGACATGTTCAGACATGTTGGTGTGCATCTTGAAACACATAAGGCCAGTAATAGCCTGATCTAAGAATTTGATGGGCCAAAGCATTTGCAGATCCATGTCCTGTACCGTGTCTTCCATGAAACTCAACAATGGTGTGCTTAGCCTCTTGCTGATCCAAACAACGCAAGTAAATTCCTTCTATATATAGATCCCCCTTTGAGCATATAATGAGCACTCTTCATCCTCAATGCTCTCTTCTAAGTAGCATTTATCCCCTCTGGGCATCTGTTGTTGAGGAGGAAGAAGATCAAATCTGTGTACCAAGGATCCTTAGTGAATGACTGCACAGTGTATTGTTGACATGTGATATTGTTGTCAACATCCGCCATTGCCTTTGATACACCCTGCCCTCAGACGAGTTTCATTGGATGAATTTCTAAGTCGAACTCTTGTAAAATAGCCATCCATTTTCCTCTTCTTTCTTCCAATTCACTTTGCATCAGGAGGGATTTCATAGCTGGACCAAGAACTATGGCAATAACCCGACTTCGAAGAATGTAATGCCTGAATTGTTTTACGGCTCGAACCAATGCAAAGGCTTGCTTCTCAAGAGGTGGGTACCTGACTTCTGCATTCTTAAATGGGGAGCTCATGAAGGCGATAGGTCTTTCCTCTCCCTCACCTCTTCGTTGCATTAAAACAGCTGCACATGAATGGTTAGACGCGAAAGAATAGATATAGAAGGGCTTTAGATAATCTGGGCTGGTCAAGACAGGTGCCTCAGATATTGATTGTTTAATCTGCGAGAAAGCAGATTTGGCCTCATTGCTCCATTATATTTTCGCCTCTTTTTTCATCATCTCATTAAGGGGTTTAACGATTTCCGCAAACCTTGTTATAAATTTCTGACAAAATGAATCCTTCTGAAGAAGGATCTCATTTCTTTCTTACTTCCCGGCCTTGTCAGCTTTAAGATGGCCTCTACTCTATTAGGGTCTATGGATATCCCCTCTTCTGATATGATGTGGCCTAAGAATTTCCCTTCAGATACTCCAAACACACTTTTTTGGATTAAGGGAGACACCATAGCTTATACACCTTTTGAGAACTTTTTCCAAATCTGCAGCATGGTCTTCCCGGTTCTTCGAGAAGATAGTTAATTCATCCACATAAATAATGATACACTTACCTATTAAATCCTTGAATGCTACGCCCATTGCACGCTGAAAGGTTGCTCCAGCATTGATAAGGCCGAATGGCATCCTTCGATAGGCAAATATGCCCCACTTGGTGGTGAAGGCAGTTTTCATTCTGTCTTCATGGCTGACAAACACCTGATTATACCTAGAATAGCCATCCATAAATGACATCATCTGGGACCCATTGACTATTTGTAATACCTCATCAAGAGAAGGCAGTGGGTAGTTATCCTTCTCGGAAGCCTTACTTAGATTCCTGAAATCAACACATAGCCTGATTTCACCACTTTTTTTGCGCACAGGAACTAAATTTGCAACTCAAGTAGAATGTTTGATTGGGAAGATTATTCTTGCAGATAGCAGCTTTTGCACCTCCTTTTGAATCAGGGGCTCAATCAAAGCATTGAACGGGCGTTGTTTTTGAAGGAAGGGCTTGGCTTCTGGCTTAAGAGGTATGGCATGTGTGATCACCGAAGTGTCAAAGGTCTTTAAGTCTTCATACGCCCAAGTAATGGCTGCAATGTTCTGCTCCAAAAATTTAACTATCTTCTTCTTAATTTCTTCAGGACAAGTCTTTCCTATGAGAACATTCCTTTCGGGACCTGAGTGAGTCAGATTAACAGATTCATACTTCCCTCCATCACTCTCTGAGGGCACCCTTTGATGAGCTCGTGGGTCAGAATCAAATATCCTTTCTAAAGCTACCATTTCCTTTGGAATACTATTGCTTTTCAACTCCAGTATCCCTTCTGCGTCACTATTCTCAGGATCCCAATCTCCCTGGTCTCTTTCAGATTCATCAATTATCTGTCCTTCAAAGACATCCGAACTTGCCAAGAAGGCCAATATATGCTGGTCATCATCGAATACCTGAAAATTCTGGACATTATCGAGGACAGCTGGGACTGAGACTAATTCAACTAAAAATCTTTTTAACTTGGAGTCTTGCATATGCTCCAAGGTGCTAGCAGTAACAGCAAGTGCATCTGCAATCTGATTAGTTTCTCTAGGAATTAGAGTGATCCCAAAAGCGTCAAAGTCTTCAATTAGATTCCAAATTCTATTTCTGTATGCAACCAATCTTTTGTTATGACAAGTATACTGGCTGCGTACCTGCTTTACAATTACTTCAGAATCCCCCATTACCATGAGAGCGGTGACCTTTTTTGATGGGCAAACATAAGTCCGCGAGCGAGTGCTTCATATTCAGCCATATTGTTCATGCAGCCAAACTGCAACCTGTAAGATGCAAAGTAAGTCTTCCCTTTCGGGTTGGTTAGTTCAATCCCTACTCCACTTCCTGCTTTGGATTTAGAGCCATCAAATTTAAGACTCCATAATTGATCTTTAGCTGGGAGCTCTTTCTTTTTTGGGATAATAAGGGATGATTTGCTTGAGATGGGTGGCGGCTCAGACTGTTGCTGACCATCAAGAGTTGAAAGTGACTGGGAGCAAGATTCACTTAAAGATTCTTCTATATTTAAAGCCTGTTCAAGAATCACTCCCTGAACAACTTCTTCGATTAAGTTGCAATCCTATTCATTTTTCATCAATGCCTTAGGCATTGGAAGGGTATCCGGGGCGAGTGTAATGGAGAAAGACTGAGATAGCTCAATCTCCTCTTGAAACTCAGAGTATAGAACTCGAGTTTGCTCGAATGGTGAGGGATCTTCCTCGTGAGAAAGACTGGTTCTAGTGAGGATGGTAGCATCCTTAGCTTCAAATGGAAATTCATTGGTGGGTGCTTGAGGTTGATTTTGACAAATCGGTTGAGGCTGACAGATATGGTTTAAGATATCTACGCAGGGTTGACATGTCAACTCAGAATGATTCTGATAATGTATCCTACACCAATTAGGAAGCAACAAACTGCACAAATCAGTCTCTTCTCCCAATACCAACCTATCTTGTTGCAATTTTTTTATTAGAACTTGCTAGTTGATCAAGATCATTGGGTCATTCTATTCTAGAGGTAGTGTATCATCAAAATTGAATATTGAGAAGGTCATGATCTCCTCCTGCTTGTAAACTCCTATCTCAGTCTCAAAGTATGCTACTTCATTGGGAGAATCATATTCAGTAATCATGTGTTTGAGTCTAGGCTCACTCTCAATTCTAATCTATGTTGCTATCCATTTTCAGGGCAGCCACATGTGAGAGAAATCCAAAGACAAATATCTCCCAATACTCTTCATTAGATCCCGACTCAGGAGCATACCATATGTTTCTGGGATATCGACCACTAGGATATCTTTGTAAGTTTGGATCCTTGGATCCGATCCAACCTATACATGCATATTTTTTAGTTCTCCCACCACATTAACCTCAGTTTTGTCCAACTGAATCACTTTCTTATTAGTCTGGGCAAGACTTAATCCTAACTTCTTGCAAATGGAAAAGGGCATAACATTACCCGATGCTCCAGAGTCCAGCAGATAGTTATGCAGATTCTTTCCATAAATTCTTAAACTCAAAAGGAAAGGTGGGGTACTGGTCTTACTTTTATAGATGGCCGCATTCGTCTCCTTCGCCGAAGTCACTTTACCTTTTCCTTTTGAACGATCCGCCTCCTCCAGGGCTTTCAACACAACTTCCCGTTGAGCCGGGCACCACTTCATAATGTCAAAGTATGACAATGATGTCTTTTGTCTTTGTAGCTCTGCAATAAAATCAAACTCCGAATCATTCCTAACTTGATACTTAGGAAAAAAAAGTGGATTACCTTTGTTATGAGAGTCAAAAGGCCCCTTTGGTGGTGGTGGGTTATTATCTGCATTCTGATTAGGTGGGACCTGTTGTGACCTTTTCACACATCACCCCATCCAAGATGGGGACCCCCTAATTTTTGTTCCATTCTGGTCTTTTGGCTTTGGTTCTCTCTATCTCTAGTCTTTTGTCCTTCCGCGGATGTCCTGTTTGACCTCAGTTGAAGTAATTGACAAATTTAGGGTTTCTATCCTTTAGGCCCGTTTGAGGTCAAGATTGAGTTACTAAGGTAAAATCCAAGTGCAGCAGTGCATTCAAGAAGCTCAAGGCAGAATCCCCCTGAAATCCTACTGAAATCCGACAACTTACTATTTTTAGTAAGTACCTAATTTGAGGCTTGTTCCTCAGGATTTCGGGATTCTAACTACTTCAGCACATTCAGGCAGCTTTAGAGTGCCTACACATGAAATTTGAACAGATTCAGACAACTGGCTATTTTTAGCAGTTCGGCCTTCGGAGCTATTTTCAGGGCTTCAACATACAATTCTCCGATGAATGACGGGAGAATTGATCTGGGTTTTTCAAGACCTTCGCGATGGTGTAACATGCAAGCCGAGATGGTGGCTTTCAGAGTACAGCCTTCCAAGGCTATTTTTAGGGTTCGCATGCAGGAATTTTTAACGCATGTCCGGATATTCCATGTGGGTTTTGCGAGAGCTTCGCAATGATGACATGCAAATGGAACGGATCAGTTTTCAGGGACTTACTATTTTTAGCCAGTGCCCGCATGTTGACTAGTTTTCTGGGTTTTTCTGGGTTTTTTGAGATCCCACGGGCATTGTGACATACAAACTCATCCGACATCCGGTTAATCACTTTCCGGACACTTACTATAAATAGTAGTGTCATCCCAGCAGCTACCCAACACCAACAGTCGGGAGTAGTCAACAACAATCAAGAACAGTCCAGAGCACATGCAAGTCAGATTAGGGTTTCCCTGCCATGTCTAAAAATAGATGAAGCAAAATGCAGAGATGTCAAAACAAAGCATGCCACCATGATCAGCATCTTTCAGGCTATCTACTGGCAAAATTTGAGCACGATCTGAATACTTACTATTTTTAGTAAGTCATCTCATGGCTAAAAATAGCGCGTCATCACCAGAAGCAAGTATGAACAGTTCTCTCACAGCATCAAAAGCAACTGGAACAAATTTCAAAGCAAACAGAGATACGAAAATTGATCAATTCTAGGGTTTGCTAAAAATAGCAAATGGCTAAAAATAGCATGTATTGTGCCAGATAAGGTGTGAACAGGATAGCAAAACCAAACGGAGGCACAACCACGTCAACTCCAGTTCAAAACAGGGTGAAATGCAATGAAATCCTAATTTCTCAGAGTTTACTAAAAATAGAAAGCCAAGGTCACCTAGGGCGTTGGAAACTTATAAACGACAGCTGACAGGCAAACACCCTCATATGCGCCCAGGAGGAATGAAAAATACAAAAATCTCTAAGTGTGAGATTTCCTTGAGCAAAGATGAAATGCGCCTTCAAGAGGCATAGAAATTTTTCTAAGGCAAGAAATTTTCCTCCCCTTACCCCTAAATGCGCCTAGGGAAGGTGAAAGGTCACCCAAGGCGTGGAAATATTCAAGAGATATCAAAAATTTCCTAAGGCATCCTCAAATGCGCTCAAGAAAGGAGGTTGCACAGGCTAAATGCGCCAAGGGGAGGTGAAAAGTCACTATAGGCGTAATGTTTTCCCTCTCACCATAGCAAATGCGCCTAAGGCAAGGAAGCTACATAGCTAATATGCGCTTAAGGAAGCTGAGGAGTCACTTGAAATAAGCGGAATTCCCCCTCACACTAGCATATGCGCCCAACATGGAAGTCCACAAGTCAAAATGCGCTTGAGGAAGGTGAAAGGACACCTAAGGCGTGGAAAGTTTTTCACATATGATGAATGCGTTCAAACATGGAAGTAGCCTAGCCCATATGCACCAGAGGGAGGTGAAGAGTCAAGCTTAGGCGTGGGAATTCCTCATGACACCCTCATTTGCGCCCTCAATTTCCTCTTCTTCATGGCATATGTGCCCAGGGTGAAAGTTAAAAACGTGGAGTGATGAAGGTGAAATGCGCTTGAAGGTGGAAGTCTATTATGTGGAGTGCGCTCAAGGAAGGTGAAGAGTCACCATGCGCCAAGGGGGGAAATAATGCTAAGGGGGCGTGATTTTTAAAAGACCAAGGATTATATTTTTTCCTCTTCACTATATGAAATGCGCCTAGTGAGTGGGGACTTAAAAATGAAAATTACTAAAGAAGTCTAGGCGTGAAAATTGCTAAGTATGAAAAGAAGGCCTAGGCGTGAAAATTGCTAAGTGAGAAAAGAAAGTCTAGGCATGGAATTGCCTAAGGAATAAAATGGAAGAATGACATGCTATATGTGCCCTTCAGAGATAAAATGATAAAATTTATTTTTTTAAATAATTCCTAAGGTATTTTCTAGGGAAAAAAATGAAGAGTACGTCTAGAGGATGGTGCTAGAATTTCCAGAGCTACAAAAACCTTCAGAGGGAAAATTCTTCAGGGAGAAATCAAGGAAATTTGCTAAGGCCAAGGAGCTTGAAATTGTAGGAGTGAAAGACATCCAGAGGGGAAGAAATAAACATTAGCCATTTTTATTATTTTTTAAATAATAAAAATTAAAAGTACCCCTTCGTCCGGATACACATGAAAACGATGGATTCTAGAAAGATTTTTCTTCTGGGTATTAAACATTTGCAATTCAGAGGTGATTCAAGCTTACTCCACACCATGTCCACATCGTTTTGATGGATATTTTGCCAAGTGCCTATTTTAAATAAAATTCCTAAGGCAAATTTAAGGAATTTCTCTAAGGCAAACAAATGAATGAGAAGGATTTCGCCAGAGGTTTGGACTGGATAATTTTGCCAGAGCGAGAGTGAGATCAAATGACTTAGCTAAACAATTCGAATTTGTTCAATGCAGTGAATGATTTAATATTTAAAAAAAAAATCAAATGCAATGAGACAGGCTTATGCAGAGGTGATGAATTAATGATTCTAGAAGTTTGAGATTCCGATGCCTCAGATGACAAGTGTTGCAGCTGGGAAAAGAGGGAAAGTGAATTCGAAAATTTGCTAAGTATAGCCTTTGTAGGAATTCGACCTGGCTATAAGATTTTAAAATCCTCTTCATTCCTCTCACCAGTTGCTGAATGCAAAAATATTGGTTAAGTGGAAAGTACGAATTCTTGAAGAGGTTGCAGTTGCTGAGGAATTCAAAATTGTGAGAGAGCTAGGAGTTAGCTTAGTTGGAAAGGAAAGAAAGACTTTCCCTCTGAAAGTTTTTGCAAAAGATTGTTGTGTAAGACTCTCATGATATAAAGATTTCATTGATTGGTGACTTCATTTTGTGTTGTGGGCAGTTGACGAGATCTTTTCGTCTTTCCAATTCGAATAGAGTAAAGTAAAGTAGATTTGTTTTCATGCAAGTAGAGTTAATTGTGGAATGTGACATTAGTTTGGGCATATCTTCCCGTATCCATACCACTGGCGGACTTGTTGACGGTAAGTCTGCTCCTACGTGGTCAACTAGAATCTCAGCACTTAACTTCGATTGTGTTTAGTGTGCCCACTTGCTTCGTTGTGAAGGGGTGTGCATGGTGAATCTCAATTTGAACATCTCATCCATCCTTTGAAGATTGCACCAGCTTTGTCAGAATTATCCGAAGGGGAGACGAAACGAAGTTTGGTTTGAAGACTGTTAAAGCTAATCCTTGCATTCCACCCGTAGAAATAGATTGTAGAATTCCTATCCCTACCTCCTTTAAATTCAGCATTTCCCGGTCCGTTCAAATACCAGAGCATCATAGTCAAAACCCTTCATTTGCTTGAGCATATAAAATCGAACAATTACGTAAGTCCCCTTGGAATACCCAACATATTCACATTAACCAACTGAGTCTATTCGCAATAAAAGGAACCTTGGAGTCGAACGCATGAACTTTCACACAATCTTAGCATGCGGAACACTTTGATCAAGAGAGAATAGAGTGACCGTTGGACATTTTATTCTGTGCTGGCGTTGTCATAAAACACACGTCAACAGGACCATGTTGTTGGGAGGTGCAGATGTAGTGAATGGGCCCTTATTCTGATTTCTCAGGAAGTGACCACCTTTAGACTGGAAGGCTTGGGCATCATACACATCTTCTTCTGGTTCATTATCTCCCTGCATGGGAAATTGATATTGTTCCTCAACGGTCTCATAAGTCATAGTAGTACTTACTGACTCACCATCTTGATTGGAATTTCCTTGTGGATGGTGGGAATCAGCTTGCGCAATCTTCACCATTTTTTCCATTTCTGGGCAATTAACCTCAGAATGTGCTACAGTATCATGTAGTCTGCACCAATTAGTCATGAAATTGAGATCTGCAACATTAGCAGTGTGTGGTTTATCTTCACCAGACTGATAATTATGGGGAACTCCCCCGTTGTTGGGTCCAGTGTTCCACTGCCTATTGTTGTTGTTGGACCTCTGATTGTATCCTCTGTTTTGATTTTGATAATTTTGGTTAGAGGAGTTTTGGTTTTGGAAGTTCCTATTGGTGTTCTGATTTGTATTCTGATTAGAGTAACCACCCTAGTTGTTATAACCTCCCTGATTCTGGTAATTCTGATTTTGGTTATGTGGGGGGTTATGTCTAAGTTGTGCCATGTCGTTGGACATTTGTGATAGTCTTTTTGAGAGTTTCCATCTCATTGGTTAGTTGAACAGTTTGTTCATTTTGCATAGTCTGTCCTATAGATGGAGAGTGAACAGGAGTTAACCCCCTCCCCCTTGCTGCTGGTAGTTTTGAGATTGCTGGGAAGAATCCTGAACGCCATTAGCAAAAAAAGGAATGGTACGTGATGCTTGTAACTCAAAAATAGGTCCATATTGGAAGTAAGACATCCCTGGGACCGTATTGAACAAAGGTGGATTAGGCAACTGATAACCCATAGGGAGAAGAGCTCCTCCTAAACTTCCTGATTGCAAACTTATCTGCTATTGCAATTTAATGGCTAGATGATAAACTTTAGACAAAGAGTCAATCTCGTTGGCAGCATAAGTTCTCTGCAAGAATAGGCCAATCAAGGGATCAACAACTCTTAAATATGTTCAGCCACTAAGGGTCTTTTAACTTGCGGAACATTCTTTGGAATCTAGTGTTGAATAACGACAATGGTTCATGATGTTCCTTTCTTATGGTAGCGAATTGATGATACAAGATGGCTGGGTCCACATAGACCCTGAACTGATTAATAAAGGCATTTTCTAAATCTGCCCAGCTTAGAATAGACCCCTAGGGCAAATTTAGATACCAGTTGTATGCCATGTCTCCCAAACAATAAGGAAACAACTTACATACAACATCCTGGTGAGCTACCTGAGCACGGGTACAGGCATCCTTGAATGCTTGTATATGTTCCTCGACACTTCTTGATTCTCCATGCATATACTTGGGGCAAAACCTTTTTGGATTTTTGGGTAGATCATGTATACCACCAGGAATAGTCCCTAGTGGAGGGGTTATTTACAAAGTAAGCCATGGGTGGTGGTGCGATTGGTTCAGCAGGCGGTGCTGATATTGGTTGAACTGGTGGTGGTAAAGATGGATTTGTCAGAAATCCAGGTGGAGTAAGTGGTGGTGACAATGGTGGGATCAAAACTCTACGAGCTTGGGGTCTGTATCTAACTGGGGTTTGAAGTTCTACTAATGGTTTAGGGTTGGTAGAGGATCTGAGAATCCTCCCATACTTTTCTGGTGAGAATGACCCAATCCGAGCCAGCTTGTTCCTTCGGCCCTCCTTCTAGCGCCAAATTTGTTGATGGTCAAAATGGCACAAACAACATAATACAGAATATTTCTACTCTATTTCTTTTGAAAAAGAAAGACAATATATAGTAGCCTAACTTCCAAGGTCCTGGTAGTTGGTTCTCAACTGTTTGATGTCACTTAATTGGCCAATGCAACTGTAATATTCAAGGGGCCTTTGCTGGTGATAAGGAATACAAACTATATCGGATTCATCAATCTATGTTTAATGGGGGGGTTTAAATAAATAGAAAAATGATAGATCAAGGCACAGATCAGTAAAACATGAACAAAATTCTTTAACATCCAGACATATATTCTCAACAACGAGTGTTCCTTAATAGATCAAAACCATAACATGATGCAACTCACAGAACAATCCATACCATTGCATACATTCACAGTGCTTAATTTAATCATCACAACCATTCATCAAAATACCACAAGATTCAAAACAAACTCCTCATTTGTTGCCAATAATATAGATCAACAGACATATAACAATTCCATTCATAGACAATTTAATGAGATAATCTTTAAAATCTGGTTTCCCCTATTGATTCACATCAAATAAGAAACATTTATGCACAAAAAACTCACTGGCATATAGACCAAATATGGTTCATTAACCTCATCCAAGAAGTTCAATTCCAACATAAAAATTGTATAAAAAGTGTATCTAAATTAAACATGAACTTAAAAATTATCTTTGCTCAAAGCTATAAAAATCCTATCTGCTATCATCAGGTGGCTAATTCTACTTCCATTAGCTGACCTTTACAACATGGAGCTCAAAAGTACATATAGACATGCTACGCATAAATCCCTCTCAATCAGAAATTGAGATCCACTAATCAAGGAGCCGAAACTACATCAAGAAACTAGACTGGCTGATCTTCAGTTCAAAAGTTGATTGCCTTGTTGTGCAAAATCTGATGCCCAAAAAGAGATAGGACTGGCTGATGAAAACCTTCAGTTCAAAGGTTGATTGCCCTATGAAATAGGAGAGAAAAGGGGAAGTCATGTCCCCAAAATAGAACATTTTGCTACCAACTCAATCCTGCATTGTTTGCTCAAGAAGATATTCATCATAGTTGGAGAACACTTGTTGAAGGATGTCCACATCAGGCCCATCGACCCAACTGTCTTCAAATTTGATTCTTTTTAACTCTGCTGAGGCAAATTCCTGCATATCTTTCAATTTGGTCAACTCCCTCCTAGTAGCTTTCACCTCCTCTTTAATATCCATCAGTCTATCCAACAATAAATCCTCTCCGTCATCTTCTTTTTGCATGACCTCCTGGAATCTATATGCAATGGTATGGATTGTTCTGTGAGTTGCATCATGTTATGGTTTTGATTTGTTAAGGAACACTCGTTGTTGAGAATATATGTCTGGATGTTAAAGAATTTTGTCCATGTTTTACTGATTTGTGCCTTGATATATCCTTTTTCTATTTATTTAAACCCCCCCCCCCCATTAAACATAGATTGATGAATCCGATACAATTTGTATTCTTTATCACCAACAAAGGCCCCTTGAATATTACAGTTGCATTGGCCAATTGAGTGACATCAAATAGTTGAGAACCAACTACTAGGACCTTGGAGGTTAGGCTACTATATGTTGTCTTTCTTTTTCAGAAGAAATAGAGTAGAAATATTTTGATTTATGTTGTTTGTGCCATTTTGACCATCAACACCTCCCTTCTCGGGATTGTTTTCCCTCAAATAATCTACACTTGCATACCAAGTCTGTATTGTCCCTGATTTAGCCCTGCGCTCTACAATTGGATTTAGCCTATTTCCAAAAACTCGTAGGCTAAGCAGAATGGGAACACTTACTATTTATAGTAAGTCATGATACTGCTCAGTTGGCATACAAATGTGGTTTCGGCAAACTTACTATTTATAGCAATATGCTATTTTTGGTAAGTCTATTTATAGCAGTATCACTATAGCAACAACTCAATCTTTTGCAGTTCAGTGTGGCCGATCAGTTTGGCTTTTTGTTGAGTTGAAGTGAATTTACTAGTTTTGGCAGTGGCTATTTTTAGTAAGTCTAATTTTGGCAGTATCATCATTTGCAGTTTAGCTCAGGCCATCATGCTATTTGTGGAAATCCTTCAGTTTCAGTATTGGCATTGGTTTTTGTTATCTCCTTGGACTAAGTGTTATACTTAGTTAATTTCATGATTTTAAGTTGTCCCCCCACGCCCAGGAGTAATAACTTCATGTCGTTTTAAAGAGGGGACATTAAGGGGTCATGTTGAGCATTTAATGATTTATTAAATATTTTTTATTGTTGCAAAGTAAAATAGACGCCTAAAGGGAAGGGGATAATGTTTTATTATTTCACAATAAAGTGAATGGTTAAAGGTGCGTCTCTTGGGAAGTTGAAGTGATTCGACTTCTTGGAATTCAAAGTGTTTCATTTGCCCATTGAAACTTATATATTGCTGCATTGTGGAGAGCTGATAATGATATATTTTGGAAAGCAAAGTAATGCTGCTGGTTTGAAATCCAGAATCTGGCTAAGGGAAAGCTTAGCAATTCTATTCCACTCTTCGGGCCTGAAACTATGGTTCCCTAGATGTTGGATTGAGAGTGTGCTTCATCCAGAAGTACATATTGAGCATTACTGTGGAGTTTTGGTGAGATATTTCTAGTTTTCAAGTTGCTGGTGCTTCCATGGCTGAAGGTCGAATTTAATTACAGCTTTTTTATTTAATCTATTTTTGGTTATGGGTATTTCACCATCATGATTCTATGACTTGGGCGACCTCTTCCTAGCAATTGCAGATTTTATTTTTAAGTTTTTGATTTTTCAAGAAGAAATCGCCCTTCATGAGGGTCGTACCTTTCAGCAGGAACTTGGAAGTTGTGCCACAATGATTAACGAGTTTTGTTTGCATCTTTTTATGTGAAAAATGGGTGCCAACCTCCTAGTTTGCATTTGCTAGCGATTTGACATCATTTGGAGGTATACATGAAAAGTTATGAATAAATTAGCATTTGACAGTTGCTGGTTTTCAAGTACAGTTTGTTGATTTTCATACCAGATTTCCAGTAGGTCTGATTTTGGCTTACATCTTTGGTGTTTGGAAGAACTATTGTTGTCAAATTCATTCTTAAGATGTTTGCATTGAAAGTTAATTGTAATACTTGTAATTTGCAGACTTGTTTCATTGTAAGGCTGAGATTGAGTAGTACTAATCCAGTCGTTTAAATTGCTGCAAATACTTGTTATTTAATTTGCAAACACCTTAACCCCTGACTGGTTTACCACCAGTGCAGAGAATAAACATTTGTATCCCTTTTCATACCCACTTTCAAGTGGTGATTTCCCACTGTTGAGTGGATGCCTGCCGTAGCAGAAGAAGTATTATTATTGTAATCTTTTCCCCCCACTGTTTGGTGGTAGCGTGGAAAGTTCCTTATGGCTGGTTATCCGCCTTGTTCATTTCAATTTCAACATTAGTACTCCACCATATGTTAGCACCTCGCCTGTCAAAGGATCTTGAGTGCACATTCTTGGTGTCGAGTTTAATCTCTCTCTTTCAGTATAATCTTGTAATCTTGATTCAGTAGATCCTAGGGATCCTCTGACCATATGCCCGCCCCTCCTCCTTAAGTGGTTTTAGGGCGCATTCTTGGTTAGAGTTCTTTCATGCACGTTTTGGGTTATGCTAACCTTAACGGGTGCTTGGTTACATTGTAAATGTTTGGTTTAAAAATCAAAAAAATTGAGAGAGTATATTTCAAAGTCACTGCCAACTGCATCTGTATGCCGACCACCCGGATCCCATATCGGTCTCAATAATTTTGCTCTGCCAATCCGTTGCACCACTTTGATATAACTAATTTTAACCACATTGTCATGCTGCAGTACCCTGGAAGATACGTCATCACTCGTGAAAATTCTTGGATCCCAGGTTTGTGAGTCAGAATACACCCCAAGAGTGGCTGGGTAAGCATGCCTACATAAGTCCACCAAAGGGAGTATCCTCAAGTTGCTATTAACTCCCTGAAACATAACTATCCATGTGAATGCTCCACCTGGATCCCACAAGCAAAATAGCCATCCACCATCTCCTAAATCTGAGGAATCTTGCTGCTCTAAATTGGCTATAGGAAGAATACCCAACTAATACAACACTACCTCTCTATCCTGTATCTCCACATATAAATCATCTCGGAGAGGCAAACTAGAAAACCGCACAGTGTAATCACAAAGGACTGCATCAATCGACTCCGATGAAGGTACTGAACCAACTGTAGGACTCCATATCTGACCATATGTATTTGAAGACTCACGATGTGAAGCATGGAATGTAGGATTTGCGTCATTAAGTGCAGGTGGTATACCAAACCCAACTAAGGCATACTCATGCTCTCTCCTTGTGTTAACTTCATTAATAACCTCAGTGATAGTGGAGCTACTGGCATCACTGGATATTGTATCATCACTATCAGATTCACTAGTCACAACATAGTATGGTTAGCCCTGTTTAGCTCTATATCGCTGCCCAACAAGCATGAAGGTATGATCTCTATCTGGAAGTAAGTGTAAGAAATCTGCTTTAACCCTTCCTAGTGCATGCCTAATGGTCTGTAAGCTTGTTGGTGAAAATCAATCCTTAGGCCTGCGTTGTATGAGATACTCAATGAATTTGTCAATCCTATCAAATTGGCTCAAGGCTTGAGCAACCGCCTCCCCCTCAGGGTGCATACTCTCAAGAACTACACCAAGAGGTGCAATCTGCTGAAACTGATTTGCATTACCAATAGGGTGTGCCCCCTTGTCTTCGAATGCTGATTTGAGATCAGCAACACACTCCTTAGCTAATTTGGATGGGTTGTTTATCTCATGGTAGCTATCACCAACTTCACATGAGCATGTCTCCTTATGTGTTTGTTGTCCATCTGTAAGGGCTGCTACAAGAGGCAGATTTTCTGATTGTGCTAATGTAGAATGAACTAGATTCAACTCCACACAATGCTCCTAATTTTTAGCTTCTTGAAGTGCTACTTGAGCGACTTCCAATTCTTCCCTAGTCTTCATAAGCTCGGAAAAGAGATTATCCACTTCTTCCTCCTTTCTTTTCAATGCTTTAGAATAGATTGCAGCAAGGTCAAGGAGGTGATCACTATCTGAAAGTAGATTTAAGTAATCTGATTTCATTTCTTCCATTGCTGTTTTGATCACCTGAAAATCTGGATGAGAAGATTCTTCAACTCCCTTATGTCTCCTCTCAAGTTGATCCTTCCATAAGTGATTTTCTATCAATTTGTGAGTGTTGTCAAAATGAAAAAGTGCTGCAACAATCTCATCTTCGCTCACTTTCAATTGATTCTCCAAATTTGACTTGTGAACCACACTGGATTTAACAGATGAGGTGGGTGATTGACCCTCAAGAACTTGACTCTCTCCAAGGTCTTCATTTATAATTTCTTTTTTTTCCTCTTGCTGATTTGGAGCTAGGGCAGCGTTTATTCCAATCATAAAATCATCCTCTCCATTATCCAAATCATCCAACACATGAGATGATGGCGTACTATCCTCAAGTAGTAGAAGAGGGACAATGTTTCGAGCAACCATAGAACTATCAGGAGAATGCATCCCCTCACAAGGCTCATCAATGATGACCTCTAGGTTACCCATCAAGAGACTCTTGCTCTCATCACCTTCATCCGCAATTGGTTCTTCAATTTCTTGAACATCATGGTATTCATCTTCATCTCCAGATTGATAATCAGCATTATGCAACTCTGAATCTGATTTATTTTCAAGGTTACTATCAACACCATCATTGTTACTAATGCCAACCTCCATACCAAATTGTTCAGAAGAAGTTAGGATGAAACTTTGTTCGGAGAGAAATCCATCCCAAACCTCATTAGTTGCTGATCCACGAGGAGTCTCAAATTGATTTGCATCTTCATCCTCATCCGGTTCACCCCAAAATTGTGTGAAGGAAAGGAGGTCACGTATCTCCTTAGGTAGGGAGCAATACTTTTGGTAGCTGCTCATAATGGCATCATTTATTGTCATGGCATGAGGTTTCTTACTTGTATTTGTAGATGGAGAAGAAACCTTATTGTGCCCAAATTTCCTTGAAAGTGAATCTTCATATTGCTGTGAACTATGAGCTGGGCTCTTTGAACTTTTATTCTTGTAAACCTTTTCCTTTGTTGGTGAAGCCGGAAGGCAAGTAGGTAGCAATCTGCCATCTTTGATTCTAGCCATGAATGTAACTTGATAAAGAATTGAGACAACTCTGATTTGTAACCCACAAGCTGGTAGGAACTTGGCTCTGATACCATTGTAAGAACCCTTACAGGGTCAAACTGAAATTTTTCCCCTGTACTGGTCTGAAAATTCTGATTTGCTCTTAACTTTGATTTCAACTAGGGTTTACTATAACATGCAGATTGAAAGATTCCAAGCACAAATAGAAAGAAATGAACTTGAACATAGACTTTAGGCAATTAAATAGGGCACATAAACATAGATGGACATACCCAGCAAAGATAGCTCAACTTCTTATTTGATTTGAAAGATGATTACAAAAAGAGAGGGCTGGAAGTACAAACAGTCAGGTCTGTTTTGAATTTCAGACCTCCAATTACATCCACTTGTGCCAAAACACAAGTCCAAACCCTAGCTATGTGAAGGGGGATGATATGCCCAGCTGGAGATGACTAAAAATCGACTGTAGTAGCCCACTGGAGATTGTAGATGCCCATAAACTCTTCAGATATGATAATGAAGTCAGCTTGAGGACTGCTGTAACAAAAATTTGGTTATGCTTGGTGCTGGAAATTGCCAAAACTATCCTCCTTTGTCACGCAAACTTCTTGGAAACCTTCTTCCAGCAAGTAAAGATGAAAGTGTCACCAAAACAAGGTCACAATCTGCAATTGAAACTTCACCAAAACAATCTGTTTAAGCTCTATGATGAACTCTACTTGAATTCATCTCACATGGTGGAATGGGAGCATCACCATACCCCAATATTGAAGGGAGCATCACCTTGAATAGACTGAAAATTACTTTCAATCAAGAGACAACTCTCTTCAATCAAAATAGCAACACAAAAACATACCTTTCTCAACCTTCCAAGCCTTCTTAAATAAGGCCTCAAAGCAAACCCGCCCTAAGAAGAGAATTAGATTTGTTTCAATAAAATATTCACTTACTTCATGGCTAAGGCATCTAGCCCAAGTTGCCCTAAAGAGGATCTGATTTGCTCAATTAAAATATTCAATATCTTCTTGGCTAAGTTTCCCCAACCTGCCCTAGGAAGATCTAATTGCCTTTTTGCCTTTTTGAGCATTATAAAATTCTATTTTTGGAAGCTTCCTTGAGCCACCCAAGGAAGATATCAGATTTGATCTTAAAATACTATTTTTTGGTAGCTTCTCCCTTAAGTCACCTAAACCGCCATAGGAAGGGGAATCTTCTAGAAACATATCTGATTTGATGAGGTCGACTCACCTCCTTGCTTGCTTTGTCCTCCTTGTCAGCTTGGTCTTGCAAGTAGACCTCCTTGCTTGCTTTGACCAACAAGTAGAGCTTGTTGCTTGCTTTGACTTGAGGTAGACCTCCTTGCTTGCTTTGACCTCCTTGTGTTCTTTGACTTACAAGTGGACCAAGAGATAATGATAAAATAAGATCAACATTATGCTTTGATTGGATTAAGGATAATTCCCTCTTAATCCCCTAAACACATCTTAATAACAAAATTTAACTCTCATGGCCAAAATCATTCCCTTATCGTGCCATCTAACCCACCGGAACGCTGGATGGGCTAGCATCAGGTCACCGTGATGCCACTCTGAGAATGGGGACATTACACAAAGGAAAAGGAAAAAGTAGCGAGGGCTTGGAAGGGTTGTGATAAGGCAAAGAAGAATGGTGAAAATAAATACTCACCTTTTGAGCAAGAGATTTTTTCAGAAAGGGAAGCAATAAAGTCTAGGATTAGCCAAGGAATAGAATTGTTTGAACAGGGAAAGATTAAATCCCTTGAAGAGTTGGCAAAATTATTAGTGGATATAAGACCCTTAAATGTGGTCTTCCAAGAGTTTCAAATAGTAGAGATAGATGAATGGGATGAAGGTAAAGAGGATGAGAGGGATGAAGCTATTGAGTTGTGCTACCCCAAAGAAAGGAAGGTATTGTTGATTACAATGCAAGAGGAGAAGAGTTGGAAGAATGTAATAAAGAGGAATACAGCCTATCACACAAGGTGGCCCAAGATGTTTTAGTTGTGGAAGCAGTCCATATTAGAGAAGAAGTTACAGCAAAGATAGAGCTCTTTGAGAGCCCCATTTGTGATGAAGCCTTATTGGGTTTGGGGAAAACAACCAACTGGAAGCAGCTAGAGGAACATCTAGAGAATCCCATTATTGATGAACAAAGAGTAGAAGATCATTTGCTTGGCAAAGGAATGAGAGTGACTGAGGGAAGAAGCAGAAGCACATACATTTGTTGTTTAGCAAATGAGGACAATGCAAAAAGGTTTTGTCTCATAAATGACATACACAGAGCTAGGAAATGAAGATCTCCTTACAGAAGATGAATTAGAAAGCATGCCTAAATGGCATAATATAGAGAACAAGGAAACTCATATGGCTTTTTTGCTTTTAATGGTTTATGTGCAGTTACAACAAAGGGTTGTACGAGTGATGCAAAGAAGTAAAGAACCATCACGATTTTCAGTGGAGGACCACTAAGGAGGAGGATCTTTGTTCTAACAAGATGCTGAAAGCAAAAGAAGAAAAAACGTGATAATTTGCAAAGGTGTATGGGTATCTAATTTGGTGGAAGGAAGTGTTGTGGCTTGGTTCTTCAAGTCAAAACGATGCTTCTACCATCTAACCCAAAATCTTGCCTAGATGTTTGATGCAGTAACATCTTGAATAGAAACAATTCTATATCACAAAAAAAATGTAATAGTTGAGTTTTCAATTTTCTTAGTGTTTTAGGTTTCTTAAAGTTTATTTTCAAAATAATTAGCTTTTGAACCAGGGGGTTCAAAAACTACTTCAATGTTTTGAAAGAAGGGGAGAGTGATGTAAAAAATAGTTGCGAGGAGACTAGTACTGGTATCAGTACGACTTTTTTATTTTTTCAAAATAGGAGATAGGGGTACTTGGAGATGCCATCTTTTTTTTTAATATAAATATTTTATAGAAAATATCATGACATTGAACTTTCAAAACAAGAGCAGTAGTAAAGTTTAACAATGAACATTAACTTTAAATATACAAATGCCATTGTGTCAAAGAGTCAAAGAGTTCATACTTCATAATCATAGTTCACATTTGATATTTAATATTTGATTACATATTGAAATTCAGAAATATTGATAGCTGATACACAAACAAAAAACAAACAATAGAAATCTATCATCTACACATCATGATACTTGCATTTTCAGCTGGAGCACAGGAAAACCTATGTTTAAAAGGCGTTTTTTTCATTACTTTTCAATGTTTTCATGTGTTTTGGCTTTTATGCGACGAGAGATGCACAGGAGATGGTAAGAGACAACACTTTCCTGAGCAGGACTTTAGGAGACGTCGGGAGTCTTCATCCGCATCTAAGCACTGTTGGAGGCATCTCAGAAGACGTCTCAAGTACCGGAGATGCGTCTTCATCTCTAAGACGCGTCTCATGGGGTAGGAGATGTGTCTCCCGGTAACTATGATGTAACATTGTAAACTGATTCCGGTGAATTAGTGAGCTGATTGGTTGTTTCCTGTTCTTTTGATATTGTTTGTAACTGCTCTGACATTTGGTAACAGTTGTACAAACATGCCATTTTGAAAAGTTAGAATTGAATTAGAAGTCTTGCATGTGCCTAGAAGGGGATTAGAGATTGTGGAAGTGGTAATTAGATAAGGGCTAAGTTACCGGGTTCGGCCCTGGGGGGCTCGGGTTCGATCCGGGTTCGAAATTCAGGTCCAGTTCGCCCTAATTTGCCTAGGGTCCAGAAAAGTGCATTGTGGGTTCGAACCGGGTTCGGAACCCGGACTGTGGGTCCGACCAGGGTTCGAAAAAATTCGAACCCGGTTCGAACCCGGGTAGAATTTCGTGCCCAGGCGGACTTCAAAGCACGAATTTGACTTTTTTTTATAATTTTTTAAGTCTTTGTTGACTTTTAAAATATTTTTTTGTTCTTTCCAACCCTAATATGTGCCTCTAAAACATGAAATAGGTAAAGTGATAGTCATTTACCAATTTGTGAATGAAAAAAAAGGAATTTTTGCCTCCATTGCTGAACTTTCTCTTTTGCTTGCACAAGTTTGAATAGACTTGAAGGTTGATTGTAGATTGTTCGAAGTTGGTTGTTGTGCTATTCCTAAGCACTTGCAAGTGCCTATTCGTTGCCAAGAAGATCATTGAGCAAGATTTCTTCAAAAGAGGTAGGTTTTTTGATTATTTTTTTTACATTTTTTTTGAACAAATGGACTTCAACTCTTTTGTTTTGTTTTTTAGTTTTAGTTTTGTTTTACTTTTCTTTCCTCTAAATGTCTATAACATATGTTCAATTTTTTCATTTTTTGAAATTAATTAAGTCTGTTAGTTTCAAATTCAATCAATCAATACCAAAATTTCAATATGTTGTGCCTTAGGTATTCCATATTACAATGGCAACCGGTACCTCCTCAGGCTCAAGCCAATCTCGTTTCAAAACAAACCCAAACTCTCCCCTTTGGAAATATGTAGAAATGGTTCAACAACTTCCAGGTGGTGGAGGATATGTTTGGATTTGTAGTCATTGCCATGTTCAGTATTCGAGCTCATACAGTCGAGTGAAAGGGCACTTGTGTGGGATCTCTGAAACAGGCATAAAAAATTGTCCAGGTGAAGATGAGAAAGGCATTCTAGATAATATAGTGTTGAAATATATTGCTGAGCAAGAAAAGGCAGACCAAAGAGCAGCCAGTGGTAAAACAAGCCATCCTTTGAAGAAAGGATCTCGTTTCATGAAACCCCCTACACCGCCTTCTTATTTTCCACCTATAGGAAGCCATCCATTTATGGACATCCCTCAAGAGCAAACCACGCCCTCTTCAAATAAAAGATCTAAGGGACCGTTGGAAGCTTCATTTCAGAATGAGGCAAGAGAGATTGCTGATCAAGACATAGCAAGATGTGTCTATGCCAATGGATTGGCATTCAATGTTGTTCGTTCACCATATTGGCAAAAAATGGTGAAATCTATTAATGAGGCTCCAAAGGGGTATAAGGGCCCAGGTTTTGAGAAGGTTCGTTGCACCTTATTGGAGAAAGAGGTGAAACATGTAGCAGACTCTTTGAAGCCCATAAGGGATTCGTGGATCGAAACAGGGGTGACCATCGTTTCTGATGGATGGAAAGATGCAAAAAATCGCCCATTGATCAATGTTATTGCTGTGTCCCCTAAAGGGGCAATGTTTTTGAGAGCAGTGGATTGTGAAGGACAGGTGAAGGATGGTCCATTTATTGCTAACATCATTTGCCAAGCTATTGAAGAAGTGGGCCATAAAAATGTTGTGCAAGTTGTAACTGATAATGCCAAAAATTGTAGGGCTGCTGGGTTATTGGTTGAGGAGAAGTATCCACACATTTTTTGGACACCTTGTGCTGTCCACTCCCTTAATCTAATGCTACAAAAAATTGGATCCAAAATTGAATGGATCAAACAGGTGTATGCTGAGGGCGAAGACATTCAAATGTTTGTCACCAACCACCAAATGACACAAGGAATATTTAGACAATTCTCAAAATTGGAGTTGTTGAAGGTAAGTTAATTCTCAATATTTTTAATTTTTTAATTTTTTGTTAATTTTAAATTTTGATTTTGTAAATTTAAATTATATTTTAGTTTTAATTTTGATTTTCAAACAGGTTGCCGAGACTCGTTTTGCCTCCAACACAATTGTGTTGAGATGCCTTATAAAGGTTCGTGAGGCACTCTCTGCAATGGTAATCAGCCCTAATTGGGCCATATGGAGGCAATCTACCAGTGAAAGGGCAAATAGGATCAAGCAAAGGATCCTAGATGATAGTTGGTGGGACCTTGTTGAGTATCTCGTCAGTTTCACTGATCCCATATTGAGCATGATCCGTTACACTGACATGGATAGACCTTGTTTGGGTGAAGTATATGATGGTATCGACTCAATGATTGAGAAGATGAAAATCATCATCAATGCAAAAGAGGAAGATCCCGAAGAAAAGTTCTTCAAAGAGCTACAAGAAATCATTGTTGATAGATGGAACAAAATGACCACTCCGTTGCATCTTCTTGCTTTTGCATTGAGTCCCAAATATCATAGTCCAGAGATACTTTCTGCTTCAACAAGAGTTGCTCCATATAGGGATGTTGAAGTGGGTCAAGGGTACAAGGCAGCAATTCGTAGACTCTTCACTGATCGTGACCAACGTGATCGAGTGAGGGCTGAGTTCATGGCTTTTGCATGCTCTGGTACTGTTGATCATAATCTTGATGCTGTTCGAGACAAGGTTAGGGTGGATGCTCATAGTTGGTGGTACTTCCATGGGCAAGAATACAGGCACCTCCAACCTATTGCAATAAATTTTTTATCCCAAGTAAGTTTTATATTTTGTAATTTTAATTTTAATTTTAAATTTATATTTATATTAAATTATTAATTAATATTTTTGTTTAGTTAAATCAACTTAAATTTTGTAACTCCTAACTATTTAATTTGGTCTTAATAGGTTGCTAGTTCATCTTCTTCTGAGAGGAATTGGAGCACATACTCCTTCATCCACTCAATAAAACGCAATAGGCTACATTCGAAAAAGGCAGAGGACTTGGTGTATGTGCATTCAAACTTGCGCCTCCTTACACACAAGCAAGTTTCCTACAAAGAAGGAGACACAAGGAGGTGGGATATTGAGCCAGAGCAGCTTGACTTGGATGCTTCCACAAGTCACTTAGCTGCACTTGATATTGATGATGACTATGAGCCTGAAGCAACCGCTGAGCATGAGAGTGGTAGTGTCAGTGCTAGTGGCAGTGCTTGTGCGAGTGCCACTAATGCTATTTGTGGTTCTACACATAATGTAGCATCTAATGATGATGATGATGCTGCTTTTTTTGATGACCCATATGACTCAGATTGATCAATGATCAATAATTATTAATTATTAATGGCTGATTGTAAACACTTTACATTTTTATGTTTGAACTTTGATGATTTGAGTATAAAATGGTGGTGTATTTTTCATTTTTGCAATGTTATTTAACTATTAATATGGTGGTGTATTCTGAACTTAATTACTGCTGCAAATCTGTATATATTTCTGATTTTTATATGTTTTTGTATTACCGAACCCAAATCGAACCCAAATCAAAAAAAAAAAATCCCGAACCGGCGAACCGGGTTCTCGAACCCGAACCCGAACCCAAAACCGAAACGGTAACTTAGTATAAGGGCCAACTGAACAGTCAGCAGCAGGTAAGTAGGAATTACTTACACCAGCAGTTACCTGAATTAAAGGGGATGGTTGTTTTATGCAAACGAATTCCCTCCACTCACCATACACTTTTTCTAGGAAGGAGGGAGCATTCGCTGTAGATTGGCTGCAGCCAACAGGGAACCCTGTGGTGCAGGGGCACCTACACCTTGGGGTAAGAGTAAAATAAGTCTTGAAAGTTCAATAGGATGATTTGAGATGTCTTTTGGTCAATAAGCAATGAGGAAGTTGCAAAATATGTCAAATTATGAAAAATTGCAAAATTGTCAATCCATGTCTAGATGGGTAAAGGCAGGGTTTTTGTTGCTTTTGTGTCTAATGTCTTAGGAGAAGTTGAATAAGGTCTAACAAGACCATTTGTAATGCACTTGAGTGCTTGGGAGGTCATTTAGGGAGAAAATGCAAAATGTTGCTTAGCATTGTAAAGGCTGTCAACTTGCAAATTTGCAAATGTAATGGGTTATTAGAGTCTAAAAGGTGGTTAGGGGGCAGTTGGTCGGTTTTTGGGGGGTGGTTTGAAGTTGAATAAAATATAAAATGATGTAATTCCTTCGTAGAAAGGTGGTTGTTCAGATTTGAAAGAGAAAAACTTCTTTCCCAATGCTGATCTCTACATTTTCCTCTGTTTTCTGAGTTTCTTTTCACTGGTACGGACCCATACAGGTCTGTCCTGGCTTGAGGTTACTGGAGCATGTCAATATATGTGTTTTCTCTCATTTGAAGTTAGTTTGAAGATCTAAATCATTGTTTTGTGTGAGAAATTAATAAAACTCAGAGTCTGCCCTGTTTTGACTGTGCAAGGGTTTGAAGCCATAATGTATTGATTTTCACCAATCCACCCACTGTAATGGATCTGTAACTCGGTAGATTGGTGTGTACCATGTTAGGATAGGTGAAAAATGTGTCCAAGGGGTCTGGAAGAGCATGAACTGGTCGGTGGATTAATGGTCAGGCTGAGCAGTGATGATTTTGCCATGAAAATGAGAAACCCAAGTAGTGATTCTGAGAACTAATGAATGAAGTGGCATTGTGAGTGTTTGGTAAGTTTGTGCAGAGGTATTGGAAGGTGTTTGAGGCCTTGGTTTGGTTGGGTGGGCCCTGTAGGTGTCTTTTACCCAAAACCCTTGTTTTTTTGCTTGTCTTGGAGGGTTTTATGGTGTAGGGTGTTGGAAGTCTGATAATGGTGAATTAACTGTGGATTCAGTGGTTTTTGGGCATTTGAATTGCTGCCCCAAAGTTTCAGAGGGTTTGGTAATGTTTAGAGAGCACTCTCTTTGGAAAAGAGTTTAAGTCACTAGTCTAGGACAGGGGGGTATGTTATTGAATCTCCACACTGGTCCAAAGGAGTTGGTGTTAAGTTTTACACATGTTGTATAACCCTGAAAAGGGTATCTAAATCATCCATTTTCTTGTGGAGTGTTTTGGGACTTTTGGTGGAAAAGGCCCCTGCACTGGGTTGTACATGCTACTAGGGAAAGCATGCTTGCAAGGTGAAGTTTGAAGAGATCTTTGGATTTTGTTTTGGAGACTGATTGAAATACACTTGATTGTCTTTGTGAATGGTTTGACACCCCTCTCTGCATCACCCTGCCACTGGGTATTTTTAGTTAGGATATATAAACTTATGTTGTCATATTGTAAATGAGATCTTTTGGATCTGTTTCATTTTTTATTATTTAATGGATATTAATTCAGAGCTGTATATTATTTTTGCCTTAATTCTTTTCAGTCTGCTGTGTTTTTTTTCATCTGAAGTGAGTTTAACAAGTTGCAGCCTTTAAAGAAGTGTCTGCATTAATTGTGGTCAGTTAGATTTTGACACAAGGATTATATCTCCATCGATGTTTCCTGCAGGAGATCTGACATGTTGAAGGAATTTCAGTGTAAGACACTCATATTTGTTGGAGAGAACTATCCTTTTCATACACAAGCTCTTTACATGAATGCAAAAATGGACAAAACATACAATGCTTCGGTTGAGGTGCAATGATTATTTTTTAAATCTAGCCTCAAGCTATATTGTTTTGTCTTTACATAGTGCCTTTTGTGGATGCATAACATTGTTTGATCATCTCCTGGGAACTAGCATTTTTTTATCACATAGATTTTAAGTTTTTAGCAGTGTCATGTGGTCAGCAATAATACACGTGAAAACATGCATGCAACTTGCTTCATTTTGGAAACATGAGAGAGGAAAGAAAGTATATTACTAATTGTCTTGAAAGAAAATTACAAAGATAATCATATGTGCAGGGTCAGTCTGAAAATTTCTCTCTTTCTAAGCTACATTGACGTTGTATTTGTATATTTGTAGGGTTAATCTGAAAAGTTCTCTTTCTGATCTGTTACAAATTTAATGAGTACACTTACAAGAAATCCATATTTCCGGTCACACCTTATTGCTAACATCCAAAGCTGTCTCATCTTTGTGTGCTGGTAGACACGTATGCAAATGTGGAGGCGTAGAAAAAGCATGTGAACTGTTTGACAAAATCTCTCAAAGAAATGTGGTCTCATGTAATGCCATGACTGCAGGATGTGAAGAAATGGATTTGGGATGTTTTTGTCTCAAGACATAAAGTAAAGTGATATTTTATTTTATACTTGTAAAGTATTATTAATTAGCTGTTGATAAGAAATTGTCTGCAGAATTAGTCTTGTTTTATATTGAAGTTTATGTTTTCACTTCAGCGTATTAATTTTTTGTTTCACCGCCTCTATATATATACAGGCGGTGCTATGCATTACTCAAATACGTTCATCCTTTATTTCTTACACAAAGGAAAGACAAGACGAGAATTAGATCAACATGGTGAACTACGAAATACCGTGCAGACAGACAGTATGTGTGACAGCAGCAGGAGGATTCATAACCTCCTGCCTAATAAAAAATCTGCTTGAGAGAGGATACATAGTCAATGCTACCTGTAGAGAACCTGGTATGTTATGCATACTTCATAATCTGTATATATTATTTATCTCATAATCAAAAGTCTATTTTCATTGTTCATACTTTCTGTTGATGCAGATAACCCAAGCAAAACTAGCCATCTTCTATGCCTTCCTGGGGCGAAAGAGAGGCTCCACATCTTCAAGGCTGACTTGTTTGAGCAAGGCAGCTTTGATATAGCTATTCAAGGCTGTGACTTAGTCATTAACATGGCCACATCCCTGGATTTTACTAGAGATCTTGAGGTAATCACTTATAAGCAAATGGTTGTCATGTTTGATTTTAAAGGTAAAGTTGTACATTAATAAGTAACATATCAGTTGTACTTTTAGGTAGATTAGATTTCGCAGAACTATAGTGGGTAAGTATATTTGAGTCAAAGAAATATTTGGATGGGTGATCTTTTCGGAAGTCACAATATTTCATCATTCCGAGCATAAGCGAAATGTAATGGATGTTATGTGGATTGTCCATACTCATGAGAAATGAGTTCTTTTGAATTTGAACCATTGCTCATGAAATATGAGTGGTTAAATATTGATTCAAAAACCACTCATGAATATAAACTAAATCATGATAAAACATTATATAATATACCGATTGTTTAAGTTCTACTTCAATTATTTACTTTATGTGAACCATAATTTATGAAATATGAACGGGAGAATAATTGACCCACAAACTAAACAATTGAATCCCTATAAAACATCAGATAATATATTAATTGTTTAAACTTTACCTTATTTACCAATATAAACCTTTACTCATAAATATAAATTAATAAAAATTGACTTAAAATTAGATAATTGAATTCAGAAAAAACATCATACAACATACTAAATGTTTAAACTTTACCTTAATTATCTACTTAATTAAACTCCACAAATCACCTTGAATACTAAACTGTCTTAATTTACCATTTTTTATATAAATAGGATATAAAATTATCATTAACAATCTAACTTTTAAACCTTTTGATGTTTATATAGAACGATTATATCCAACCCACCATTGATGGAACTCTGGATATTCTAAGAGCTTGCAAGAAAGCAAAAACAGTAAGGCGTGTGATCCACACTTCATCAATTACCGCAGCCACCCCACTGGATGAGAACGGCAAATTGAAAGACTGCCTTGATGAATCCTGCTGGACTCCCATTAACTACATGAGAAGGGAAAAGCCCATAAACTGGGTAGCTAACTACACTAGAGCTCAACGTTTCTTTACATACATGTAGGAATCGATAGTTCTTCTCTTCTTTAACATATCAGTCCATATTACATGTGGCTTTGTTCAGATGTATTACGTGGCAAAGACATTAGCCGAGCAGGCAGCTCTTCAGTACGGTGCAGAGAACGAGATGGAAGTAATATCAGTGTTGGTAGCTCTTGTGGGCGGCCCTTCCATCGCTCCAACTTTGTCCAGCGCTTTGTTAACGTTATCGCCGATCACTGGTATATATACAGCTTGACCGTAAACAACAGGGGTGTTGGAGTGAGTTAATATATCAATTGTTCTATTTTTATGTTCCAAACTTGGACCCCTATGGACTCTAAGAGCGACTTTTTTTCCATCATTCCAAAGTATAATCATTCAGATGGCTGACTGTAAGTAATGATTTCAGGCAATCAAGAATGCTGTGAGATCTTGACATCATTTCAAGCTATGATGGGCTCCGTCCCACTAGTCCACGTGGAGGATGTATGCAACGCTCACATGATGTTGATGGAGCACCCATCTGCACGGGGTCGGTATGTATGCTGTTCAGACGCTCCCCTCATTCCTGACGTGGCAGATGTCTTTCGTAAACTCTATCCTGAAATTCCAATAACTTGGGAATTCAAGTAAGCAATGCAAACTCATTCAGAACTGTCTTTACTGCTGAATTCATGCGGATTATTTGATATGCAACTAGCGTATTGTTATTCTTGTTTTTTATGCGTTTGCAGAGAGACAGAGGTCGATCAAGAAGAGCAGTTGCCAAAAAGGGCTTTGCGAATTGCTTCCAGCAGATTAAGTGAAGTGGGTTTCGCTTACAAGTATGGAATGGAGGAAATTATCAGTCACACGGTTGAATGGGCCAAGAAAATGCAAGTGTTGTGAGCCTTGTGATCAGAAACTGAAAGTCAAATAACTCTTATGGATTTTATATTTGCCTCTGTTTAAACATTTTAAAAAGAACTAAACTATCTGTAATGAGGTGGAGACTAACGAGGGTCGCCTGAATATTCTTCTGTTTAAAAACAACACCGCAGCACCCCTAGAGCTTTCGTCCTAGTATTCACCTCCTTTGGTAGCAAACCTCATTGCACATGGGGTTTATTATAATATCAACTTGAAGCACAGTTTTTATTAATAATATCATGTGGAATACCATGCACAAACATGCCGTCCGGACTACTATGAGTTTGCTTGTGAATTGACTAAAATTTGCTCCCAATCCAAGATGGTGTTGTCTGCCATTTTCTTCTTCTTGATCAATAAGAGCTATGCGGATATGCTAAATAACAAGGTTACATTAGGGAAATTTCCCATTGTCATGATCACATTGAGTGGTGTCCATGTGGCAAGGGAGACTAGCCATGACACTGAAGGGATCCATGATAGCCATGATTTGAACAATCACTATGGCTATCACCATGAGGGTGCCTTCATGGAGGATAAATGTCCCTACTTGTGAGAGAGGGCCACACACAAACAACCATATATGGGGCATTAGCCTAATGCTCAATAAGTGCCCGCAAATGGAAAACCTTCAAAGCAACTTAATTGGCCCAAACTTAGATACCTAACATAATATTAGAGCATACTTAGATACCTAACATAATATTAGAGCATATAATGGCTTTAGTATACATATAGAAATGAGCATTCATAATAGATCCCAAAATTAATGTAGTATTTTTGTCTTTCCATATGATAAATAGAATTTTCACTTTAAAGTGTGTAAAACTTGATTAAACCCCCTAGGCATCTTAGCCTAGCTGCCTAAAAGTATTATAAGCTAGGAAAATAATTCTAAGCAATGAAGAAATCATGTATCTAGATTCATGCATCTTGGGTCCATGGCCAATACTAGAAGAGATGCTTGAGAGTTTCCAAATGTCCATCAAAATGGCAAAGGGGGTTAGGAACATCCAAATGGATAAGATAAGATCCAATGGGAAGACCTTGATACAAGAAGCATGCAAGTAAAATGAGCTAGTTTGGGCTTCAAAATGGCTAACCAAGCTATTTGAAATCTATGACACCATTGAGTGGTAATAAATTGGAGGTTCCATTTGACATTGAGTTTTTGAACCATGTGGGTAGGTGAGGAGAAAGCTAAGAACACTCTTTGAAGGGTTTGTAATTCCTAAAAGGAGTGTTTGGATACCACTTCCCATCCTTCCACCAAGGTTTAGTACATCAAGTCCCAACATTATGCAACATTTTTGGAGGCATAAACACCATAGTGGTTTGAAAGGATTCAAAAGCCTAATTGAAAAGCTTGTATTAAGCTTTAAATTTTGGACAAGATAGCCAATTTTTAGTGGCATTGGAGAAGAGATCTAAAATAAAGTGAACACCTTAAAAAAAAAATGCATGGACATAGGAAACTTTGGCAAGAGGTCAGCCCTATTAGGGAATCACATGAGACCACCTTGTTAGTTGATGCAAATCCTATTCTTGAAATCGTTAGCATAACAAATATGCCATGGTTGGATGGCTTCCTAAGCCTTCTATGCCTTCCATGTAATTTTTTTTTTTGAATTTATATAGGCTCCTTCATGATGAGAATGGAGTGAAAGCTTAAACCTTGTCAAGCCTTCCTACCGTGAAAAAATCTAAAAGCAATATAATGCTTGAGGAGGATTTTCTAAAGTATGTGAATTATTCATATGGAAATAGGGCTAGATTCCATTTGTGAGTACTAGTAAGGCCAAGACCACTATAGTCATGTTGAATGGATTAAAATTCCTAGGCAACTCAATGGAGCCCTTGATATTGCTCCAAGGAGGCCTAAACAAAGTACTTAAGAAGTCTAACTTTTGATAAGAGGATTTTGAGGGAGCTAAACAAGAAGAATAATACACATGAGTAGTTAAAAGCTCTTTAGAACAAATCTAAAATTGCCTTGCTACAAAAAAATGCTTGGCAATCCAAAAGTGTAGTTTCTTCTTAATGCAAGTAAAAAAGGTTTGCCAAATAATTGCAAAGGAGGACTAGAAAGAAAAGGGGATACCCAAAAAATAAAAATAAATCATTACAATCAAATCCATTTCCAACCAAAAGAATCAAGCTAGGAGGGTTTGGGAAAGAAGGATAGATTATAGCATTAAACCTTTTGCCACTAAATACTAGAGCCAAAACAAAACAAAAAGGTATATAAAAATTGTAAGGTGTGGCTCACATTGTTTTGCACTTCCAAGAGAGTGAGAAATGAGTCATGATTGAAATTGCCATTAGCAAGCTAAGGATTGGATTTGGGAAAGGAAATACCTTTAACCCTTTACAAGGTAATTGCATTTGCAAGAAAATAGTGAAAGCCTTTAGTCACTAGAGCATATATCCTTGGCATATGGCTCAAAAAAACCCAAAAGAGGATGACTATAGACTATTAATAATGATTCTACAAAGAACATTAAAATTAACTAGAGAAAATTAGGGCTAAATGCAAGATCTTGAAATGAAACATGGGAATAAATGACTATTCAATGGGATCCTAGGTTTTAGCAAAGTTGATTATAATGAAAATAACCTATTGCTAATAACAAAAGGTCCATTCCATACCTTCCCAAATGACAACAATATTGTCCAAAATATATTTTCTTTTGATGAAGCTAGTCTCCTTAGGATGAAAAATTAGTGGAAACAAGTGATGGTTTTGAAGAAAAAGTGCTTTAGCTATGATCTTCTAGGAAGTATTTAGTAAAGTGATTGGCTGCTAATTATAAATTTCTTCAATATTACCAACCTTAGGTGTGAATTTAATAATACGTTTGTTTATGATATAACTTGGAGAACACACAACAAAAGATAACAAGTAAAATTGGAAGACATTAAGTCCAAAAGTGTCCTATATGGCTTTATAGAACTCACATAGAAAACCATCATAGCTAGGGACTTTGCCATTATCCATAGAAAAAAAAAATCACTAAGATCCACCAAAGTTGGTTTTTTTTTATCACAAATGGCTTGCTATGTAGTACATAGTCTACAAGGGACCACACACACACATACTCTTAAAGGGCTTACTCAAGCGAAGAAGGAACTTGAGCTTGAAAAGCTTGTTGATAATGACATACAAAAGTTGAGAATCAAGTAGGAAGTTCCAAGATGACTTGTTGGATCCCTTTGATATGCTCTTTTTTTTAATTAATTTGGCAAGCTTGAAGGGATTGAAAAAAATTCTTAGAATAATGTAGATCCCTAATTTTGAACCAATGCAAACATGCCTTGATTTGAAATCCTTTAGTTGTATGATTATTAACAATTTTCTTCTACTAGCAAAGTTGAGCAATGCATAATTATAGAGCAAGAGAGAATAAAAGCACCTCCAACTCAATAGTGACATGGTTGAGCTCCAATGTAGTAGAAGTAATGACACAACAATGATAATTGGCAACCATAAATTCATAAAAGTGAGTAGTCCATAATTTAATGGAGCCATTCTCTTATTAGATCTAGCTAATTCCCTAAATAAGATGTAGCTTAAGATTCCAAATTTATTCAATATGGGTGGGTAGATGGTCAATAATGATGTGTTGAGGTAAAATTGTATTTTGGGTGCTTTGGACATCACAAGTTTCTAATCAATTCAAAACTAGACCAAAAAGTGATTTGAAAGGACAATATCTTATAATGGCTCCACTAATAATTGAAAGTAACTAGCATAGGTAAAGATATGTTGTCTTGACATCATGGCCCTATCAAGATGTTTATGAATTATTAATTTACCTTACTACAAATTTTTCCATCCATACCATAAGTAATTAAAGTGACATCAGAGCTAACATTTGGATCAAAAAGACCCAATTTATTGTTCATGTAATATCAAGCCTCTCTTTCACCACTTGTCCATACCATAGGTAGATGATGTCATTTATTAGATGTTAGTTCAACCTTATAAAATACCTACACATAATCCAAAAGGTAGTGGGAAGAGACTTCACAATGCATTTCCATAAAAGAGACCTCTCAACATCATTAGAAGCATAAATATTAACAACCCCAAGTGAGTGGTTATTAATATTAATGAGGGCCCACAAAACATGGTTAGTGGGGTCACATCCATAAGTCATTATGTTATTGTCACAAGAAAAATGAAAGTGGAAAGTCCTCCATGGCTTAGCTCATGATCACTATGCCAAAAATGACTTTTTGGCCATATGACATGACAAGTGGAAGAAAGCATGAAACTTACAATTTTCAATTCATTAAAAAAAATCATTGAGTCTTGACAAAATTTTGTTGAACATCTTGTATGATGTATAAATCCTTTTGGGGTGAGTAAGACCTTGAATATTTTATGAAATAAAATTCATGGAAGATGGGAATCAATGTGCATGCCATCTTCATTGAGCTAATTAAGATCTCTGTAGATATTATTCAAGAAGTTCCCCTCGACGAGTGTCACCATGTTTGGAGATAGAAACCCAAAAAATTCCTTCTTCTTGTTTGGCACAAACTCACCTTCCTCAATTTCATAAGCCAATCTATGAAAATAGGGAGAGGTAAGAGTAGAAGGTGGTTGGGTAACTAGTTATGATGAAAAAAATTAGCAATAAGTGATGTGAGCTATAAAAGTGATGCTTGTTAGTTTCCTATGATGTATCCCTTATGGGTTGTGAGTCACTTGCACCTCTTAAGATTTTAAACCTGAGGCCCAACCATCGATAATGGAGGACCAACACCTTTATCTCTAGAGGTACACACATTTATTTTTTTACTCACTATATAGTCAAACATCTCCATTTTTTGAGACAAAATCACTAGTAGGTTACTTGGGGTTGAGGCTTAGGGAATTGAACAACTAGAGGATAATCTCAAGTTTTATGGTTCGAGGAATAACATCAATAACCAATGTTGGGAAAGTTGAGATACATGACCCTTTGGGTAAGACATTGAGTTCCCATATGAAATTATATTGACTCCTAAGGTCCTTGGGTAAGCCAACTTTAACACATTTTTTTATGATGAGTTGAGAAGAGGATTTATTTTTCAACATGAGCTCAATGTGCCCTTATCAGGTCATGATATGGTTTAGAAATGACCAAAGTGGAAAGGGGAGACCATGTAATTCAACCTAGATTGGGACTTGAAGAGAACATTCCTTAAAATACAATGAAGTCTTAAGTCTGGACAAAGTAAATACTAATTGAAACATAGAAAAAGTGAAACCCTAATATTTGACTCTAGGGTTTAGGCACTTTTCCTAAGGTATTTCATGTAGAGATTTGAAGGTAGCGGGGATTTGATGGATTTGGATACGATATAGGACTGACTTACAACCTGCCCTTGACCAAACTTGGAATGAATTTAGGATTGAAATGCAATGATTCATATGACCTAATGATGCAAATTTTGCAAGTATGATGTTGGTGTTGTCATTGATGTCAACAGTTGGTCATTGTTGGAGGTTGCTAGTGTTGGAGTTGTTAGTGGTATTTTCATTAGTGTTGTCGGTACTAGTGCTATGTGTGGATATGTTGTGGTTTGATGTCACATTGATGTCAACCCCTAGTGTGGATATTTTTGGTATTGTAGATGTTGCAGTTATGATGAGAAGGTGTTGTAGTGTAGTGTTGGTGTTGCTGATATAGCTGGTTCACTTGGTTTCCAAGTGATTTTGAGAAAATTTGAATAAAAGAGTGTGCATTGTGACAAAGGCATGTTAAGTGTTATGCTCCACATTTTTTCATGGTTGAAGATATTCTTATGTAGTTTGGATGTGATGATTAGAGGTGTTTAGAATTCTATATCCAGATCAGGTTCTAGATGAAACTAATCTTTGTTTCAGGTAGTTTCAGTAGTGGTGTTGGATATTCTGATGATGTGGAATATTTTGGGATATTGTGTGGATGTTGTGAAGTGTTTCTTTGTATTCCACATGTTGTTTTCGGACCTAGAGAAGCATGCATGTGGTCGCTTGTAGTGTTAGTTTAGGTTTGTTCGACCTTGCGTGCTAGCACTATTTGCGGAGGTACCTCGTGGATTGTGGATGTGTTGAGTAGCGTGGTGATGTAGATTTGGGTCCTAGTTAACCCTTGGCATGGTATGCCTTCAGTTCTTTCCACCACAAAAGTGTTTGGAGCTGACCTATTTTGGTGTTGCGTGTTTGAGGTGCATACATTTCATTAAGGGTGACCTAATTGAGATTTTTTAAATCACAAATGGTATAAATGCAAGGTGAGTTGTTGGAGATGTTGTAAGGTGTATAAAAGATGCAAATTTGATCAAGTGTGGTGATATGAGTGTGAGCTTTGATTCCTATGACTTTGTGTGCAGTGAGCATAAGGTGTTTACATTTTTAGTGTGCTTGAAGTTTCTAGAGGCAGCGAGCCAAGGGTTGTGGAAGGCATAGAGTTGCAGTGGTTGAATTTCCTGTTGCTCTAAGATAGTGATTCTCTTCGTAGCAATTTCTTTTATCCTTCTTTCTTTTTTTCTCGAAAGTGAGCCTAATTATATTCAGTGTTGTTATTCATATATATGTGAGCTAATGCTCATCGTGGTTTTTCCCTACTTAGGTTTTTCCACATAAATCTGGTGTTCTCTTGTGTATGGTTGTGTTTGTATTTCTATTTCACATGTTTACATTTTGCTAATGCTTAATGAGGGCTTAAAGTTTGATAAGGGTTTTAAATTTAATGAGCGATTGAATGTTTTAATGTAGAACTGATTCACCCCCCTCTCAATTGTCCTATACATATAACAATTGGTATCAAAGCCATGGTTCCTTAGAGAAAGTTTAAACCCTTGAGGTAGATCTGGATTGTGCACAGGAAGGGCGTCAAAGCTCCAATGTTTGATGGAACAAATTATTCTTACTAAAAAGCTAGGATGGAATCCTTTCTGGTCTCTCTTCGATTTTGTGTTTGGAAATTAGTTGAAAGAGGGTATACTATTCCTATTGTTGATTCGACAAGTGATGATGAAATCAAGGATTATGAGATCAATGGAAAAGAAAGCAATGCTGAGTGGACTTTCTAATTTAGAACTTGGAAAGGTGATAAGAATCAAACAAGCATATTCCATTCTAGGAATTAAATAAGTTTATAATAACATGCATACCATGCATACATAGATTATTCCAAAGCTAAGAAATAACTAGTTCATAAGAACAAGGATATCACGCATTCAAGACTATTCCAACACAATGAAATATCTAAGTTCATATGAACATGCACACCATGCATTTAAACAATCTTTCCAAACAAAGGCATTATATTCAAGTAACATTTCAAATATAAGCAAAGGAAGAATATAAATTAACATGCCTGGATATGAGTTCCAACTTGTAAATGTTGCCTTCCAACCTTAGCCTTCGCCTTCATGAACACTACTTTACCAAAGCTCAACTAGCCTCCAAACACTAGCCTCTCACAAATTCTTTCAATAATACAATTGCAAAGCAACTCACTAACTCTCAAGCTCTCTAGCTCAATTGCACAAAAAATAAAATAGAATAACCATGGAGAAATAAAAATGATAAGTGTAACAGATGGTAGGAAGAGCACCTCTAAATTGTTGGGGATACAGAGGGTCTGTCATCATAGAATGAACGTATAAAACAACAGTGCCTTAGTGATTTTCATTTCTTCAAATCACTTCAAAGACACAAACTATTCCATAAAGAGGAAACAGGCACAGTGGATCCCCCATTGATCTTTCTGAGAAAAGTAAATGAAAACAAGCTAGAAGATTCAACATGAGCATAGATTCAAGAATGCGGAATCAAACAACCATGAAAGACAAACATGTAGACACACAAATTTACGTGGGGAAAACCTTTTCAGGTAAAAAGCCCCACCCTCCAAAACACTCAGCTCAAATTGTATTATTCAGCAACAAATGGTTACAATACAATCTCAAAGCTATGCTCTTCAGAAGATTACATCTTGTCCATCTAGAGAATGTAGACAACAACTTAATCAGAGTCTTCACACTGTTCCAACACCCTCACATCACACATTGTAGATTCATCTCACCAACCATACGACTAGCCCAACCTCTAGGCCTCCACAGGTTCACATCTTTCCTGATCTGAGAGTCTAAGTGTTCACGGTTACAACAATATGCAAAACCGCTCAAACACTCTCAGCCTCTCTCTCTTTTCTCATCACTTTGATCTTGCACACGAGATTACTTTATAATCTCTTACCATGTGCCTACCAGTTTTGCCTGTTCAAGCAATCAAAGGTCATCACAATAATTAATTATCCTACCTGCAAGCTTCCATCATTCTCTAATAATGTGCACCCCTCATTCAACAAGGCACATCAAGCCGCACAACATTAACAATGGTTGCAGATACATATCCGTCAACCTCTAGACCATCCATTTAATGTAGCTCTATCACAGTCAGAAAATAAGCTTTCGGCCAACCAGATCTTGAAGATCTTGCCACTTGTCACCTTCGTATTTGTTCACCACTTTGACTTTTGGTCAAGCTCGGTCAAGCTCGGTCGGTCGAGCTTCGAGCTCACCACGGTCTTCCACCGCGCTACCGCCGACCTCTGACCTACTAGTCACAGTATGGCGATAACTGCCTAGCATCGCCGCTGTGGTCAACCGCACTACTGCGGAGGCCGCCAAGCCACCCTGTAGCAGGGCAGTGATCGCCTGGTAGACCACCAGTGGTCTTACCATGGCCACTACGGTGAGACTTCTCACCGCCCACGGTAAGGTGATAATCGCCAAAATCAACTGCCACCCTTCAACCGCCAACAACAACTCCCACACCACTCACTGCGCTACCTCCATCGCCAGATAGAGACCCTATGGTAAGGAGGTAAGGTATCACTCCACCACTCACCGTGCCACTGCGCCACTGATGAGCAACCTCCGTAGTAAGGAGGTAAGGCATCACTTTGCCACCACATTGCCACGCCCCCGACGAGAAACTTATGCGGTGAGGAGGTAGGACTTTGCTTCGCCAACACGCCACCAACCACGCTATCGTGCCACCTTCGAGCGACCCCTGCGGTAAGGAGGTACCAACCATGCAGACCATCGAGCCTTCACCACGCCACCACGAAGCAAGGGAGAGACTGCTGCGGTAAGGCAATAACACCACCCAACCGTCAGACCAAGTAGAGTGACCCACGGTAAAGCGATAAACCACTCAACCATGCCACCAAAGTAAGCTTGCAGCGGTGCAGCGCTGTAACGGTAAAGGCCAGAAACATGGAGAAATTTCCCAAGTCCGAAAGGGATCCAAAAAGTTGAGGCATAATTTCCCAACAATCTCCCACTTGATAAAGAATTACTGGCTTCCTCCAAACGCAAAAAAGGACCAGCACCATGCTTTCATGCTCCAACCAAGACACCTGCAATGACATACGATAAATGTCCACCATCTCAGGCTACAACTCCAAACACCCACCGCAGGAAAAAGGAACAAGCCAAGGCGTAAATGCACCAGTCTCCGGAACACAAGCATCAGATCCTTTAGGTGGAAAAGGCACCAAAGCAACAACAACAAAGCACTCAAACATGAACACGGAACGAGAAACCATTCTCCAAAACAAGATAAACCAATCAACTAGAATAACAACCAGAGAACCGACTGTCCTCATCCAAATGATCAAACCCCCGCGACTAAAAACTAGCACCCACAACTCATGCTATTTCATCCAATCACCCATACCTCAAAGGTATGAACATTAGTTGACTCATGCCATCACATATTCACCCACCAACTACAAAATACAAGCACCATGTGTCAACCAATCAAAATACCAAACACATCCAGGTACTCCCACTACAAGGGTACTATCCAGATGAATGCAAAGAACTAGAATGAGTGCATTCAATGCATCTCTTCCTTAGCATCCCAACAAACAAGACACCATCACAAGTGATCCAGGCATACCAAGTCCACCAATCTCTGCACGTAGAAAAAATGTAACCATGTAGTTACAAGGAACATCCACACTGATATGCACAACCTGCAACCACCTACTGCAAGAAACATTTATCTCAACAGTCTTCCACATTCTTCCAAGGTTCCATATCTTACTGAAGAAGGAAGCACAAGAACCTTCGTGTCATCACCCTAGTGAGAACACATGACCACAAACTAGTGACCAACATGGCTCCACATACATCTAAAGTCAAATGAACATACAGGAAGAAAAGACCAGATTAGAGAGAAACAAAAAATCATAACATGTAGCATCCTCCTACATACACTTCTAAATGCCAGTTGTGCCAAGAATGATCTTCTTCACATCCCAAAGGAAATGCCAAAACAATACCCAAACGGTTCCATGAATGTAAGCATCTCAAAGAAGATGAAAATAACCCATATAAACATCTCCTATCAGTCCTTAAAAGCACAAGGAGATAAACTATGATGTCCATCTTTCACTATGAATCCTCCAGAATCTCAAAAATAGCAACTCAAGATTCATATCTATGAAAGATAAAGCATATAACACATCTGAAAGATATAATGGGAAAATACCTCTCAAATAAACTTCACTACTGAGTAGACCAAGAGGAAAACGATGCTCTTCCAAGATATACAAGCTACCATGACTTACCCAAGAGCAATCTCCTCACTGGTCTCTGTTGAACTCGCGTTCAACCAAGGTGCAGGCTACTCGGAATTTCAATTGTAAGCAACAACATTCTCAAAATAATTCCAGCCTCACCTTATTCTCCATGCATCCATGAGCACCAACAATCTGTCATCTCATGCCAACTCCAATATGCATTACTGCATTTAACATGAAGTTATCAAGCATATGAACAATGCAATCAAAACATAGAGAAAAACCAAACCATTGTCAAAGCTCCAAACCAGCTAAACCAGGAGCTTATCATGACATCATGAAATTACACATCCCCCTTAGGAGATTACATGCTTCAGGTGACATCACCACGGTCTCAAGTACAGAGTCTCAACCAACACTTTGATTAGCAATTAAGAGTATGCATGACATCCAACAAACAACTCCAAAATGCCAACACCTGTCAAGCACCACCGACACCTCAACCAAAACTCGCAAGAGTCTTCCATGGCTCCAAGATGCTGCACATCGTCAAGTAGTGCCCATGCAAAAAAAAAAAGATCTCTTTTGTAGCAACATGATCTAAGAGCTCCACCAAAAACGTTTGCAACACTAAAGAAGAAAATTCACCACCAAGTGATGAATTCATAGTCACTGCTAAAGTTCCCACTGAACCGTGATATTGAGCTTTCCAAGCATCATGACCAAACATCTGCTAATCCGAAAAACCTCCAGGTACAAATGACAACATGTCCATCAGACAACGCCAAACAACACCAAGATTACCAGATCATGTAGACCACACCATCACTGTCAAAAGCTTACACAGGCTAGTGTACCAAGCTCTCCATGACACTATGAATCACATGCTACTGGTCCATAACTGACTATTCAGGTACTCAATCACCATTCCTCCTCTCATCTCAAAATAGCCATGCCAATGCACAAGTGACCACAGACAAGGTCAGCTAACAGATCTGCACCACACTGTTATAACCTTGTGGATATTGACAATCCACTTTCGAGTTGTCTCACGACAAACATGTAGGTAAAGACAACCCACAACATTGCACAACTTGTGGATGCAAAAAATGAAACTTGCAAATCTATCATCGCATTGAAACTGCAAAATTGAGATCATCAAAGAGAACAACCACGATAGACCAAACTTGACTCAAACACCAGATTAGAAACAAATCCAATTTTCCAATCATGTCCACAACTCAAGCACCATAGTCTAGGAAACCGGCAGAGCAAAAACCACAAGAATGCTGAATGAAAAACACATACCAACATTCCTATGCAGAGAAGACATCACAGCTTCTCAAAACCATGTCGAACTGCAACTATCTCATCTAGTCACACCCCAAAAGCCAGGGTCTAGAAAATAGCTTAACAATAGCTCCACAAACCACAAGTTTTCCTTGACCGTGTAAAACCTGCAAAACCACAGTGTTTATAAAACACCCATGCACGTCCATATTCGCTACTCATCTGGACGACTCGGGAGTCTGCACACAACCATCACGATTAACTAGAACAATGAAAATAACATGAATATGCATCATAGCCTTTTTAGGAAAATCTACAGAAAAACTTCAGAGCCAAAGACATGAATCTAAAAACATGCGAGTGCAAGATACATGTAAGAAGGAACAGAAGGTCCATTTCAGACCAGTTCCAAAACCATAACCATGCACATGCATACGAGAGAGCCAGGCTATACAAAAGTTTCAGACCATCCACGATCAACTTCATAGCCTTTATGCAATCAGAGCAACAAATAAAAATCCTTCAGTGCTAAGTCAGAACACCCAACACAAGCACAATACTCCATGGCTGGACAACAACACAAGCAACTCCATACTGCCAAGGAGCCTCTCACACAGACAACTAGTATGAACCATGCTCTACTACAACACAACCATAAGCATACCTCACGCTCCTTGCATCATGATCATTTTATGCCAACCAAGAGCCTCATACCACATCATCACAATGTGATCAACTCCAGTATCTCCAGCGTCTTTTATGCTGCATGTTGAATCAAAGAAGCAAGAACTTCCACTCATCGAAGGATCAAACAACAAAAAATTCTTCCATATTTCCTCAAGCTTGCCAGGGTAAGAAATCTTCACAGGAGAAATACCCGGAACTTCAGTAACCAGGAGAAGGCTCTGATACCACTTGTTGGTATCATGAACAAGCCTTGACCTCCCTTAACCATCTTTGATACCATTTATTGGGGATACAGAGGGTCTGTCATCATAGAATGGATGTCTAAAACAACAGTGCCTTAGTGATTTTCATTTCTTCAAATCACATCAAATACACAAACTATGCCATAAAGTGGAAACAGGCACAGTGGATCCCCCATTGATCTTTCTGAGAAAAGTAAATGCAATCAAGATATAAGATTCAACACAAGCATAGATTCAAGAATGCAGAATCAAACAACCATGAAAGACAAACATGTAGACACACCAATTTACGTGGGGAAAACATTTTCAGGTAAAAAATCCCACCCTCCAAAACACTCAACTCAAATTGTATTATTCAACAACAAACAATTACAATACAATCTCAGAGCTATGCTCTTCAAAAGATTACATCTTGCCCATCTAGAGAATGCAGGCAACATTTTAATCAAAATCTTCACATTGTTCCAACACCCTCACAACACACAATGTAGATTCATCTCACCAAGATAGTTGACTCTCTCAGCTAGCCATACGGCCAACCCAACCTCCAGGTCTCCACAAGTTCACATCTTTCCTGATATGAGAGTCTAAGTGTTCATGATTACAACAATATGCAAAACCGCTCTAACACTCTCAGCCTCTCTCTATTTTCTCATCAGTTTGATCTTGCACATGAGATTAATTTATAATCTCTTGCCGTGTGTCTACCTGTTCTTCCCATTCAAGAAATGACGGTCATTAGGATAATTAATTATCTTACCTGCAAGCTTCCATCATTCTCTGATAGTGTGCACCCCTCATTCAGCCAGGCGCATTGAGCCACATAGCATTAAAAATGGTTGCAGATACATATCCGTCAACCTCTAGACCATCCATTTAATGCAGCTCTATCACAATCTGAAAATAAGCTTTCGACCAACCAGATCTTGAAGATCTTGCCACATGTCACCTTTGCATTTGTTCATCGCTTTAAATTTTCATCAAGCTCGGTCAGCCGAGCTCCGAGCTCACCACGGTCTTCCACCGCACTACCGCCGACCTTTGACCTGCCAGTCACGGTATGCCAATAACCACTTGGCATCACCGCCACGGTCAACCGCACTACCACGAAGGCCGCCAGGCCACCCTGTGGCAAAGCGGTGACCGCCAACGGTCTTACCATGACCACCATAGTGATACTTCTCATCGTCCACAGTAAGGTGGTAACCGCCAAACTTAACCGCCGCCCTTCAACTGCCAATGGCCACTCCTGCGCCGCTCACCGTGCTACCTCTATCTCCAGACAGAGACCCCATGGTAAGAAGGTAAGGCATCGCTTTGCCACTGCGCCACTCATCATGCCATCGATGAGCAAACTCCATGGTAAGGAGGTAAGGCATCGCTCTGCCACCGCACTGTCGCGCCCCTGACGAGCAACCTCCGCGATGAGGAGGTAGGACTTCGCTTCGCCAACGCGCCCCAACCACACTACCGCACCACCTTCGAGCGACCCTTGTAGTAAGGAGGTAACAACCATGCAGACTACTGAGCCTTCACCACGCCACTGTCAAGCAAGGAAGAGACCACCGCAGTAAGGCAGTAACACCGCCCAACCACCAGACCAACCAGAGTGGCCTACGGTAAAGCGATAAACCGCTCAACCGCGCCACCAAAGTAAGCTTGCAATGGTGCAGCGGTAAAGGCCAGAAACATGGAGAAATCGCCCAAGTGCGAAAGGGATCCAGAAAGTTGAGGCATAATTTCCCAACATATATATACCAAAATTTGAGCAACCAAAGGCTACAAAAAAGCTAGCAATTTTTCCACCTCCTCTACTCACATGCAACTGTTGAACAGTTTGGATAACAGAGAGAGGGGGTGAATCAGTTATCCCAAAACAATTTTCTTTCTTTACTTAATTCAAAGCAATCATAAACCATTCATATATTAATTAAAACAAGCATGAACACACAAGCACCAAACAACACCATGAATACCATAAATTATGTGGAAACCCAAGATGGGTAAAATCATGAAGAATGCTAATTCTTAATTATAAAACACTAGTTAAGGTGACACCGATTAAGGTGATTTTTACAAGGGATCACTACCGAGTTGCTTACTGTCAGTGGGTTCACAGCCTGATACAAAACAATTGATTACAAATATTCTCACTAATGAAAGTGAACTGATGAAGTTGCATCTACATATGCATGAATTCAGTTACGATTAAGAGCACAATCTTTGTTTGCAGCAGATCAGGTCAAGAAGTTTTTGCACACCTTCCTCACACAATCATTGCAATACAGATTAATTCTTCCTGACACTACCTTCACTTCCTTCTCTAATCCTTGTCACTCAATCTTTCACACCCTTATCACTATTCACACATCACTTGTGTTCTTTTTCCGTCTTCAACCAAAAAGATGTTCTCTATATATATGCACATATACCTATAGAAAAAAACTAAGTCAACCACATAATATCTTCATAGTCTTCTAAGTTGGCCAAACATCATTTGAATTTAGATCACCATAAAACATCTCGGCATAAGGAACACCCTTAAAATATTCATTAAGACTTGACACACTAGCACTAGACCCAAAAGATAGGTCACACATAAGGATCTTCTTACCACATTACCAAGGGACCAAGAATAGGTCATACATAAGATAGCATACTTTGAAATACATGAAATATATTCTGGATTCAATGGAAACGCCACAACCAAGACCAAATATCGATTAACAAAAAAAGAATAGGAACGCCACAACCAAGACCAAATCTTGATCAACATCAATTTCAATACCAACCAAAGATATGCAATCAGACATACCAATACTTGTGGCAAGCTACATGAAGTTCTAGATAGCAAGGTTACCTAGAGTAGGCTTTGAGTACAATAGCCATCATCAAAGGATTAGTCTTCATTATGCTACATCAATTGAATTCAACAAATGTCTCGGAAAGGAATACTGCCATATCCGGATCAAGGATAATCTCCACACAACACAACATCATAGCATACGATAAGATAGATCAATTATGTATATTATCTAGAGAACAACCTTCCAGATCCAAGGTTTTGACATCAATGACAACAATGCCATATCAACAACTTCTCAACAATCTCCCGCTTTGGCATTGATGACAAAACAACAAAAACTCAAAAATACCAAAAGTCCAATAAATCCAACTCCAAAGCTGCAAACTCCAAAACTTTCCCTTTGTCTAACAATTCAATTCTTCTTTTTGTTTTCATTTTTCTCTCCCTTTTTTCCATCAAAGGCCAAGGGAAAAAATTTGAACATTCAAAAACTCAAGTAAAAATAACACTTTTCACATGAAAAATCTTCTTGTACCTTTCTCTCACAATTGGAAGAATCCTCTTCCAAGCTAGCATTGCAGAATCCAATCTGGTACTCATACTATCCAACAGAGTCAAAAACTTAAATGAGGATGACCAGTCTTGAGACAAGCACTATCGTTCACAATATTTTGCATCAGAGAATATCCCAGAGAGATGATCCAATTGGACCTCAACAATTTATTTGACCAACCAAAAAGTTCTAACCACATCTTCCCTCTATCTCTGAACACTCAAAAAATCCGCTTGCAACTCACCAAATCTTATTCTCTATTTTCTATCTTTGTCTTTGAAGAAATCAAAACTCTTTCCAATATTATTCATCTCAGATTCAATAGCTTCAATTCTGCTTCTAAAATTATCAACTACAGGCCACCAAAGACAATACTTGTAGATGTCAGACATCTCCTTAATGCATTCTCTTGTCTCACCAATGTGTTTGGATAAATTCCATTTATCTTTGACACATATTCTCTCAATCATAGCTTCAAACTTATGTCCTTCAGGTCCTTCCAACAACATTATTTCTTCAACAAACTTCTACTAGATCATTGAACAATGAGTCAGAAACATCTGAAATAGTAATACCCTTTTTGAGAAAATAATCAACAAAGGCATCATCAATTCTGGTAGGCACGCCACATTTCACCAACCTTCTTCATATCACCTTCATCTAACACCGACCGAATATCATCTGGATTAAAAGATTCAGATCCAAGTAGAGATTTTTCTTCCTTCTCCTTCTCTTCCGAGATAGTGATGAAATATTTTGTGTTAACTTTTCTCCTTTTAGGTTCCAGAGGGGAAACACCAATGGCAACTTTCAACTCCTTACCAAAGGAGGAACCATCCTCAAACTAACTGTTGGGCATAGCACTAGATACTATCACACCGAAGCACAGATCCATTTGCAAGGATGAGAAATAGACTTTGCATGCACTTGATTTATCTTTCATAAACTCCAAATACCTATAAAATTTATTTCCGATAGGGATACCGGACTTCCACTTAATAGTCTATTTTGTTGTTAACGAGTTCAGAAAGAAAAATACCAAACATATGAGCAGATACCCAAACCGGAAAGGATAACTCTCAACCAAATACATTCTGACATTCTCAACCAGATTTTCCATTACTAGGCTACACAAATCAAACCGCTTATTTTCCTTCACCATCATGTGTGCAAGATGTACAACAATAGTCGAAGTAGAACCTTCACGATTTTTGAAATAGATTTTATAAGTGATGTCGTAAGAAACATAACTTACCACAGGATTGACAATGGTATTTATCAATAGAGCTCAAAGGTCTTTGTCGATACTAGTAAGTTCCTCCACGTCTCTGTATTTCACCATTTTCTTCCCAGGGAGGTCACCAATACCGCACAAATAGTAATAGCTTCAATGGATTCCTTCATGATCGAATAGAGTTTTTCCAACACAATGTTTCCATCCTTGAATTGAATCAACACCTGGAACAAGATAGATCTTTGTATAAAAACCAAGGAAATTCTCCCCATAAATCCGTTACCAGAGTACTTACATTCTGCAACTCATCCTTCTTCAACCCTAGTTCCATTTCTTTCATCTCCCAATGATCAAAATCATCCAATTCAACTCCCTTCAGCTTCAGTGGAATACCGCCACTAGATTCACTGCCAAACAACATGGATTCCATCATTACACTCGGGTTCTTCAAACTTTTTTCACTTTGCAAAACTTCTTCTTCTCCTTCTTTGCAAACTATGAGAAATGATTTGAAAATCCATATTTTATCCTTAATTTCTCATAATGACTTCGCCGCCAAAACGTGTATCGATGATGCCAACAATTGTACTTCTCTTTTTAGTCAACTGAATTATCCTCTATTATGCAAAATCACCCGAATCCAGCACAATCATGTTGAAAAAACATCAATCTTTCTTTGAAGAGGGGGAATTGATAGGATATGCATTGCAAAAACTCCCCCTGAGCCAAGACAGTTGGCTCAATTACCGGTAGGGCATGAACTGGGATCCAGTACCATGAAAGTGTTCTCCATACATGTTTCCTTTTTCCTCCAAACTCTGACTGTCTTCTTCTTAGATTCATTTGACTCTGCAAATTTCCTTTTGTTCTCAAACTTTTTCAGAGCAACATATCTGTATGTTTTAGCATAATGTCCAGATTTGAATTGCACTTGTAACATCTTTGTTCTAACTTAACTGAGTGAAACCTTGATTGCATTGATTAGCTTTGTGACCATAACCATGACATGAGTAGTAATAACCATGAAAGAGATTGTTCATTTCATTCCTTCTAGCTAGATTAGACAATTGACTTCTGCAATGACTTGCTTTGTGACCAAACTTGTGACAATTAAATCATTGAATAACTAGTTCCTTCCTACTTCTACACTCTATAGCCTTATGTCCAAAAATTTTGCATAGAAAAAAGTAAACATTGAATGATAAGTACCTTTGAGCATTTGGTTGCCTTACTGAAGGTATTTTTGTAGGTGCATTAGAGTTCCGAACCTTTCTTGTTACGACTGATCTTGCTTCAGCTTCAACTGCTTTGTCTTCACCCTTAGTGTTCTGATTTGAGTTTTCATCGATGAATCCAAGTCCTCCTTTATCCTTGTGACATTTCTGTAGGGAAAAGAGTTGATCCAAAATCATGTTGCTTTCACACACTCTCGCTTCAGTTTTCAACCTCCTTAACTCTTGATCTAATTGATCTCTAACTTCTCATTTTCTTCTTCTTTTCATTTGATGGTATCTTTGAGACTTTCTCTAGTCTTCTTCCATTCTTATGCTCTTTGTTTAATGGTGTCTTAGAGATCCTCTTCTGTCATTTTTTATTCATCTAAAAAAATCTTTAGATTAACAACATTTTCCTTTGAATCCTTTAATTCCTCGCCGACCTCTTTGTGTTTTGCTTTGAATTTCTAGATTTTGTCCCTTAGCTTTGAGATGCGAGCATTTGCCTCCTTGAGGTTTTCTTTCAATTCTTCATTCTCATATTTTGTACTTTCCATATCACTTAATATTGAATTTAGTTCTTCCTCAAAGTAATAATCTCTTGCCATCTATTCAAACTGCCAAGATCTCCCTCAAGTGGTTAAGCTCTTTCTACAAGGGACTAGGCTTTGATACCAATTATTGAACAATTCAACTAACTGAGAGGGGGGAGGGTGAATGAGTTATCCCAAAACAATTTTCTTTCTTTACTTAATCCAGAGCAATCATAAACCATTCATATATTAATTAAAACAAATATGAACATGAAAGCACCAAACAACACTATGAACACTAGAAATTACGTGGAAACCCAAGATGGGAAAAACCATAGAGAATGCTAATTCTCAATTATAAAACACCGATTAAGGTGACACCGACTAAGGTGATTTTTACAAGGGCTCACTACCAAGTTTCTCACTATAGGGTGGCTTAGTCCTGGGTGGCTCACTATCAATGGGCTCACTACCTGATACAAAACAACTGATTACAAATAGTCTCACTGACAAAAGTGAACTGATGAAGTTGCATCTACATATGTATGAATTCAATTCCAGTTAAGAGCATAATCTTCGTCTGTAGCAGATCCAATCAAGAATCTTCTACACACCTTCCTCACACAATCACTATAATGAAAATTGCTTCTTCTTGACACTTTCCTTCACTTCCTTCTTTGATACTTGCCACTCAATCCTTCACACCCTTATCACTATTCACGCATATCACTTGTGTTCTTTTTTCATCTTCAACCAAAAAGATGTTCTCTATAGATATGCACATATACCTGTATAACAAATCTAATTCAACCACATAATATCTTCATATTCTTCTAAGTTGACCAAACATCATTTAAATTTAGATCACCACAAAACATGTTGGAATAAGGAATACCCTTAAAATATTCATTAAGACTTGAAACACTAGCACCAGACCCAAAACATAGGTTGCACATAAGGATTTTCTTACCACGTTACCAAGGGACCAAGAATAGGTCATACATAAGATAGCATAATTTGAAATACATGAAATATATTCCAAACTTGATGGGAACGCCACAACCAAGACCAAATCTTGATTAACATCAATTGCATAGGAATGTCGCAACCAAGACCAAATCTTGATCAACATCAATTTCAATACCAATTGGAGAAATACAATCAAACATGCCAAAACTTGTGGCAAGCTACATGAAGTTCCAGATAGCAAGGTTACCTAGAGTAAGCTTTGAGTACAACAACCATCACTAAAGGATTAGTCTTCATTATATTGCATCAACTGAATTCAATAGATGTCCCAAAAAGGAATGCTGCCATATCTGGATCAAGGATAATCTCCACACAATGCAACATCATAGCATACGATAGGATCGATCAAGTCTGTATATTATCCAGAGCACAACCTTCCGGATCCAAGGTTTTGACATCAATGACAACAATGCCATATCAAAAACTTCTCAACAACAACGACTTGGTTGATTAACTCACAAATTTGCAACACATAATAGTCCATATTCTTCCAATGTCTGAGTCGACCTCTTTATGAGAGACAACATGACTCTTTTATTGAGTCAAAGGACAACAATGGCAAGCTATAGGTTTCCTACTAAGTTTGGAAGTTGACTACCCTCTCATCTTTTTTCCAACACTTCATTAACTCAGTTTAACATTTATCCAAATGTTGTACCTGTACATGGTGTGGGGTTTAGACTTCTTATTTGCTTCACTCACTTCAAACTTGGTGCCACATATTCATAACTTAGCGCCCCAAAGATAGCACTGCCAAGACTTATTCTCATTTTCTTAGAAACTATATTTAATTTCTTTGCGACGTATAAACTATGTTCCCTCTTTCATGCATGGTAAATAAGTCTACATTTGACTTAGTCTGCACTTGCTTTATTCACAACTTTAATCACAACAATATAAACACTTCAACGCTATACTATATTCATTGCATTTAAACATGTTAAATAATTATGTTTAACTTAGGTGCTTTCCTTAATATAAATGTAGCGCTTTATAATATGTGCTATGATAAATACTATTAACTATCAATATCTTAAACATTATATATATATAATCACATTCACTTGATTATTAAATACATTTATTTCCTATAGATATAAGCTTATATTAAATAATTATATATATAACATACATATATACATATATTAGTATATATGTTTCTACAAATGTACTATATACATACATATTAATATATATATATATTTAATAAATTATATATATGTCGTTATTTCAATCATCAACTTCAAACACATATATGCATGTACTCTTCGATTGATGTGTATATACATACATGTAATTTTTATCCAATAAATACTCCCATACATATGGGTTACCGATTCATGAGCATGCATAGGTACGTCTACCTACATATACTCATGCACACATACTCTTGCACACATATACTCACATGTATGAGTTATCATGGACATGCACATATATACGTATATACATTCTATGCATTTACTTCATCGATCAACATACTCTTATAAGAACATATAAAGAAGAACTCTCACCCAATATAAGGACTCAATCATATTCCTCAATCACACCATTCATAGAACAAGATCATAAACCAATACAAATCATTCACAATCAAGATAGAAGGTTACTTACTAATCACCCAAATTGAATTGACTCAACTTAGACCAAATAGGATGTGAGTGTGTGCACGCTCAACTAGGTTCATTAGGGTTACCAAACCAAGTTCTTCGCTTGAGTGATACTCACCCTCTCTTTCAGAGGTGTAACATAGAAAAAAGTATCCTTTTTCATGCTCATTTGGGCCGTTTTCTATGGATTTTGGCTTGTTTTTTCCTAGATTTAATGTTGTAATGTGGCCAACACATTCACATTAGGCCCTGAACGCTTATAAATCAATAAAAACCTAATGATGTCTTACAAAGGTGTTGTGAAGTGTTTTAATACATTTTCCCACTTTTCTAAGACCTTTCCATCATAATTAATCTAAACAACCTCTTTTTACCCTTTACCAAGACCTATTTCAAAGTTTTGTAAAGAGTTGTAACAAACTCTCACACTTTCCTAGGCTTGTCATCAATAAATCAACCCTTTCTTATGATAAAATGACCCCTTAATGCACTTATAGGTCCCACTTAAGTGTGTTTCAGAAGAAAATCCCATTAAACAACATCAATCACACTTTAATTCCTGACATCCACTTGAAATTGCCCAAGTCAACTAAGTCGCCTCCTTGGGCGACTTAGTCCCATGTGGCATAAAAATAAAAGTAAATCCAAAATTCTGGCGGGATATTGTCTCCTAAACCCTAAGGTTGAAGCCTGCGATGTGTTATTTTTAGGAAATTAGGGCACAACATGTATAAATAAAGGGGTTTCCCCTCATTCCCCCCCCGCCCCCCCGCCCCCATTTTCACAAGCAATCAAGAAATCTATCTTCTCAAGCAAGCATCAAGCTTTCAAGCACTCTAAGGACCTCAAGCAGTCATCCATAGGAGGTGATCACTTGCATATCTTCAGAATTCTTCAACAAGGGCTTGGTGAGTTGTTGTATTTGCATGTTATTCAATTATCCTTTCCTTTACATTCTATTTCATTATCTATGGTTTGATTACCAAAATGGGGTTTGACTAAGGCGAACCCCTATTCTTTAACCCTAACCCTTTTTCCCCTCTTTGCATGTGTGTTTTGTAGACTTTGTATGTAGATTAGTCAAAGAGTAAGGTGCTAAAAGGTGTCATCTTTCCATCCACATCAATCCAAGTCAACAACCCCTAAAAGCAGCTTGAAGATAACTTACAGATCAACATCTAAAGATTTGAGTTCAGATTTATGTTAGAAACATAAGTACAATCTAATAGCTACAAATTCCAATATCAAGATTCTCAAAAGCTACAAGTGGACTAAGTCGCCATCATTGGCGAATTAGTCTCACTGCCAAGCCTGAAAGTGATATTTGCAGATCTAGATAACCATTTCCCCGAAACTTGTTCCAGCAAAGTTTCCCTGAAGCAGGACTAAGTCACCCAACTTGGCGTAAGTGTCCCAGTGGCCTTCAATAGCAGATTCTGGAAGATTCCAAAGCTCCTCTTCATCAAACTTTAGTTTTCAGGTGCACCACTTCCACCTCTTTAAGTTCTGTTATAGTTTGCATGCATTATAGGTCATTATTAGGTCATTTTACATAATGTTTTTAATAATTTTACATTTCAATAGTTTGCATTCATTGGATAGCTTCATTTTATTAGATTACAGCACTTGTATACATTTCATATCACACACATCACACATTAGACCCCTAATCTTGAATGAACCTCTAGATTCCTTGAAGTGGAAAGAGTTCTCTCCTCCTAGGTGAAAACCCTAGAAATGCTAGGGAATCCACTTTCCCTCAAAATCTACGGGTCAGGAGGTTCGAGTCTATTCTTGCATCCAATCTAGTACATCATAAGAGTAGTTAGCCGATAAAAATAAAATTATATGCATCATATATACCATTGTCAGAATCATTATATAATATCAACTTGAATTAGACATTCATTCAGCATATCCCATCGAGATTCATTTACAAAACACAATCAATAATATATATTAAAGCATTTTTAACCCATCAAGATAAAATTAAATAGGTAATAACACAATAGGGTGTAACATATTCCCCCCTTGTGAATCATCCCCAATGATTATAAGTATCAATATGGACATAACATAATCATAAAATATAGTATCATAAAACATCATTGTTTTCTAGGAGTTCTCAAAATCTAGCATGACTTGAGGAAGCTATTGCTTCATCTTAGCATAGTCTTCCCAAGTGGTAGAATCTTGTATATATACTGATCCCACTATAACTTGCATAGTAGAACCTCTCTATATTACATAAGTGAAGCTTACGTGTTTCCAGCACCTTGAGAGGCTTGATTGTTACCACTCTTGGGTCCTATACCTATAAAGAATTCCAACCAATAACATGGTTATCTCCTAGTATGTAATTCTTTAGGTACAACACATGGAAAATATTATGCATTCTGGCTAGAGCTGGAGGCAAAGCAATTCTATGCGCAATAGGGTTACCTTCCTTGAGAACCTCAAAAGGACCTACATAACATGGAACTAGTTTGGATGATTGCAAACTTTATGGAACTCTTGTGAGGTTTAAATCTTAATAAAACCTTCTCCCCTACTGAGAATTGTCTAGGTACCCGCTTGGCATCTACATAACCTTTTTTCCTATCATTGGCTTCTACTAGCCTTTACTTAATAACACCAACTTGCTCCTTCATTTTTGATAACATTTTTGGCCCAAGGCTTATCCTATCTTCTAGATTATTCCAGCTTATATGAGTTTGAAACTTTCTACCATACATTGCTTCATATGGAGTCATCTTGATCACAGACTGATAAGAGTTGTTGTATGAAAACTCCACCAAAGGTAGGTAATATTCCCACTTGTATTGTTGATCCATGCAATATATCCTCAGTAGATCCTCTAAAACTTGGTTCACTCTTTCAGCTTGACCTTCTTTTTTTGGATGATACACTGAACTAATGATCAACTATGTTCCAAGCGAAGAAAGCATGGTTTACCAAAACCTAGAAGTCTCATGAGAATCCATATCCAAGATAATATTCTTAGGAATTCCATGCAACCTAAATTCCTCTTGAATGAACTTTCAATCTATAATTGGAGCTCCATCCGTCAAATTCCCTGGTATAAGGTGAGCCACCTTTGCAAGCCTATCCACTACTACCAGAATGGCATTGTGCTTATTCCTTGACATTGGTAGACCTTGCACAATAACCATGCTAATGATTTTCCATTTACTCTCAAGAATTTCATGAGGATACAAAAGACTTGCATGGTGATGATGCTCTACCTTCACCCTCTAACATTCTAAGAAACTCGCTACAAATTTTGCAACATCCCCTTTCATTCCTTTTCAAAAATATAATGGCTTCACATCAACCAATATCTTAGTCACACAAGGATGTCTATAATATGGTGCGATATGAACTTCTTTCCACACTAAATTCCTCAATTCTTCAAAATCAGGTACGTAGATCATTCTTCCTCTAAACCTTAGTAAACCATTAAGTTCAAAATGAAATCCTTCATAACTTGAGTCTTATGGATTATCTGTGAGTGCTTGCTTGACTTGCTCATAATATTCGTCACCTTTGGACTCTTGCAACACTTGAATCTTGAAATTGGTTTGAATCGATAGCATGGAGGCGATATGCCTCCTATGATTTAAGGCATCTACAACCTGATTCTTCTTCCCCTTGATATAGTTTATGTTGAAATCATAGTTAGATATAAAATCTAACCACATTCTTTAGCTTGCATTCATATTCACTTGAGTAAATAAGTACTTCAAACCATGATCATCAGTCTTCAGTTCAAAAGGTTTTCCCAACAATGTCTCCACATCTATAATGCATGAACAACAGATACTAACTCCAAATCATGCGAAGAATAATTTTTTTCATAAGGCTTAAGCTTCCTTTATTCATAAGCTATGAATCACCCATCCTGCATCAATAATCCAACAAAACCTTCTCTCGATGCATTGGTGATAACAATAAAGTTACCATTTGGATCTGGTACCTTTAGTATCAGTCCAGTGGTCAAATTCTCCTTGAGTAGATTAAATGTCGCTTAACACTTTTCCTATCCACTCAAAATTCTTCCCTTTTCTCTATAAGGAGGTAATAGGAGAAGCTATCCTTGAAAATTTTAAAACAAACTTCTGATAGTAACCAACCAAACCCATAAAAATTCTAACTTCTAATAGATTCTTAGGCACTAGTCACTCAAGTACTGCTTTTATTTTAGTTGGTTCAACTACAATACCATCAACTGAAATCACATGACCCATGTACTGTACTTCTTTTTTCTAAAAGTACATTTAGAGAGTTTCCCAAACATCTTATGCTCTCTCAATCATTGGAGAATAATCTCTAGATGCTTGAGATGTTGGACTCTTCATTCTTGGAATAGATAAGAATATCACCCAAAAAGACCAACACAATTTTTTCCAACCAGACTCTAAATACATTATTCATTAGGTTCATGAATACTATAGGTGAAATCATCAGCCCAAAAGGTAGGACCGTGAACTCATAATGACCATGCCTTGTCCTAAAATTTGTTTTAGATATATCTTCATCCTTGATCCTTAGTTGATGATAACTTGAATGTAGATCAATGTTCAAAAATACTGCCACTCCTCACATCTGATCAAATAGATTATTGATATATGACAACAAATACTTATTCTTTATCATTGCTTTGTTAAGAAAATGATAACCAATGCACAAGTGCAGTGTTCCATCCTTCACGAAAATTACAAGCTCTCCCCATGGTGAAACACTGGGTCTAATTAGTCCCTTGGACAAAAAATATTCTAATTATGCCTTTAACTCCATTAATTCAGTTGTGGTCATCCTAAATGGTACTTTGGATATAGGCTCTGACCTTGGAACTATGTCAATGGAGAAATCAACCACTCTCTCAATGATTTGATCCTTGTTGCAAGTCTCCCATAATTTCTTTCATTCCTTCTAGCATTGTTTTTATTTTTTTTGTTTCCCCTTCGATCCCTCCTTGAATTATTCCACTTATTACGAGATCCTTTGTCCCCTTTCCTTTGGTATTTCTGCCCTTCACTAGGCTTCCTTGAAGCTTGATTGGCTTGCGAACAATTAAACTTCTTATGACTCTTCTCTCGATAGTTCTAGATAGACTTAAGCCTTTGTTCATGCTTAATTTATTTCTCATACACCAAGTCCATGGTATCAGGACCATGTACACCTACCTCACCACCTATCTGAGAATTTAGGACCATGTACACCTACCTCACCACCTACCTCACCACCTACCCCCCTTCGAAGGAACCCCCCTTCACCCTTTCGAGTGAAGGGGGGTTTGCTTGAATCCCCCTTTTTTGCCCTTCTCCCCCTCTTCCACCAAATTTTAGCAGATTTTTGCCTTTTGAAGCACGGGTTGAGGATGAAAATGGAGGAGAATTCACACACCCAACTGGAAGATGGTAGTCCTTAGAACGAGCTATCCAATAAATTAAATTTTAATATGTTTTGGTTTTATTATGTATGTGTTTTTTCAGTTTTATTAAACATAGGTTTTTTGCCGAAAATCAAGCTCTCTGTTTTGCACATGTGGAAAAAATAGCAGATTATCAAAATATTTTTTTTTAAAATACATTGAGGCTGGGTATTGATGTGCTTGATCCATTAAAAAAAAAAAGAATTTCAATTCATACAAAAAAAGTTATGTTGTATACAGTCCGCCTATGTTTGAATTGCAATTGGTTTGACTTTGAAACTTGGTTAAGGAAAAAATATTCAATAAAAAACTATGAGACCAAATGAAAGTGCTTGACATCATAGTTACAAATCTAAATTCGAAAAAATTAGAATTTTATCCTTCATACAAAAAAAACTATGTTGTATACAGTGAGCGTCACTTTTAAAAATGCTGTTTTCTAAAAAAGAACCAATTTTCGTGGGAGATGGAAAAAAAAGTGCAATCTGATTCCAAAAATTTTGAAAAAATATTTTAAGAATCTTTAGACAAAATGTGATGAGACTCTAGTTTGCATCATCTTCAAATTCCTCATGGTTTAGCCGCTATAGGTTCCCGAATATGAAGATTTAGTTAAAAATAATAATTGTAGTGTCCAGTTTGGCCAAAATTGTAAACAACTATTGTGGGATCACCCCATCCTTTTGGTACATTGACCTACGTACCTTAGGAGAAAAGTGATTTTCTTCCAATACTCGTTAACTGAGAATTCCTTTCCTCAAGTTCTAGAAGTCAGTAAGCTTTTGGTCAACGAAGAGTTGATGCAACCACTGTTTCTAGAAAATATCCACAAATTCACTACATTTGAGCCTTAGGGAACTTAACCCAAGCTCCATCTTCTTATTCATCCAAAAATTGGACACTTCACTAGATAATTGGAAAGCTCCCCAAACAACTTTAGTGTACTTGGAGTAGTTTCTGATCGCAAAATAATTTTCCATCTCGATGAGCCATGCCTTAGCCACATCCATACTAGTACTTCCTTCAGACTTCAGAGGAGTGATATTTCTCATGTCCCAAGATAAATCTAAGTTGTTTCCACTTCCTTTTGACCTAGAATGAGATTCATCATCTCCTTGTTTGCTAGACTGAGTATGTTTATGGGAATTTTCCCTTTCTTCGTCATTATATGGAACTTCCCATTTCGTTACCCCTTACCTATTTATTGAGGTTTCCTATTCTTTCTCTAGTTTCATCCATCATGGCTAAAACATGGTCCAACTTAGCATCAAAATTCTCGGCTCCTTGGTCAACTTCTTGGCTTTCCCAAAAGATGTTCCTTTCCTTACCATTTTCAACAAGAAAGTTTACACCTGGAGGTTTCATTTTCAATTAGATTCTAAGAATGTTTACATATCACTTGAAACATTTCCCAAGAACAAACATTCATAAAAGAAATTTCACAAAGAGTGTATACAAATTTTTTTTCCAAAACATGATTTTCATTCATTTCAATAGGATTTCTATATCCTACTATTTACATGGAATGACTATTCAAATAGTCAAGGGGAAAGTATCCCTTAGATTCACTCTTCGACACATAACTATGTGGAGTATACCCCTTAGATTTTTGTTCAAATATATCATCAAAAGGGAAATATCCCTTAGACTTATCCTCAGATACATAATTTTGGGGGAAATATACCTTTGATTCGCCACTTGAGGCTATTATAATAAATTGTACCATAGGAATAACACGAGGGTCCCTAGATATCATTGCAGGACTAACACTACATTATGAGGGCATATCCTTAGAAAGTGATAAAAATTCCGACTTGGCAATAGAGATATGAGGTACATAGTTCACAACCTCATGCATCCTTATCCTTTCTCGATTGATTCGTGATAGGGCATGACTGAAAATATTAGTGTCACTCAACCAAATAACATTGTCATAGTTGGTTCTCTCTACATGGTTTGAACATCCCTTTCCTTCTTGGCCCATAGGTAGCACTTATTTTCAATTGCTAACTTCCTTGCATTCATATTGAGATACACCATCCTAGCACAAGAAGTTTCAAACATTAGACTCATATAATGCTGGATGAAAGCATAACAAGCACATAGGTTCTAGTTTTGAACTTGGTAGCTCTGATACCACATGTAAGATGCCCATTTTCCTACCCATTATTTTTACTATGTTCTAGCAAAAATTTAAAGTTTAAGCTACTAACATTAAGAGCCTTAAATTTTTTCCTTTCCACATGATTAAATAGATGCACATTTGAAGCATAACATTCCAAACTTTCCCATTGCATCACATATAATCATTTCAATAATTCAAGCAACGATTTCACATCACATAATTGCATGATAATATTTCCTCATTTACAAATCCTCAAGAGTAGAGTTACAAGTTTACATAAATAGCTTCTATGAGATCAATGATAAAGATACATAAACAAAGTACAATGGTCTAGATGTCCCCAATGTTGGTTCATACCTCCTAGATGTTCCCATTACTTGGTGCATATATTATAGGTGCCCCCAAACTGGTGCTACATCCTCAAATCTTGGTCACCAACTTTATAAGGGAGAGCATCACTCAAGAAATTTTATGCCAACCATGGACTTACTGCAGTTCCTTGCACACCTACCATATTGGTATGATGGCCCTACCCTTCGACGAAGAGATTGGTTTGGTGACCCCATAATCATGAGCATCTTGAGAATAGTGTTGTGTCCTACAAATCTAGAGCTACCACACCTTGGTTTCCCTAGCTAGATTGCAATCATGGATCACAATGAACAAACAGTGTAAACAGTGGCTACTTACACTACTTTGGACAAAGAATTCAACACCGAGTACTTCAAGTGAGAGCCATCTGTCCACCCACTCTTAAAATTGATTTGGTATTGAACTTATACATAACACCCATTTACCCTAAGTGATTACATAATAAAATATTCAACAAGGTAGTTTCATTAACCATGAATTACCCTAACCCCAGAAATACCCAAGTCTATAATAAATTGATTATCTAGGTTACACCCTTACCCATGGATTTATCTAATCCCAAGTATAACCACTCTAACCATCCATATACATAATCTAGAGTCTTGCTAGGCTACTCCCTTTCCCATGGATTTCACTAACCCTAGGAATGACCCTACTAACCTCTTATGTTTAAATTGACATAATCATAAAAGTACTATAAGATAGAAACATATTTCATCTCATGCATTATATAAATAGACCTAACAAACTAGTATAGTTCTAATAGAATTTAAGCCATACATATTTAACAATATATAAACGTAATCCCAATGATAGGGTTCATTAATTTGAGAATCAGTCAAAAATCACACAAGCATATTTCATTCTAGGAATTAACTAAGTTTATAATAACATGCATACCATGCATATGTAGATTATTCTAAAACTAGGAAATAACTAGTTCATAATAACAAGCATATCATGCATTCAAGACTATTCCAACACAAAAAATACATATCTAAGTTCATATTAACATGCACACTATGCATTCAAACAATCTTTCCAAACAAAGGCATTATATTCAAATAACCTTTCAAACATAAGCAAGGGAAGAATATAAATCAACATTCTTGGATATGAGTTCCAAATTGTAAATGTTACCTTTCAACCTTAGTCTTCACCTTAATGAACACTACTTCACCAAAGATCAACTAGCCTCCAAACACTAGCCTCTCACAAATTCTCTCAATAATACAATTGCAAAGCAACTCACTAACTCTCAAGCTCTCCAACTTGCACAAAAAATACAATAGAATAACAAAAAAGAAATCAAAATGAGAAGTGTAACAAATGGTAGGAAGATCACCTCTATATATACTAAAATTTGAGCAACCAAAGGCTAAAAGCAAGCTAGCAATTATACCACCTTTCTACTCACATGCAATGACTAGTTGATTAAGTCAAAAATTTGCAATACATAACAACCCATATTCTTCCAATGGCTAAGTCAACCTCTTTATAAGAGACAACATGAATCTTTTACTGAGCCAAGGGACAACAATGACAAGCTACATGTTTCCTACTAAGTTTGGAAGTCGACTACCCTCTCATATTTCTGCCAAAACTTCATTGACCGAGTTTAACATTTATCCAAATGTTGTACCTGTACATGGCATGGGTTTTAGACTTCTTATTTGCTTCACTCACTTCAAACTTGGCACCACATATTCATAACTTAGCACCCCAAAAGATAGTGTTGCCAAGGCTTATTCTTATTTTCTTATAAACTTCATTTAATTTCTTTGCAATGTACAAACTATGTTCATTCTTTCATGCATGGTAAATAAGTTTGCATTTGACTTAGTCTTCACTAACTTTATATGTACTTTTAATCACAACAATATAAACACTTCAGTGCTATATACTTATGCACTATACTATATTCATTGCATTTAAACATGTTAAACAACAATGTTTAACTTATGCGCTTTCCTTAATATAAATGTAGTGTTTTATAATATGCGCTATGATAAATATTATGCACTATCAATATATAACTTAAAAATTATATATATATATATATATATTATATATTTATATATATATATATATGTAGCCACAATATATGTATATACATTTCTGCAAATGTACTATATATATATATTAATAAATATATATATTATATTATACATATATCATTATTTCGATTATCAAATTCAAACACATATATCCATGTACTCTTCGATTGATGTGTATACATGAAGTGTGTATATATATACATGCCACTTTTATCCAGTCGATACTCCCATACATATGGGTTACTCGTTCATGAGCATGTGTAGGTATGCCTACCTACATATACTCATGCACATATATACTCACATGCATAAGTTATTGTGGACATGCACACATATACATATATATATTCTATAATGTATATTCTTCATCGATCAACATACACCAATAAGAACATACAAAGAAGAACTCTCACCCAATATAAGGACTCAATCATATTCCTCAATCACATCATTCATAGAACAAGATAATAAACCAATACAAATCATTCATAATCAAGACAAAAGGTTACTTACTAATCACCCAAAATGACTTGAATCAACTTAAAGAACAACTAGGGTGTGAGTGTGTGTATGCTTAACTAGGTTCATCCTGGGGTTACCAGACCAAGTTCTTCTCCTGAGTGATACTCCTCCTCTCTTCTGAAGGTTCAATTTTGTTCCTACATCCAACTTAGTACATCATAACAGTAGTTAGCCGATAACAATACAATCATATGCATCATATATACCATTGTTAGAATCATTATATAATATCAACTTGAATTAGACATTCATTCAACATATCCCATCAAGATTTATATGCAAAACACAATCATAAATATATATTAAATCATTTTTAACCCATCAAGGTAAAATTAAATAGGTAATAACACAATGGGGTGTAATAGGGGAAATCTTGTATGAAAGTGTTTAGAAATTGATTATTTATGAAAATATTTTTTTATGAAATATGTTATTGAATATTTTTATGAACTATTTACACATTTTATCCATGATAAATTTAATTTTGAATTTTTTTACAAATGTTTTTGTAATAGTGCTTATGGATTCACCAATGTTTTTTAATCCTATGTAACAAATGATTCAACCTTAGGAAAATTTATTCTTTGCACTTGTTTATCTAAATTAAAAGATTTGCATATTCATGTTACATTAACCAATGTTAAATACAAATGTCTAAGCTTCTAGGATAATATTGTTCACTATGTGCTGCCCATCATTATGTATGAGTGAGCATACATGATTTTCAAAGTAAGAGTGTTGAATGGAAAGTCAAATACATGTGTACATACATGTTTTGTAAGTAGATATGAAACTCCAATTCTAATATAAAAATATTTCATGTGGAGAATGGGACATGATGATTAGAATTAACATTACAATCTCTTTGTGAAAACTCATTTTAATAGCATCTCTCCAAGTGTCATAATAACAAAAGTACTAGGTTAAAAAAATGTAGATGCATATTTCCTATTACGACATCTAAAAAAATTCCTCTATCCTTTATCATTTGATGGATATCCATACCCTATTCCAAACCTCTCATTTTGGCATAGGTAGGGAGAATATTTGGCAAATATTGTGGAATTTGGATTTACTCCCACCAATTTTGTTTGCTTGAAAGTTTCTAAAGCCCAGTGATAACTTTAAGAAACCCCCCTAAAAAAAAGATATAAAATCTTGGCGAATTTTTCAGTTTTTTAGGAAAAAATATTAATTTCTATTAGCAAATCTTTCTTTTTTTTGAAAAAAATATTAATTTTATTGGTGATTTTTTTTGCATCACTAAAATTTTGTAGAAAAATTTGGTGAATCTTGAAAAATAATAGGAAAATGCATTAATTATGATGGTGAATCCATCCAATCTAAAAATAATTCTCATGGAAAAGTAGGGGCCCAAGGGTGGAAATTATTGATGGGTTTAAGGGGTAGACTATATTATTTACTTGCCATCATTGTTTTAAAATATAATAAAATGACCCTCATTATATTTTCCAAGGGAAAATGTACCCATGATCTATAATTCTCATGGGGATCAAAATTTCTTTTAGACCATTGATCTAACAACCCTCGTACTTTGCGAGGTAAAATGTACCCAGAATCTATAATGCTCATGAGACCCGAAATTGTGGGCCCCATGAGCATTACAAATCATGGGTACATTTTACCTAGAGGAATACAACAAGGGCCATTAGATTATATTAAAAATCAATGGTGGAAACTAAGGATTAGAAATATGGTCCTAAAGCAACTAATAATTATGATATACTATTGGCGAATTAATATAGATTTCTACTATAATTTGTAAAATTTTGGTGAATTTGATCTAATCATGTATCGAATATTGTGGTGAATTTTAGAGTTAATTTTTTTAATAAAATAAATTATTTGGCGATTTAAATAAGACTACAATAAGATTTTGTAAAAATGTGGCAATTCAAGTCACGTTATAGCTCAAACTATTAGCCAATTTTGGATTCCCAAATTTCAACTATTAGCCAATTGGTGAATATTAGCCACTAAAAAAATCACTACTAAAGCCTTTTCAACAAATCCATTTTGTGCATATCCAGCAATCAAAGAATTCCATGAGAACACATTTATTTGAGGAATTCTATCAAAAAATTGATGTGCCTTGTCTATGCTTCAACATTTTGGATATCTTTCAATAATTGTATTCCATAGGCATTATGTCAAATAATTCATGTGCCTTGTCTATACTTCCATATTTTGCATACATGTCTACCTAGGTAGTTAAAAAAAATAGTCCAAATGCCTTGTTTGTGCTTCCATATTTTCATACATGTCTAGCTAGGCTGTTACAGTAAATAGTTCACATGCCTTGTCTATGCTTCCATATTTTTCATACCTGTCTACTTGGGTAGTTACAACTACAACATTTGAAAAAAATGTTCTTTCTTTTATCATGTGATGGATCTCCATACCTTGTTCGAAACCTCCCATTTTTGCATCACCAATAATCTCCACGAGAACATTATCCCTATTTAAAATGATGGAAGTGTTATGCATCTCTCACAATAATTCCTCTTCCAACAATCTTGGAGATAAATTTGGTTGCTTCTACATTTTATATACATGTCTACCAAGGAAGTTATAGCTATAACATTTGACCAAATTCCTCTATCATTTATCCTTTAATGAATGTTCACACCCTATTCCAAACCTCCCATTTTGGCACAAGCAAGGAGGATTCTTGCATATCCTACAATTTGGGCATTCGATGAGAACACATTTATTAGAGGCATTATGTTAGACAGTTCATGTGCCTTGTCTATTCTTTGACATTTTTAGATATCCTACAAACATGCCTTTCCTTGAAACCACATTTCTTTGAGGCATTTTGTCAAACAATTTACATGACTTGTATATGCTTCTGCATTTTGCATACATTCTATGTACACAATTATGACAAATATTTCAAGTGCCTTGTCTATGCTTCCACATTTTGTGTACTCCCAACTTGCATTTGCTAATAGTGAACTATATATCCCGCTTCTTGGCAAGAATTGAGCCATGTAGCTAGTAGGATCTCTCCATAGGAATATAAGCTCTAGTGAGTATGATGAAAACCCAAAGCAAAGCAAGAGCAAAATAGAAAACAAAATGGTGGAATCCTTCAAATATATTATGGTTAATGGAAAATATGATTCAAGTGGAGGTTAACTACTATGGGAATAGAAGTGACAACCATTAATGACCATGAGAATTGAAACTAGGAAAAGGTCTAGATTAATAGGTCTCAGATGACCTGACTACCTAAACAATCAACATTTAAAATGTGTTGTTTAAGCCTGACCTATTTATAAAAGATATTGAACAAACACTAGATACAAAGTATTTTTTATTTTTCTAAATGAAACATGTTGACTTAGGAAATTTTAAATGAGCCTATGGTAATAGATTGAAATAGCGACAATTTCATCTGTAACCGTATTTACTTAACAAAACTATAAAAAAGAGAATTAATTTGTTCTCAAGAAATACAAACGCTAAAATTTAGAATGTTTATTATTTTGCTTCAGAGTTCAAAGCAAAGACTCCGGAGTTTGACGAGGGCAACAAAGAAATAAAACATTGCTTGTCCAGTTTATGTTTGTTTGATTCATTTGGAAGGTTATGAAGGTTGCCCATTCATGCAAAAGGGAGCAGTTGAAAAATAAAATATTGTAAGCGTTCCAGGAATCATGATAAACAAAATATTTTCCTCGGGGAATTAGGTTCTGTTTCACCGCCTATATATACATACAGGCCATGGTACGCTTCACTCACACAGATAGAGTCATTCATTCTCTCTTACAGAAAGACAAGAGAAGAGACGAGAAGAATTAGATCAAAATGGTGGGTTACGAAATAGCGTGCAGGCAGAGAGTATGTGTGACAGCAGCAGGAGGATTCATAGCCTCCTGCCTGGTCAAAAATCTACTGCAGAGAGGATACATAGTCAATGCTACCTGTAGAGATCCTGGTATGTTATACACACTTCATAATCTATAGATATTTATTTTTCTTATAAATCACAACTCTATTGTCATTGCTCGTACTTTCTGTTGATGCAGACAATCCAAGCAAAACTGGCCATCTTCTGAGCCTTCCTGGGGCGGAAGAGAGGCTCCAAATCTTCAAGGCTAACTTGTTTGAGCCAGGCAGCTTTGATTCAGCCATTCGAGGCTGTGTGTTCGTCATTAACATGGCCACATCTCTAGACTACACCAGGGATTCTGAGGTAATCAATTATCATTTGTAAAATTAAAATATGATTTTAATAAATTGAATTTGTTGTTTTTGGATTAAACTGTGTGTTAGTTTATTAATCAATGTTTCAGATTACATTTTCTGATTCGTTTGAATGTTCCGAAACATTGATTCAAAAACTAAAACACAAAAACAACAAACTTTTATTGATATAAATTATAAAAATATAATATCTTCAATTTAATAAATTGTTTGATATTTAAATAGAACGAGTTTATCCAACCCACCATTGATGGAACTCTGGATATCCTACGAGCTTGCAAAAAAGCAAAAACAGTGAGGCGCGTGATCCACACATCCTCTATTACCGCAGCCACCCCACTGAATGAGAAAGGCAAATTTAAGGACTGCCTTGACGAGTCCTGTTGGACTCCCGTTAACTACATGAGAAGGGAAAAGCCCAAATACTGGGTACTTAAACTAGCCTTCAACTCAACATTTTTTTAACAGACATAGTAGGAATCGATAGATCTCCATATTTGTAACATATCTAATCTAGGTTACATGTGGCCTTGTTCAGATGTATTATGTGGCAAAGACATTAGCCGAGCAAGCAGCTCTTCAGTATGGCGCAGATAACGAGATAGATGTGGTAACATTGTTGGCAGCTCTTGTCGGTGGCCCTTCCATTACTCCATCTTTGTCCAGTAGTGCTCTCATTACGTTAGCGCCACTCACAGGTATATATACAGCTCGACAGTAAACAGGCAGTGTAAGATTTGATTTCACGTACATAACAAGTACATTGTGATGCCCTGATGTATAATTTAGATTGTGATGCCTTGATGTATAATTTAGATAGCTTACTGTAAGCAATGATTTCAGGCAACCAAGAATGTTGTGAGACCTTGGCATCATTGCAATCCTTGATGGGCTCTGTCCCATTAGTCCATGTGGAAGACGTATGCAACGCCCACATGGTCTTGATGGAACACCCATCTGCATGGGGTCGGTACGTTTGCTGTTCCGACGCTCCCCTCATTCCTGACATGGCAGATGTCTTCCGTAAGCTCTATCCTGAAACTCCCATAACTTGGGAATTTGAGTAAGCAACACAAACTCATTCACAACTGTCATTCCTGCTGAATTCATGCGGATTATTTGATATGAAACGAGCGTATTGATATTCTTGTTGTTTATGCGTTTGTAGAAAGACAGAGGTGGATGAAGAAGAGCAGTTGCCGAAAAGGGCCGTGCGAATTGCTTCCAGCAGATTAAGTGAAGTGGGTTTCGCTTGCAAGTATGGGATGGAGGAAATTATCAGTCACACGGTTGAATGGGCCAAGAAAATGCAAGTGTTGTGAGCCTTGTGATCAGAAACTGAAAGTCAAATAACTCTTATGGATTTTATATTTGCCTCTGTTTAACATTTCCAATAATGACTAATATATTAGATTTGAAGGTGAGAATAGTGTTAATTGTGTTATTTAAATTGTAAACAGATAGATTAAGTGTGAGACTTTTTTCAATTTCTTCCTTTTCTTTGGAAGTGGGTGGATTTGTTGAATGCATTATAAGAAATTATGGAGAACATAATTTGCAAAAAGTATGTGAATATATGTATTTGATTAGAAAACAGTCTGCATGGAAAATATAAAGTTAGTAAATGATTTCAAAATTTCTTTTTAATGTCATGTTTTGAATTACCAGATGATTGTATATAATAACACAGTGTTCTATTCATTGTTGATTATAATTTGCATGGAATATATTGTTTTGATCGAGAAATAAATGCCATTTTACATGGAAGTCATCTAACATGAATGTAATTATTGAGTTATATTCGAGGAACTTCTTGGTCATGATAATGAGAGGGTGTGAAAAAACAAAGAAGGGTATAATGTTCGATGCATTTAAATTAATATTATATTAAAAAATGATTTATTTATACAGATATAAACATTGTAAATGAATATCTTTATTTGTGTTTATAAATTTTGAAATTGATGTTTAAATCAATTATTTATTATATATGATCATATATTGGTGTTTCAATTGTATGTATGGTTGACTTGTAAGTATCATTATGATGTCATAATCACTCTAGTTTTATATGTTGGTGATATTCTTGTATTAACTTTCTATTTAAGTGTGTTTTTTTTATTTGGTTTATTAAATAATACATTAGATTGATTTGGAGTGTGAGGGTTTTCTCTCCAAAGGTTTTCTCTATGTATATCTATGTTATAGTATATTGTTTTTTTTGTTCATATATATAAATTTTTTCTTTTTATAGTTGAAAATATTTAAAAATTTAAACAATACTCTCCCCATTAGATTGTTGTAGAAAACATTTCCACCTACCTTGTTTCCTTTCATTGATGTATAAAATTGGATGAAGATCACAAATCAAACTATTTTTACAATATTTTTTGTAACATGTTGATGAATTTATTAACAAATGACATCATAATTTAAAGATTGAAAGGAAATAAATTGTTGATAACAAGAATAAACTTAAAATAGGTGTTTGAATATATGAGTTTTTTTTATCATTGGTGTCAAAATTCTTGAACTAGAATTTAGTTTGAATTCTAATAGAGTGTTTAATGAGATTATGCTTTCTATTAACAATACAAAAAATACTTTAATGTATTATATATATAGTATTAAATTGCTCAAAAAATTGAATATATGAAATTAAACCACACAAATTATTATGCATATTAAATTATTATTTATGTTACAAAAATGATTCTTTTATAATATAAATTTTTCTTTAATATTATAATAACATATTCTATCAAGAAAAAATAAGATTTAATAGTATTGATAAAATTTAGAACTCCATTCAAATTTTTAATAGATAAAATAAACTTTTTTAATAAAAAATAGATATAATAATGATCTTTAAAATTAAAAGCAATAATGAATTTTAAATATCATCTTTAAACTTATGAAAGATGACATTTTAAATTATACAACTCACTATTCTTAGAGAGTATTGAAAAATTACACACACATATATTTATAATAATAGAATAAGAAAAACAAAAATAATTTATAATAGTAGAATAAGTAAAAAATATATAAACTATCATATTTCATTTGTGTGACTTAAAATAAGTTCAATATAAACTTCAATCAATGTTTATAGGTTAAAAAATTATATAATTTATATTTCTATTGTACCAAATAATTATAACACTAATAAGTTGAAAATAATAATGTTCACAGTCAGTTATATTATTTTTTAATAAATTTTTAGAATTGAGTGAACAACTAAGTTGATAAGAAAGATTATCATAAATCGAATTAACTATTTATTCATATAAAACAACGATAAAACTAAAACTACTTTGTTATGTAGACATGTAATTTTATTATGTATAAATCTAACAATAACTAAAACACACAAATAAAAAATGGAGCAATAGCAAGAGTGGGAGCAAGCATTTAATATGAATTTTTCAAAATTTCAACCTAGTAATCGATAGAGACCATTCCTTCCAGGGTCACAAGGAGCCCCTTGGGCCTTGAAGGAACTGAAATATGCCCACAAATCAAGACATAAAGATCCCAATGGCATTTCAAAGGGGGAATCCATACCGATGGTCTACAATATCCTATAAGAAGGAGAAAGCCAAAACCCACTCATGGTCTGTCTATAGTTTTCCTGTGGCCTAATGGGCCTCCTTTGTGTTTCCCACACACCCCCTGCCACACCAATTCTTTATTTCTCTAGCTTCCTATCACCAAGGGTGATGAAATATTATTGTCACTTTCCCCAACACCATGCCATTGGGATCTAAAACGTTAAGTCAAAACTTGGAAAAAGGTGAAAAAATAACACCCATGATCCTACTGTAAGATTCTTATCTCATCAATAGAGTAGCGGGTTCTCAAAACAATTTGGTTCTCGAAACATCATCATCAGAGTGCACTTCCATATTCGTTTGCTTAGTCACAATACAAAGTGCACATATTTGAAGATTTATTTCTTCCTTCCATGTTTATCCTTAAAAGTCACACACTTATAGGTAAGATCTTGAACTACATCCCTCCCATTAATAGTTTAGAATCATGGGCTTACAAGCAATGGTTGGAGGTCTCAGAAGTTTTGTATATGCATGAGGGAAGTGGTTACTTTGTTGTATTTTTAAATTTAGAGAAAATCATGATAAATCCCTTAAAGAAAAATTTTGATTCTTTAATGGGCAAGGCCTATACCTTCAACCCTAGACCCATCATTTTAATCCTAGCTTAGCCTCCATCCAATATGTATTCCCTTCTAGATCTAGCTGCATAACCTCCCTCTTGAATACAAGGAACCCCAAATTATAGAAGTTATAGGTAACTCCATTAGAATCTTCCATAAAATTGATGTATAATTTATCAAATACTCCTGCAATATGACCAAAATATGTGTCCTCTTGAACGCTAAAAAATATTTCCCCAAAATCTTGGTCATTCACTCCAACTATGGGCTCTAGAAGCAACATCTTGTGCTAAAAAACCCAGCTATCTTCTGCTCCACATGCGATTCCTCGACACATCCATCAACACAATTGTTGGAAACTCTCAGAGACTGAGAGGGGGGTGAATCACTATTATCAAAATACTTAAACCTCTTAGAACTTAGAAATATTTAGCACACTAATTTTTTTTTTATCAAATCAAAAACTTTAAACAAAACAATAACATAAAAGGATATATAATAGTTTGAATCTTTAACAACTTCAACAATCTTTAGCAATGAAAGATATAGCAATTCTACTTCTAACCAGATCATCCATAATGAAAGATTAAGAAAATTACACACATGCATAGGAGAACACCTAATTTATGTGGAAAACCCAATGAGGGAAAAACCACGATGAGAGTTAACTCACAATATAAAGGCTCACTACCAAAAGGACTTGCAAACTAAGGCACACTACCTTAGAGAAAGATACAAAAGACTTGCAAAATTGAAGATAACACAACTTCAAGGGTAAGATACAAGGAAGTAATGAGATTCACTATCTCAAAGTAGGATACAAAGGTTTATAGAAGAATTACAATAATTTTCAACATAACACTCTACTAACTAAGGCTTTAAGGATTATCTAATCTTTCCTCTTCACAATGTAGTACTAAATCTGCTAGATATTCAATGAATTCTACACACTCACTTTTTTCCACATGTAAACTTCTCCTCTAAGTTGAATCCAAAAATACATTGCATTTATATCCACCATAACACTTCAAAACTTCAATTAGGTCACCCAAGAAGAAGATAAACATTGAATTCAACAAGCCGTAAACCAAAGAATAATGTGGTCCTATCCGAAAGATAGAGAGGTCCAAAAAGAAGCTCAATACATCTTCCAATGTGATCCAAAATAGTTCCCACGCTGTAACCTATCAATCTAAGTTGGCATCAAGGAAACATCTAGATGAAACGTGAAGCACATAACCAATTGGATCAAAAAAATTCTTCCAATTGAATTCACTTAAGGTGGTTCTAACCAAGATAGGTCAAGACCCAAATCTGATATTACATATCTTTAAATGTCAGTGCAAAACCTCAAGCACACAATGCAAGCAAAAGAATAATCCCTATTGGCCAGATATCTATAAATAACTCATAAAGCCAAGTGAAGACACAGTGCAATACCAAAGAGGCTAATTAGAAATGTTTGGATCACATGGGGATGTTCCATGAACATCCAAAAACACTTCTAGAAGCTTCTTCATATTATCATGCCACTAGGAACCACCACAAACTAAATAAGAAAAAAATACTTCATCCCAAAAACACAAAATGCTTAATCATGATATATAACATTAAAAAATAATCTTGTAGGCCACTTCATCACATGAAATTGGAACTAAGATACTATAAAAACATTGAGAGAACACTCAACAAGCCACAAGAGTAGAGATATAAATGCAAAGAAATGTGGATCATTTCCTAGACCAGTCTAAACAACCAACAACAATGCCAACCTTCTGCAATTCATAGAAATATCCTTGACAATACTAGTAGACTAAAAAGATGAGAGTGTAACATCCACATAACACTAAATTTGAATCAAAAACCACAACACCATATCTTCAACAACAGAGAAATACAAAGCATTCTCCCAAATAGACGTCAATGCAACTTCTAGGAAAAAAACCACTTAAGCAAGTTGCAACTCAGTCAAAAATTTCTTTCTGCAACACATGCTTCATTGGGAACATCAAGAGAGCATAAAAAATATTGCAGACCTTCAAAAATATCTCTCCACTATTATAAATACTTCTAATGCTTCTAATTCTCATCTTCATGCTTCTAATCCTCATCTTAATATATCATTATGAAACCAACTCTACTGAGAAAAATCATACTCAATACTTATTTGATTATTATTAGACAAGGCATGGCATCGAACCATGAAATTAAGAAAACATAATGAAACATCAAATAAGGCATGAAATCCAACCATGAACTTCAACAAATACACCTACATCAATGTTATCCCAACCTGAATGTCATCAATAATGACAACCAATGCCAAACAAAAAACACTGCATCGACCTTCCTTACTTCCCAAGTGCTGACAAAAATGTCAACCACAAATAATTCACCAAGTGTTGTCATCATCCACATACAACAAGATCATCAACTACTGTCAAACATATACCAATCTTGATCAAGTGTTGACACCAAAGACAACCAACAATCTCTTGCTTTGGCATTGATGGAAACACATATTTTATCACTCTCCTCCTTTGACATCAAGGACAAAGGGAAAAAACCCGCATGTAGAAGGCACCAAATATTCTCTAAATTTAGGACAAAGGAGCAGATATCTTCAAAAGAAACAACAGGATAAACTCCCCCTTCGATCAACAACACTTCTTCACACTTGCACAATATCTCCACACTTGTACCAAACTCCCCCTTACTACCAAATCCCCATGAGTGGTAGCATACATCAATCCAAGAGAAAAGATAAGGCATTAATTTCTCCCCCTCGAAAGGTGCACCATCTATGCATCTAGTTAGAAAAAAAGAGGGGAAATAACCCCTAGCTTTTGCCAAAGATACTCAAAAGTCTCCTTTGAAAGTGCCTTATTGAAAATATTTGTAATTTGATCCTTGGTAGGTACATACTCCATTCTGAATTCATTCTCTACAACCTTCTCTCTCAGAAAGTGATAGCAGATAGATACGCATTTAGTCCTTGAATGCATTACCAGATTCTTGGAAATATTAATTGTATTGGTATTGTCACACAACATAAGAAGAGGTTCATCATAATCCACCTTCACATCCTTTAAATTCTGCTTCATTTAAAGAACTTGGGTGCAGCAAGATGCTACAACAATTTATTCAACTTTTTCTATGGATAAAGATACCAAGTCTTTTTTTTTACTAAACCAAGAGACCAATCTATCTCCCAAAAAGAATGCACTTTCACTTGTATTTCTCTAATCATCCACACAACCAACTTGGTTAGCATTAGTATAGATACTCAGAGAAAACTTATTATCCTTTTTACACCATAGGCCATAATCTAGAGTTCCTTTCAAGTATCTAAAAATACTTTTCACAGTTGACTTTTCATGAGTTTTCTTAGGATTAGCTTTTAAATTGGCAACCAAAAATCAATATTGAAACACACTGAGACATGTAGAATATCCACATAGGCTCATATAGCTGAACTTGTATATACTCCAACTGGCACAAGTACCCAAACATATATTTTGAAGATTAGATAGACATTTGAAACTATTTGTAGCATATTTCCATTTGAAACTATACTTGTAGACCATTGAAATATTTGATGCAAAAAAGTAGCATGCATTGAATAATCCTTAAAATGTCCACAAGACTGTATGGAGAAGACATTCTTTCTTGAGGAATGTGGAGCATTCCAACAAGCCTTTAACCTTATTTTTATTTTTCCAAAGTATAGTCAATACATCTATTACTTACTATTTTTACTATAGAAGGTGTAAAGATATGACAACTTGGATATAAAACCTTCACATCTTGATTAACTCACTTTTTGAACTATAAGATCAAATCTTGTACTGCAGAGGAAATCAAATCATCATGATTCAACCTCAAAAAATATATATAGTGATTACCTTGGAAAACTTTTAAAACTTATCTTTTTGAACCTTATCTTTATGTGCAGTACACCAACTTGGAATGATACTAATCAAAACATGTGTACCGACCTCTATACACCTTATTCTTGTACCAAAACCTTCAACAAAGGTTCATCCTTGCACCACAGATCTGCACACCATTTTTTTAATCCAATTCTTCTTTCATGTTGAGGTCTTTAGCATCTAGTCTCATCAAGGGGCTAAAAAGATTTTTAAATAAAATCTCCCCCTAAGATAATGTTGTATCTTGGTTTGTTTTAGAATCTTGTGCAGACTGCACAAGTGAAGAATCACCCTTCTCATTTTATTGCATTTGTTCTTCCTTCCAGACCTTTTCATTTCCCTTCCTTTGCTAATTAGAGGTTTCATCCTTTCTTAAAATTGGTGAATTTACAAAACCAGTTCTACAACCATTTTCCTTAAGTCCCATATTATTGCATTTTTAGAACACAATGTTATGCTTTGGAACAAATTTGTTCCTCTTCATCTTAGATATGCACTCAGTAGCTTTATGATCAAATTTTTTGTAAGAAAAATAATCCATGAAATGAAATAGCATCATTTATTTGAGGCACAAAAGATATTCTACTCATGTTATCATTACTTCCTTGTCTAGATCTACAATTAATAGCCTTATGTCTAAATTTATTGTAAGAAAAATAGTAACCTTGAAAAGATTGATTGACCCTGGTAGGAACATGCTTCCTTGTAGGTGGAGGACTTCTAAAATATGTTTATTTATGGATAGGGATGAATCCATCTTCTTTCTTGCCATCTTGATCAATCTTTGCATCTCCATAGGCATTCTTCTTAGAATCTTCAGTGCAGACTTTATCCTCCTTTGTCTCAAACTTTCCATTTGATTTGAAGTTATCTAGGCCAAGACTTTTCTCCTTTGTTAATCTATTCTTTTTCTTTTTCCACTTCTTTTCTCAGAGTGGCAACATTCTTCTCAAGCTTTAAGCATTCAATAAATTTTCTATTGAACTTATCCTTCAAATCAGAGATCACACCTTTTGCCGCTTTTCTAGTTTAAATTCACACTCTTTACCTCCTTCTAATTTATCTTTCAGCCAAGGTTAGTTCCTTCCTTTTATTTTTCAAGAAAGCTTAAATCATATTTTTGATTTAGTGCTCTTTCTTCATTTAGGATCTTCCACATTAGACTAAAGTTTTCCTTCAAAACCTATTTCCCAATCATCTAAATTGAATTCATGACCTTCAAGTTCCATAGAATCTAGATCTAGTTCAGAAGAAAACATATCATCATCACTCAAGGAGCTGGACTCCTTACATTTTTTAATACTGCACTTTATATTGTTAGCATTAAATGCCATAAAGAGAGTTTCATCATTTGAATCATTATCCTCATCTCCTGGGGAGCCACTTCTCTCCTTAGAGTAAAGACCTTTTTTAACCTTATGGGTCAGTGTAGGATCATGGGGGTCCAAACTAGGCCTCTAAGTGGCGATGAAAATTTAGAAAATCATAGTTAGGCAACTTGACATAAAAATTTGAAGAGGTTATTAACATAATTTTAAAAATATGCAAGAACAAAATTTGTAGCAAATTGAATTTAGTTTCTAGGCTACTAGTCCTTTTTGGTAAAAAAGTAAATCTATTTTGCGAAAATTTGAAATTTCAATGTAGTGGTACTAAATTTTCAGGAAAAAAATAAGAAGTAGGTGTATGTCTAACCACCCTAAGTACAATAATATTTTTGTTTGTTTGAATCTTTCAATATAAATAGAGGACACATGCTCGGATGTGCCACTTTTTCTTGGTATTTTTTTTCCATGTGAACCAAAGAAAATAAGAGGGTTGAGAGTGCCCACCTATTCTCCTTAGGTCATTCAATAATGTCCTAGGAATCTTAATTGGATTGACTATCAACCTAAAGGGTGAGTCAATTCAAAATGAGAGAAACCTAGGAAGGGGTTCTTTTAGGCTTTGAGGGGTTCACCACCAAGCAAAATCTTGGAAAAGACAAATAAGCATTCAACTCATAAAACCTAACAATGCAAGCTAAATGAATGATGAAAATGATGAAATTATGCAACAACAAGTTAGGGTATGTGTACCTAGAAGTTCAAGAAATGTAATGAGGATTCTTGAAATGCAAAGAAGATGTCAAAAAGTGTTATGGAGGACTAAGATGCCCTTACTATTGACTTAGTCTCGCTATTGTTTTTAGGGAAAATGCGAGATCTTCGGATGTTGGAACCGAATCTGAAAGAATTTCTAAAAAATACCACTGGGAGAACTAAGATGCAGTATATGGCGTCTTAGTCCCGCTTGGAATTTTTGAAATCTCTGAATGTGGTCCTGAGGATCAAGTTTTGCAGATTGTTCTTCTCAGGTCTGAGGTCCTAAATCTTTCGGATCTAGCCTGTAGGTGAGTTTTTGTGAAGATGAAAAATTTTCAACTTTATAAATTTTCACTTCAAACGATCTTCAAGTCTTCAACCTAAATATGCGATCACAAACACACAAGAGGGGAAAAACTTGTTGATTGTTAGTAAATGGGGGTTTGCCTTGGTTAAACCCCTCTTTGGTAATCAAACCTTGAAATGAAATGAAATTGAGAAGGGAAATTGTTGATGGTCAAAATAGCACAAACAACATAAAATAGAATATTTCTACTCTATTTATCCTGAAAAAGGACTACATATAGTAGCTTAACTTTCGAGGTCCTAGTAGTTGGTTCTCAACTGTCTGATGTCACTCAATTGGCCAATGTAACTGTAATACTCAAGGGGCCTTTGCTAGTGATAAGGAATACAAACTCTATCGGATTCATCAATCTATGTTTAATAGGGGGGTTTAAATAAACAAAAAAAGGATAGATCAAGGCACAAATCAGTAAAATATGAACAAAATTCCTTAACATCTAGACATATATTCTCAACAACAAGTGTTTCTTAACAGATCAAAAACCATAACATGATGCAACTCATAGAACAATCCATACCATTGCATACATTCATAGTGCTTAATTTAATCATCACAACCATGTTCATCAAAATACTACAAGATTCAAAACAAACTCCTCATTTGTTGCCAACAATATAGATGAATAGACATATAATAATTCCATTCATAGATAATTTAATGAAATAATCTTTAAAATATGTTTTCCCCTATTGATTTGCATCAAATAAGAAACATTTATGCACAACAAACTCACTGGCATACAGATTAATTATGGTTTATTAACATCATCCAATAAGTTCAACTCCGGCATAAAACTATATAAAAAGTGTATCTAAATTAAACATGAACTTAAAAGTATCTTTGCTCAAAGCTATAAAATCCTATATGCTATCATCAGGTGGCTAATCCTACTTCAAGAAACCAACCTTTATAACATGGAGCTCAAAAGTACATATAGACATGCTACACATAAATCCCTCTCAATCAAAAATTGAGATCCACTAATCAAGGAACCTGAACCGCATCAAGAAACGAGACTGGTTGACCTTCAGTTAAAAGGTTGATTGCCCTGTTGAGTAGAATTTGACGCCCAAGGAAAGAGACATGACTGGCTGATGAAAATCTTTAGTTCAAAGGTTGATTGCCCTATAAAGTAGGAGAGAAAAGGGGAAGTCAGGTGCCAAAAATAGAACATTTTTCTACCAACTCACTCCTACGTTGTTTTCTCAAGAAGATATTCATCATAGCTGGAGAACACTTGTTGAAAGATGTCCACATCAGGCCCATCAAACCAGGTGTCTTCAAATTTGATTCTTTTAAACTCTGTTGAGGCAAATTCCTACATATCTTTCAATTCAGTCAACCCCCTCCTAGCCGCTTTCACCTCCTCTATAATATCCATTAGTCTATTAAACAATAAATCCTCTCCATCATCTTCTTTCTACATGACCTCTTGGAATCTGTTGTTCCATTTCTCCTTCAATTGATCCAAAGGTATGCCTTCTTTAACCGGTATGTCTACATTAACTAAAATGGCTATTACAGCTTCTAATTCATCAAGCTGCTCATTCAAGTCTTTACTAGCATCTTGAACTTCATTTCTATGCTTATTTATGAAGTCGGACCTAAACTGGATTATGTTTGAAGCCTTTTCTAGGAAATCTACATTATCTTCTTCAAGGATTGATTTCTCTAGAAGAGTTGATTTTGGCAACTTACTGATGTCTTTCATCTTTTGAATATATCCCCTATATTCTTCCTCTTGCTCTTCTAGAGTTTCAGTATGATGACCCATTTCTTCTATCAACTCAAGTGTTGTTTTATGGATTTCAAAATTGTTTACCAGCACTTCACCCACTTCTTGATTAATCTTTTCAATCCATCTATCCAGCATCCTAGACTTACTCCTCATTTTTACTAAATCATCAACTTCTCTTTTGTTGAGTAAGATTGGAGTTTCCAAGGCGGCAGCTTGTTGGGACATGGGAGTGGAAATATCTTTTAAGAAACTATGCAATTGATCCAATTGAGCCTTAAGCTCACCCTTTCTTTGTTTATCCTTGATCATCTTGAACTTTGTGGAGGAAGCTACAATATCAATGAGATTCATTTGTTGATTCCTCATAGGCCTCCCTAAGTTAACTGTGCCCAATTGATAATTAGTCACTTGCATATCTTCCCTATCCTTGTCCACCACTAGAATTGCACATTCAACAATGATCTCTCCTCCCTCTGTGAGCCTTGTGGATTTAACCATGTAGGAGCACTAAGAGTAGTGACTACTTGTGCTGAGGAAGAGGTAGCTATAGCAGAAGATAATGGTTGTAATATGGTAACTTGAGGCTAAGAAGAAACTTCTCACACATTTTTTTGCTCCTTTTTTGCATTCTCTTGTGCAACCCTCTCAGCCTCTTCCTCATCCTTCTACTCCTGTATCCTTTTCTCTTCTTTTTCCTTCTTCAAACATTCTTCCTCTAACCTCTTTTCTTCAAGCAATTTATCTCTCTATCTCTCCAAGTCTTTGAGCTTGTCCCATGCTTCCTTTTCCTTTTGTTTTTTCCTAGAAATTTCTTCAGCATCCTTTCCCTTTTGTAAGCATTCCTCCTCTTCCCTTTTTTGGTATGATTCTTCAATGATCTTAAATTTATCCTCAAGGGCTTCCTTTTCTCTTCTTTGTCTAGCCTTCTCTTCTTCAAGATCATGGATATTTTGCAACATTTATAACTTGTCATTCTCCTCCATTATTCTAAGCTCCTACTCCTTTTATTGTTGTTGCTTGGATAACTCATCAGCTTTTTGTTTGGCCTCTAATTGTTGTTGCTAGAGTAATGCATCAGTTTGGGATTTTTCTTCCATTTCCTATTGTTTTTCCAATGCTTTAGCTTGTTCTTTGGCATCTGAATCTTTCTATTTGAGTAATGCATCATCTTGTGCCTTTGCATCTAATTCCCTCTTAGCTTCTTCAAACATCTTCCATTGGTCCTCCTCTATCAAAACATGCTCACTTCCTACATCCTCAATTTCATCAAGACGCGTCTCCTCCAATGTCTCCTTATCTGATAGAGTATCCTCAGAGTTTGTCTCTACATCATGGATTTCAACCTCAAGACCCTTTCCCTTCAAATTTTTAGCTTTATGGAGAGTTCCCCTAGGCATTTTTCCACTTGGCTGCTCTGTAGGAGGGGGTTGAGTAGACGACTCACCTACAATTGATGTTGAGGACCCAGGTCCTATTGGGACTTCTTCTTCATGTGCTTTAGGTAGATCTTGAGCCAAAACTTCAAGTTTAAATTCCTCTATATCAGGAGGGAAGAATTCCAAGGGCTCCTTAGGAGGCATTCTTCTTTTTGTCCTGTTGTACCCTTGAGTGGTACTTGCACCTTTCCTTTTATTGGAAGTTTGACCCCCAGGTTCCTTGGTTCTTAGCACAACCCATTGGATGCTTCTATCCAACACCAACCTTGCTATTTGTTTAATATCTATGGTCTCCTTTGCACCCCAATCTATAGGATCCAAGTTCTTAGTACCTATTTTTTGTGCCTCATATTGGGGATCCAAAACCGCCCCATCATCTGATAATGTTTCAAGAATGTCCACCTTGATCCCATACTCCACCATGAGTGGGATAGGCAGTCTTTCATAATTTATTTTCCTTAAGTCATACTCATCTTGAAGATCACTCCAAAAGTCCTCCAATAGATTGGATCAAAGTGCTTCCTAGCAGTGTACAAGCCCAACTTTAGGTGCATCAATTGAAAATTACCTTGGCTCCCACAAGGTGTGGACAACCATATTCACTCAACTTCATGGGGAACTTATGACAATCGATCTTATTCTTTATACCAAATTTAGAATTAACCCCCAAAGCTTGATAAACAAAATCCATTAAAACAATCCTATTGATGCAGCATCTAGGGAGTAGGTGAGGGTGACCATCAAATCCGACTAATCTAAAATAAGTAAACTTGGGGTATTAGATAAACCAATGTCCCCACTTTGTGATGAATTCTAGGGCCTCCTGGCTCAATCTATATCTTTCATCTCCCGTAAGATGGTTAATAATGACATATAAAAATGCGTCATTAACCCTTATGCAATGCAGTTCAGAAATCTGCAAGCTGAGCTGATCATAATGATTCCAGACCTTATTCCGTCCATTAGCTTCTCCCAAAATCCCCACTTTTTTTAAACCCAAAAAGATTCCCCTTCTTGTTGTTGCATAAATCACATAAGAGGTTATGAAGAAACTCTTGGTTTCTCTCACTCTAATCATTTGGTTGTGTATGCTTTCAGACACAATCATGGGCCAATCAAATTGTTGCCTGCCATCTAAGATTGTCTGAATGAATGGAAACATCCATTCTTTAAAGTGAAGAGCATACCTTTTCCCAAACACTCTGGATAACATCATTAAAATGTCTCCAATCTCCTTGTAGAATTTTGCCCTTTTAGGCTGATTTGGAAGCTTAACTAGAGATTTTTTCTCATCTCTCATCCATTTCTTATTCAAATGATTTTTGTTGGCCTCCTTATGATTACTATATATTTTCAATGCCTCTACCTCATTGAGTTGCCTAGGATTCTTTGGAGTGGGCACATTGAACATGAACTAAAACATTTGTGGAGTTAGATCAATGATGACATTGCCCTGTGAATCCACACACTTTCTAGTAGTAGGATTATAGGCTCTAGTTGTTGTCATTATTAATTCAGGACATTGGATTGACAGAGGAAATATAGTAATATGTGCCAAATTAGATTCAACAATTATTTGGGTCCTCCCTGTTACTTCTTCAATAAACGTTTTCAAGTATAACTCCTTGCAATGGAATGGGCCCAAGTTGGTATTAGTTATATCTGCCCAATTAGAATCCACTTTACTAGTAGTGATGGCAGGACCCTGATGCTTATACCTCAAGGTATAAGGGAGTTGTTCTGGCTTAACCTTTTTAGGCTTTGCTCCTGATTTTGATGTCTCTGTAGGTTGAATCCTTTGAGAAGCCTCACCTGATGCTCCTGACATCTTTTAATTTCTGCAACAAAACCCAATATTAGATCCACAAGAAGTATGAAAAAATAGGTCAGATAACTCACCTTTCATATACTTACCTCATACTCAATCAAAATTTCATACACACCGGAGGTGGGACCAGGGAGAAGAAAACCCCTAGAAGGCTTTAAGGCACTACGGGGGTCAAGAACGGAATGTACATTGGACTCAAAACAAACCATATAGCAGGATCGAAGATTGAGTCAGAATAGTAATCGGGATTGGGATCATAATGGAAATCAAACATGGAACAATGAAGAAGTTTCAAATTTATATCTCGGTCCACTTTCGACAAAGTGAAAGATATTTTGATAATTTATAATTCATTGAAAGTGGGCTCAGAGATGGATCCGACATCCATTGCAAACAAAGGTTCAAGAACAAAATTATTCTTGGATCTGACTCTGGTTAAGACAAACATGACATCATTAGAAAGTTCAACAATAGATCGAATGACATTATGGCTCAAAAACGAGGTCACCTAACAAGCCAAGGAGGCTTAAAATAGTAGTACTAACCATCCCCCATACGACTAAGGGAAAAAAACAGCAACTAGGGCACAATTTTAAAACTAACAGGGATGTGCAAAACCCTAGTTTATTAAAACCTTCAACTTAAGAAATTAGGGCACAATTTAACCCTACTCAAAATCAACAAGTCGACATGCACAAAGGACCGACAGGTAAAGTAATGGATTGAAGAACACCATAAATCCACGTAGCAGATGATCGAAACCCCAAAAACCCATGGCACAATGGTATGGGCACGAAGAAAACACGAAAAATGACCATTGCAAAGCAAAAAAAATGATAAAATGACAAACAATAAATAAAACAAAAACAAAGAAAGAACGAAGACAGTGAAAAGAAAAGAAAATAAAACATGCAAGGATTCGAATGAAAAGATTCATGAACCTTGTGAAGAACAAAAAACCAAAAAAACACAACAAACAACAACAAAGAAAACAAAGAATAGAAACCCTGCCTTGAAATGCAATCCAATAGGTCGGCTCTTGATGCAAATCTGCACACAAAATGATTGACCTTTGATTGAATCGTGCTCCCAAATTCTCTACCTCAACTTTGGTTCAATATTACTTGTTAAACAATAATAATAACCAATGAGTTAACCTTAATTAAGGTTAAAATCCAATTTCATATGTGTGAGGTATCTATAATTAATGTCATTAATATGGTAGGTCGGATGTAGAATCACGACGGGAACAGGCACAAGGGTAAGTGCACCAAGATGGTTCCCAAAAAGGGGACTTAAGTGGACAACTTTTTTCTAAAATCAGGAAATACTGACCTTGGACGTGAAATTGAGGATACTTAGACTCAAAATTTTGAGATGGAACAAAAAGAAGGATTCAAGTGCTCTGAGTCTACTTTCTAAACTACTAATTTTTTAATTTTGTAGAATGGAGTCTAGTTTCTAAAAATGTAATTTATTTGAAAAATTGATGAATGGTTAATTTATAACAAAAAAAATACCAAACACTGCTTTTTGGTAAAAAAAGACATATAGATAAAATAAATTATGGATGAAAGACTTAACATTTTCAGAAAGTGAAAAAAATTACATCGTTGGATAGCTAAGAGATAATCCAACATTACCCATGTGCTCGATTTTTTTGATATTGAACCACGTGCAATCCTAATGGTGAGCACGAACTCGATTATGAGAAATATGGTGGATTTTTTAAAAACACGTCTCTGGTCGTTGGGAATGCCCTCCAAGCCTTTGGGTTGGTATTCCAAGGAAAATACCAAGCTTAAAGTTTGGTAATTCCCAATGCAAGATATAATGTGAGCACATTATAATGTGCTCACATTATATCTCACTTTTGACATGGTTTTTGCTTCTACGAGGAACATGTCTACTAGCACATAACGTGAGCGCGTTATAACACGCTCGTGTTATGTATTACTTTATGTTAAATGCTAATATATTAATGTATGCTGATATATTTTTATGTATGTATGTATGTATTCTTGTATGGATGTAAGATTATATGTACATATGTATTATGCTTGTATGTATGTATTTATGTATGTCTTTAGATGAAGGGAGAACTTAGAGAGATTCTATAGAGATGGAGAGGGGGTCGAAGTGAGAGTTTATGAGACAGGGAGTGGGAGAGAAGGGGTTGGATTGAGGGGGACTTAGCTATGTGGGGTGGGAGGGATAGAGGGAGGGAGTAAGAGAGAGGGGGGGTGGGAGAGAAAGAATTGAGGGAGAGGGAGAAAGAGAAAGGGAGATTTATGTAGGTAGTGTGCGAAAGGGAGAGACTTGAGAGTGTGAGAGGGAGAGACTTGAGAGTGTGAGGGGGGTGAGAGGGAGAGACTTGAGAGATAGGTAGTGAGAGGGAGTGAGAGAGAGAGAGGGAGTGGGAGAGAGAGGGAGTGTGAGTGAGAGACCTAAGAGAGGGAGAGGGTGTGAGAGGGAGTGACCTGATAGAGGTAGAGAAAGAGGGGGGTGGAGTGAGAGGGACTTATAGAGGTAGGGTTGGAGGGATAGATAGAGAGAGGGGAGAGAGACAAAGAGAGAGTTACCTAGGTAGGTTTTTAGATGGAGAGACCTTAGAGAGAGAGGGAGAGAGATGTAGTGGGAGAGAGTGGGATGGAGTGGGAGGGACATAAAGAGAGATGGATAGAGGGAGTGAGAGAGGGTGGTAGGGATAGATTGAACAAGAGGTACGCAGAAAGAGGGAGATGATAGATAGAGACAATTAGAGAAGGTGGGAGGGAGGGAAGGAGGGAGAGGTGAGTTGTATATATAGAGAGAAAGTGATAGGGGTTGAGGGTATAGGGTTGATGGATTAGGGTGGAGGACCTATAGGGTTGATGGTTTCTAGGGTATTTGGGTTTAAGGTTTGAGGGTTAAGGGAATAGGTTTGATGGTAGAGGGTATTTGGTTGAGGGTATAGGGTAGAATTTTTAAGGTTTAAGCATTTAGGGTTGAAGGGTTTGGGGTTAAGGGTTTAGGGTTAAGGGTTTACTTGGTTGAGGGTAGAAGGTTTAGGGTATAGGTTTGAGGGTATATGGTTGATGGATTAGGTTCAGGGTCCAATGTAAGTGGTAGATGATTTAGGGTTTAAAGATTGAGGGTTGAGGGATTAAGGGCTGAGGGTTGTGAATTGAGGGTTGAGTGTTTAATGTTTAGGGTAAAGGGTAGAGGGTTTAAGGGTTGAGAGTTGAATATTGAGGATTTAAGGTATAGGGTCGATGGATTAGGGTTGAGGGTTCAATATATAGGGTAGAGGTTATAGGGGTTGAGAGATTAAGGGTTGAGGGATTAGGGTTTAGGGTAGAGAGTATTGGGTTGAGGGTAGAGGTTAGAGGGTAAAGGGTTTAACAGTTTAGGGTTTAAGGGTTAGGGTTGAGGGTCGAGGGTTTAGGGTTGAGTGTTTAAGGGTTTAAGGGGTGAGGGTTTAAGGGTCAAGAGGGTTGAGGGAATAGGGTAGAAAGTTTACTAAGTGGTTTTAAGGGTTGGGGGATTACGGTTGAGGGTAGAGGGTAGACGACTGGCTGTAGAGGGTAGAGGGTTTATGGGTTAGGGTTTAAGGGTTTAGGGTTTAGGGATGAGGGATTAATAGGTTATAGGGTAGAGTTTATAGGGGTTGAGGGATTAGGGTTTAAGGGTTGAGGGTTGAGGGATTCAGAGGGTATAGGGGTTGAGGGATTAAATTTTAAGGATTGAGGGTTGAGGGTTGAGGGTTCAAGGATTAAGAGGGTATAGGGGTTGAGGGATTAGGGTTTAAGGGTTGAGGGTTGAGGGTTGACGGATTAAAAAGATATAGGGATTGAGAGATTAGGGTATAAGGGTTGAGGGTTGAGGTTCAAGGATTAAGAGGGTATCAAGGTAGAGGGATTAAGGTTCAAGGATTGAGGGTAGAGGGTTGAGGGTTAAGGGTTGAGGGTTGAGGTTTGAGGGAATAAGAGGGTATAGGGATTGAGGGATTAGGGTTTAAGGGTTGAGGGATTAGGATTTGAGGGTTCAGGGATTTATTAGGGTATAGGGGTTGAGGGATTAGGGTTTAAGGGTTGAGGGTTGAGGGTTGAGGGATTAAGAGGGTTGAGGGGTTTAGGGGTTAGGGTTTAAGGATTGAGATTTGAGTGTTGAGGGTTCAAGTTTTAAGAGGGTATAGGGGTAGAGGGATTAAGGTTGAAGGTTTTAGGGTCGAGGGTTGAGGGATTAAGAGGGTATAGGGATTGAGGGATTAGGGTTTAAGGGTTGAGGGATTAGGGTTTGAGGGTTGAGGGATTATTTCGGGTATAGGGGTTGAGGGATTAGGGTTTAAGGGTTGAGGATTGAGGGATGAAGAATTAAGAGGGTATAGGGGTTGAGGGATTAGGGTTTAACGGTTCAGGGTTGAGGGATTAAGAGGGTATAGGGTTTGAGGCTTTAGGGTTGAAGGGTTGAGTGTTGAGGGTTCACAGATTGAGAGGGTATAAGGGTAGAGGGATTAAGGTTGAAGGGTTGAGGGTAGAGGGATTAAGAGGGTATAGGGATTGAGGGATTAGGGTTTAAGGGTTGAGGGTTGAGGGATTAAGAGGGTATAGGGGTTGAGGGATTAGGGTTTAAGGGACGAGGGTTGAGGGTCGAGGGATTAAGAAGGTATAGGGATTGAGGGATTAGGGTTTAAGAGTTGAGGGTTGAGGGTTCAAGGATTAAGAGGGTAGAGGGGTAGAGGGATTAAGGCTGAAGGGTTTAGGGTTGAGGGTTAAAGGATTAAAAGGGTAGAGGGGTAGAGGGATTAAAGTTGAAGAGTTGAAGGGTTGAGGGTTGAGGGTTGAGGGTTGAGGGTTGAGGGATATAATAGGGTATAGGGATTGAGGGATTAGGGTTTAAGGGTTGAGGGTTGAGGGATTAGGGTTTGAGGGTTGAGGGATTATTTAGGGTATAGGGGTTGAGGGATTAGGGTTTAAGGGTTGAGGGTTGAGGGATTAAGAAGGTATAGGGGTTGAGTGATTAGGGTTTAAGGGTAGAGGGTTGAGGGTTCAAGGATTAAGAGGGTATAGGGGTATAGGGATTAAGGTTGAAGGGTTGAGGGTTGAGGATTGAGGGGTGAGGGGTGAGGGTTCAAGGATTAAGAGGGTATAGGGGTAGAGGGATTAAGGTTTAAGGGTTGAGGTTTGAGGGTATAGGGATTGAGGTATTAGGGTTGAATGGTTGAGGTTTGAGTGATTAGGGTTTCAGGGTTGAGGGATTATTTATGGTATAGGGGTTGAGAGATTAGGGTTTAAGGGTTCATGGTTGAGGGTTGAGGGTTGAGGGTTGAGGGATTAAAAGGGTATAGGGGCTGAGGGATTAGGGTTTAAGGGTTGAGGGTTGAGGGATTAAGAGGGTATAAGGGTTGAGGGATTAGGGTTTAAGGGTTGAGGTTTGAGGGATTAAGAGGGTGTAGGGGATTAGGGATTAGGGTTTAAGGGTTGAGGGTTGAGGGATTAAGAGGGTATAGGGGTTGAGGGATTAGGGTTTAAGGGTTGAGGGTTGAGGGATTAAGAGGGTATAGGGTTTGAGGGATTAGGGTTTAAGGGTTGACGATTGAGGTATTAAGAGGGTATAGGGGTTGAGGGATTACAGTTTAAGCATCGAGGGTTGAGAGATTAAGAGGATATAAGGGTTGAGGGATTAGGTTGAGTGTTGAGGGATTAAGAGGGTATAGGGGTTGAGGGATTACGGTTTAAGGCTTGAAGGTTGAGCGATTAAGAGGGTATAGGGGTTGAGGGTTTATGGTTTAAGGGTTGAGGTTTGATGTTTCAAGGATTAAGAGGGTATAGGGGTAGAGAGATTAAGGTTGAAGAGTTGAGGGTTGAGGGTTGAGGGATTAAGAGGGTATAGGGATTGAGGGATTAGGGTTTAAGGGTTGAGGGTTGAGGGTTCAAGGATTAAGAGGGTATGGGGGTTGAGGGATTAGGGTTTAAGGGTTTAAGGGTTGAGGCTTGAGGCTTGAGGGATTAAGAAGGTATAGGTGTTGAGTGATTATGGTTTAAGGGTTGAGGGTTGAGGGTTGAGGGATTAAGAGGGTATAAGGGTTGAGGGATTAAGGTTTAAGGGTTGAGGGTTGAGGGATGAGGGATTAAGAGGGTATAGGGATTGAAGGATTAGGGTTTAAGGGTTGAGGGTTGAGGGATTAAGAGGGTATAGGGGTTAAGGGAGTAGGGTTTAAGGGTTGAGGGTTGAGGGATTAAGAGGGTATAGGGGTTGAGGGATTAGGGTTTAATGGTTGAGGGTTAAGGGATTAATAGGGTATAGGGGTTCAGGGTTGAGGGTTCACGGATCAAGAGGGTATAGGTGTTGAGGGATTAGGGTTAAAGGGTTGAGGGTTGAGGGATTAAGAGGGTATAGGGGTTGAGTTTTTAGGGTTTAAAGGTTGAGGGTTCAAGAATTAAGAGGGTATAGTGGTTGAGGGATTAGGGTTTAAGGGTTTAGGGTTCAGGGATTACGAGGGTATAGGGGTTGAGGGATTAGAGTTTAAGGGTTAAGGGTTGAGTGATTAAGAGGGTATAGGTGTTGAGGGATTAGGGTTTAAGGGTTGAGGGATTAAGACGGTATAGGGGTTGAGGGATTAGGGTTTAAGGGTTGAGGGTTGATTGATTAAGAGGGTATAGGGGTTTAGGGATTAGGGTTTAAGTGTTGAGGGTTGAGGAATTAAGAGGGTATAGGGGTTGAGGGATTAGGATTTAACAGTTGAGGGATTAAGAAGGTATAGGGGTAGAGGGATTAAGGTTGAAGGGTTTAGGGTCGAGGGTCGAGGGATTAAGAGGTTATGGGGTTTCAGGGATTAGGGTTTAAGGATTGAGGGTTGAGGGATTAGGATTTAAGGGTTGAGGGTTGATGGATTAAGATGGTATAGGGGTTGATGGATTAGGGTTTAAAGGTGGAGGGTTGAGGGTTGAGGGATTAGGGTTTAAGGGTTGACGGTTGACGGTTCAAGGATTAAGAGGGTATAGGGGTAGAGGGATTAAAGTTTAAGGGTTGAGGGTTGAGGGTTAAAGGATTAAGAGGGTATAGGGGTAGATGGATTAAGGTTGAAGGGTTGAGGGATTAAGAGGGTAAAGGGATTGAAGTATTAGGGTTTAGGGGTTGAGGGTTGAGGGATTAGGGTTTGAGGGTTGAGGGATTATTTAGGGTACGAGGGTTGAGGGATTAGGGTTTAAGGGTTTAGGGTTCAGGGTAGAGGCTTGAGGGATTAAGAGGGTATAGGGGTTTAAGGGTTGGGGGTTTAGGGCTTAATAGGGTATAGGGGTTGAGGGATTAGGGTTTAAAGGTTGAGGGATTAAGAGGGTGTAGGGGTTGAGGGATTAGGGTTTAAGGGTTGAGGGATTAAGAGGGCATAGGGGTTTAAGGGTTGACGGTTGAGGGATTAAGTGGGTATAGGGGTTGAGGGATTAGGGTTTAAGGGTTGAGGGTTGAGGGATTAAGAGGGTATAGGGGTTGAGGAATTAGGGTTTAAGGGTTCAGGGTTGAGGGATTAAGAGGGTATAGGAGTTGAGGGAATAGGGTTTAAGGGTTGAGTGTTGAGGGTTCAAGGATTAAGAGGGTATAGGGGTAGAGGGATTAAGGTTAAAGGGTTGAGAGTTGATGGTTTAGGTATTAAGAGGGTATAGGGATTGAGGGTTTAGGGTTTAAGGGTTGAGGGTTCAAGGATTAAGAGGGTATAGGGTTTGAGTGATTAGGGTGTAAGGGTTGAGGGTTGAGGGTTGAGGGATTAAGAGGGTATAGGGGTTGAGGGATTAGGGTTTAAGGGTTTAGGGTTGAGGGTTGAGGGATTCAAAGGGTATTGGGGTTGAGGGATTAGGGTTTAAGGGTTGAAGGTTTAGGGTTGAGGGATGAGGGATTAAGAGGGTATAGGGATTGACGATTAGGGTTTAAGTGTTGAGGGTTGAGGGATTAAGAGGGTATAGGGGTTGAGGGATTAGGTTTTAAGGGTAGAGGTTTGAGGGATTAAGAGGGTATAGTGGTTGACGATTTAGGGTTTAAGGGTTGAGGGTTGAGGGTTGAAGGATTAAGAGGGTATAAGGGTAGAGGGGATAAGGTTTAAGGGTTGAGGGTTGAGGGCTAAGGAATTAAGAGGGTATAGGGATTGAGGGATTAGGGTTAAAGGGTTGAGGGTTGAGGGATTAAGGTTTAAGGGTGGAGGGTTGAGGGATTAAGATGGTATAAGGGTAGAGGGATTAGGTTTTAAGGGTTGAGGGATGAAGAGGGTGTAGGGGTTGAGGGATTAGGTTTTAAGGGTTTAGGGTTGATGGATTAAGAGGGTATAGGGGTTGAGGGATTAGGGTTTTAAGGGTTGACAATTGAGGTATTAAGTTGGTATAGTGGTTGAGGGTTGAGGGATTAAGAAGGTATAGGGGTTGAGGGATTACGGTTTAAGGGTTGAGGGTTGAGGGATTAAGAGGGTATAGGGGTTGAGGGATTAGGGTTTAAGGGTTGAGGGTTTAGTGTTTAAGGGTTGAGGGTTGATGGTTATAGGATTAAGAGGGTATAGGGGTTGAATGATTAGGGTTTAAGGGTTGAGGGTTGAGGGATTAAGAGGGTATACAAGTTTAGGGTTTAGGGGTTAAGGGTTGAGAGTTGATGGTTCAAGGATTAAGAGGGTATAGGGGTTGAGGGATTAGGGTTTAAGGGTTGAGGGTTTAGGGATTAAGAGGGTATAGGGGTTGAGGGATTAGGGTTTAAGGTTTGAGGGTTGAGAGATTAAGAGGGTATAGGGGTTGAGGGATTAGGGTTTAAGGGTTGAGGGTTGAGGGATTAAGAAGGTATAGGGGTTGAGGGATTAGGTTTAAGTGTTGAGGGTTGAGGGATTGAGAGGGTATTGGAGTTTACAGATTAGGGTTTAAGGGTTGAGGGTTGAGGGGATTGAGAGGGTATAGGGGTCGAGGGATTAGGGTTTAATGGTTGAGGCTTAAGGAATCAAGAGGGTATATGGGTTGAAGGTTTAGGGTTGAAGGGTTGAGGGTTGAGGGTTCAAGGATTAAGAGGGTATAGGGGTTGAGGAATTAAGGTTTAAGGGTTGATGGTTGAGGGTTGAGGGATTAAAAGGGTATAGTGGTTGAGGGACTAGGCTTTAATAGTTGAGGGTTGAGTGTAGACACATAAAAATGACCTAGACCCACAGGCTCTTCTTCTGACCCTAATTAGCATATTTTAATTAGGTCCCTAACTCACGTCCAATTATTAATTAGATAATTTTTAATTATTTAATTAATTCATGTCCCACTTTATTCTTCTTGATTATTAAATAAATAAATTTTATTTATTTATTAAATAAATTTCTTAATTTATTTATTTAATTAATGTCACTAATTAAATCCTCTTCTTCCTAAAATTAAATAAGTTCTTATTTATTTAATCCACCTTCCACTATAATTAAATAATTATATTTAATTATCTAATTATTCATTAGCCTCTTCTCTCCTAAATTAAATAAATTTTATTTATTTAATTTGGTCCACTTTCCTAAACTTTGAATTAAATTATTATATTTAATTTAAAAGGTTCTATTTGTCACTTTCCTCTAAATTAAATAATATCTTTATTATTTAATTCTCACCTAAATTAAATAACCTTTATTATTTAATTTCTTCTAAATCTTATTTATTTAAAATAAGTCCCATTTATATTCCCTTCTTTAGTAAATAATTTAATTTAAATTATTTACTGTCACATGACCCCACCCTTTTGAATTAAAATAGTTTTTTAATTCAAAAAGTCAACATCCCCTCTTGATTTAAATAATTTTAAATAATTATTTAATTCTCCAACGACTCCGTTTTCCATGCCCAAAATCTGTTGTCACATGTTTTGTTAGCCATTGATTTGATTTTCTAAAAATCAATCTTGACCTTTCATTTCGAATCTGACCTAATGTTGCCCTAACCCTAATTGTGGGTTGTTTTATTGAATCTTGTCCATTGAATCTAGGGCATTTACTAACTTTCAATCTTGGCCATTCACACAAAATTGCCTCTTCTATAAAAGAGCAATTTTTGTCTCATTTTGAACATCTTGCATTTTCATATTTTATCATCTCACTTAGGACTTATTATCATCTTGCACTTTCATACTTTTAGCATTGTTAAGTTTCATTTGGCATAGCATTTTAGATTTTATATGACATAGCTTAGACATTATAGATGCTTACTAGTTGCAGTAGGGCATAGTATTGCATTTAGGTTATTCAAATCTTTCAATATTTGCTTAGGGCTTGTCTTTTCTATTGGCTTGCTCTTCACAAATCTGAGGGAAAACAATTTGTTTCAGCAAATTAAGGAGGTGTAATGGAGGTTAGTCATGGAGAATGAAGACAATCTATAAGATTGTTCATCTATTCCTTTGCACTCCATTACCTACTTTGGGTTTTATATTTCTGCATATTACATTGCTAAACTTAGGAAAATACCCATTGTTACATTGGTGAACCTGACGTATTTTGACAAAGTTTGAGGAATTTTGGAGTTGGATCTTTTTGTTGCAGGTGTTGTTGGCTTTTTTATTGCAGGTTTTGAACCATTTTGGAGATCAAACCCTGGTTTTCAAAGATTTAACCATATCTTTCAAACGGTTGCATATTTTCGAACAAATTATTTTTTGCAGGTTGGAGACAGTATCAAGAGCTTCCCATCTGAAAACCATAGTTTTTGGAGTTGTTTTCATTTTTTTATAATTTATTTGGTTATTTTCATGAAAAATCAATTGTGAGAGCACATTAGCAAACTTTTCAAATTTATTTATAGTTTCGAAAAGCTCTCTTAATTTCAATAGGGGTCTATGTTTTATGTTTTTAATTTTCTTGCAGAATAGTTTGACAAAAAATAGATCTTTAAAAATTAGGGCTTTACAAAGATTGACTTATATCTCACACAATTTTGCTGATCTGTTCACAATTTTCTTTTTTGCAGGTTTGGAATGATGTCAGGCACCGGCAGTAAAAAAATAATTTTTTTTGAAGCTGTTTTTAATTTTTAGTAACTTTTTTATGATTTTTCATAAAAAAATAATTTTGGATGCAAAATAGTGAAGTTTTCAAATTTCTTTACATTTCTGGAAATCTCTTTGAATTTTAGCAATGGTGTAATTTCTTTGTTTTTACTTTTGATGCAAAAACTAGTTCCAAAAAAAAGATTTATGTTGACTAGCTAACTCTCTAATATTAGTGATCAATGATAGAAGTATCCTCTCCCCTTGCGCACTTGTGCGATCCTGGGTGTAAGAGAAACTGTTATTGACTCTAGGAATTGGGCTTGCACTAGTTCAATTAGGGTTAGGGCAAACACTTTTTTCTGCATGGTAGTTTAAAGATTTTGGGGTTATTGATATTTTTTTTGTTTGTAGCTTGTGGCGAGGAGTCTAACATTTTTCTTGTTTATTTCACAAATCTTAGACAAATTTGCATTTTATATTCATGGGTTAAAATGAACATGCATGCGTACGCATTGGGCTAAAAAGAACACAATCTTGCATTATAACTCATTGGTTTAAAATGAATTTGCATCTCTTCATAGCATTGGATTAAAATGAACTCTTAGTTAGCTCACACTACAAACGGTTAAAATGAACCCCATATTTTGACAAATACTACAAATGGTTAAAATGAACTCCATGTTTTTTTTTTATGTTTGTCAACACATTTCGATTTGGGCTTAAAATGAACACCATACGAGTGTGAGTTAGAATATTCATGTGTTCTCTCTTTGTTTTTAAACAAGGATTGATTGAACTATGAATATTTTGGCTTGCTTTTGTCAACTTTAGAAAATTGGGCCTGCTTTGGTGGGAAAAAGTACTCACCCCAAAGTGACTCAAACCGGCAATGAAGCTCTTTAGCCGAGCTACTTCCAACTGGTATATAAATGTGAATCCTAAGGGAAAACCTAGGATTATGAGTGCAGATATGTTATACGGTCTAAGTAGGACTCCCCAAAACCTTGTTGAGCTTAACCTCTTCAGGCTGGAGTGCCTCCATAACGGAGCTTAATCTTGGCCCCATGTATAACCACTTGAACAGATGTACGAATTAAATCCTTTGTTCGAGCAAGCCAAAAACCTTCTATTCTTTGGTACAACAACGGTCGTTGCGATGACACCCACACCTACATAGTTCTTAGTAGAGATGATCAATCTGCCATGGGAGTTTCATGGAGGTTGGAAGCTTGGTTGCCCTAAGAAGTGAGTGCACTGCAAGGGGGAGCCTATGGGGCCAAGCTTCTGAATTCATTCACTAAGGATATGCGGTTAGTGGGATCCAAAAGAATACTATCCTTGCAGCCATAAGATTTTGTAAAATGACTTCTATGTGGTTGATTTTCATCTTTTTTACCACACCATGTATTTTCCAACTGTTTTGAGACAAATAAAACATCAAACTTGCAACAATCTGAAACAACTTTTCCTACTGAAACAAATCTTTGCAGATTTCATCAAGTCCTTTTTTGTTTCTGTCAAACTAGACATTGATTTGCTCAACTTCCATCATCATGACATTATAGAGGGCATTCTTAGGATCACCATGGGTTTCCATTTGCATTTGACTAGTTGCATTGTTAGTTTTACCATCTCCTTAGACACTCACTTTGCAAATTTTAGGAATACACTCCTTACCATCTATTGTCAATAATTTGTCTTCAAAAGTAGGTTATCATTGGACCCAATTATCCTTAGTCATTTAGTCAAAACTTTTGTGAATTGTTTCCCACTCAACAGTCTAGTGTGGAAACTTCACTTTGTCCTCTTTTTAGTCCTATTATGGTCCATTGATTTTCCAAACTTGAAACATTGCAAGCACTTTGTTTGGTCAAGTAGTCATCTCCTTATATTTCTCAATAGTGAGTGGATCTTAGGCTCCATTTAGTTGCATATCATTAGCCTCCTCATTTTAGTGTCATACCATTCTGCATCCACAAACCTTTAGTCTCCTTTCAATCTCATTTGCATTTCATTCCTTATCTTCAAAAAAAAGCCCAAAAAAACATAGTGTCATATTTAAGTCATTCTCCATCATCATCCCAAAGTTGAGTAAAACTTTTTATGGTTAAAACTAGATTACAAAAAAAAAAAGACTCATGGATTCTTTTGGTCAAGACCTAAATTTTCCCAATTTCACCAATGATATGAATTTATTCCCTAGTAACATGAAATTTCTAATGACATGGGAAATGCTACAGTCAATCCTTTTAGTGAGATATGTATTCCACACAATCCCTTTGAACAATTTGTCTGTAGGGACCAAAATGGAGAAGTTTTTGAAGAAGACATACAAGCTGCTACCCAAAACCTAGAAGTAGCCTCTTTTGTGGAAGAATTAGTCCTAAATGACTCATCCAGATATTTAGCCATGCTACTTGACCAAGGGGCTAAGTTACCAAAAGGATTTGACCTCAACACTATTAGAGCAACATCTCCAAATCACCAATCACACAATACTTCCATGGGAGCCTCTCCACAAAACACCATTAACACCATCAATACTACCTCCCTTGGTCATGCTACTATCACAACCAATGCAGCTACCACAACCAACACAACATCCATTGGAGGATCATCTACCCAAAACAACACCACATCACAATTCATCCCCCAACAAACAACCACTACTCCTTCACAAACATTTGGATCAAAAATGGGTGCAACTACCTCAAACCTCTTTGGAACTTCATATAATTCCATGGGTACATCAAAAAACCTGTTAGGAGGCCCCTCAAATACTATGGCAACTAAATCATTTATTCCTTTTGGGAGAAATAAATGAAGAATTACCATTCAAGGACCCCAACCTAATTATTCACAGGTTAATACCAACATTCCTTTGAGACAAAACACCAACACTAATCAAGGCCATAATTTCTCATTTGGACAAGGCAATCAAGGCACCCAATATTTTACTCCATTTGGACATCAACATACTCAAAGTCAACAAGGCTCACAAATTCAATCCAACATGGCAGGATCTCAAATCCCCACATATGCTACTCAAATGCATACACAACAACGTAACCCCAATCAATACACTCATTTTCAACAACCACACAATCAAAACACTCACTTTGGTCACCGACAACACATTCCAAACCAACACATCTCATCACAACAAGTGGGAAACCAATCCATACCTCTCACTAACATGTGTGATGCTACCAACAACCCCATTGTGGAAGCACTCACACTCCAACTTGCTGCTCTTCAAACACAAGTAGAGACCTTGCAACAGTCTAACAAAAAATATTACATGTCACATGACTTGTGTCCTTATCTGTTTGATACAACCTTGTACATGCCACCCTTTCCTCATGGATACGTGGTACCTCATTTTCCCAAATACAAAGGCAAAACGAACCCCATTGAACACATAAGAGAATTTACCACTAGCTGCATTGACATTGCATATGAACAAACCTATCTTATGAGACTTTTTTCTAGAAGCCTCGCAGGACATGCACTAGAATGATTCTCCTTATTGCCTAAAGGAATAAAAACATGGGATGAATTGACAAACAAATTTGTTGAAAATTATGCCTATAACATTGACATAGACATTGATATCGCCTCCTTATGCAAACTTACCCAAGAGGATGCAGGAGAGACCTTCATTCCATTTTTTCAAAGATGGAGAACCTTAGCAAGCAGATGTCTGGTCGAAATACCTGAAAAGGAGAAAGTAACCATGTTTGTTCAAACCCTCTTAGGACCACTAAGATATGGCTTACAAGTACATTGTTGCACCACCTTTGTTGACCTTGTTGAAAAAGGTGTTCAACTTGAAAAAGCCTTAATCGCTAAAGGCGAATTGAAATATGGTGGAAAAACCATCAACGCCACCACAAAAAATAACCCAAGTAGCTCAAATGACAAAACCAAATACTGGGTTAAGAACAAACATATCACCAATGACAGTGTGGTTGATGCAAAAATCGTCAATTCAATAGGTCATGTACTCACCATCAAAGGAGTACAAAATCAAAACGCATCTATAACTACACTGACACCAACTGCAATTGCTATCCAAAGCAATCCTACTCAAACTAATCAAAGACTGTTGTGCCAACCATGGCGATTCCAAAAACGTACATACACCCCTTTGGGTGAACCTATTGAAATTGTCTTGAAGAAACTTCTTCAAAATGGGGTCATAACATTGGAAAACTCTAAACCATACAACCCTGGTCAGTTCAAGCCAACATGGTGGGATGATAACGCATTTTGTGATTTCCACCGTGCCAAAGGGCACAAAACATCCTCTTGTCATCAATTGCAAAATTTGGTACAAGACCTCATTGAGAACCACACCATTGAGCTAAGTGGTCAATCCTTCACATATAATGCGGATCACACTATACACAAAAACCCACTGCAAGACCATGGTAAAGCTTCCTCGTCTGGCACAAACAATCAAGCCAACCACATCCGCCTGGCCTACAATACTACCCATTCTGCATACAGTTACCCCAATGGTACCATTATTAAAAATCTTCACGCTACTGATGAAGATGAATGTATTAATACCATTTCCATTAAAAAATGCCCGGAATGCAATCTGACAACGCGTAAAGGCAAGATCACTATCCCAGGTCCTTTGACACGTCAGCCTAAGATCACCATACCTGGTCCATCTGCCAAACAATCAACACCCAAACCGGAGTTCAACATCATTGAGCAACTGAATGAAACACCTGCTCAGATATCCATTCTCGAACTATTCGGTATTTCACCCATACACAAAGCCATCTTGGATAAAGTCTTACAAACATCATTAGTCCCAACCAACATTGATGTCAACCACTTTGAGACTATGGTCGGATACCTAAATTCACCTCATCACATCACCTTTTCAGATAGCGACTATTCCTCACCCAAACCATCGCATAATGATGCCCTTCACATCAAGGTTTTTGTCCACAAACACAAGGTTAGACGAGTCTTCGTAGATGACGGAGCAGGATTGAACATTTTCTCCTTAAAATTGGTTAAGGCTCTTGGTTTCTCTGATGCATGTGTAGATGCTAGCAAGAGCATCATCATCAAGGCATACGATGATGAAGAACGTGCTTCTAAAGGTGTCATTACAATTCCACTTCAGGTGGGACCAGTTATCATAGATACAACATGCCAGGTCCTGGATCGTGATATACACTACATCTTACTTGGTCGACCCTAGATTCATGCTCTAAAGGCCATTGCATCCACATACCACCAGTGCCTAAAATTCCCTTTTGATGGAATTGAGATCACTATCCCAGGAGATCCCGATCCTTTTCAATACTGTACCAACCAGCTGGCTACTGCTGAGCAGCAGGTACCCATCAATAGAGAGGCATGCACTTCCACTTCATCCAAATATATCGATCCATACACACTCACAAAATTGCCCATTCCATCAACTTCTGCTACACCATCTTTCTCGGTCTCCATCCCAAGTAAAGATATTCAGATCCAGGACCTTGGCTATGGAGAGTTCAAGTTGAATACAGCTTATTGTACCACCACAATACCTAAGCCACCAAAAGTCTATGGAAGACCATGTTTTGCAATTGAGCCCAAAACAACATTCAATGTCCCACCAAAAAGTGTTTTCACACTATGGGGCGATGTGGGTAATGAAGTCATTAACGACATAGCTAACTGGATCTATAGAGACCCAGAAGAGTTACCCCCACTACCAATACATCTCTACAGAAAAGGCTATGAGATATGTAAGGCACTAGGTTTTGACAGCACAAGTGGCCTTGGAAAGGACGACAATGGATGGAGGGAACCTATCATAATAAAAGCAAGACCAAGGTACATGGGGCTAGGGTTTGGACAACTCAGAACTGACGATCAAAGTACCTATGACTTTTCAAGTAAGTACATAATGGTGACAGAAAGTGCCAAGACAAGTGAAGAATACCTTACTGAAACTGACTCAAATGAATGGGAATGGGGGTCAAACAAAACCTTAGGTGACTATGACATTGACAAACTATTCCTGGAACCTGGCCAAATTCCCTTTGAAGAAAGATTCCGACAGAAATTTATCACCCACCCTGTTGATCGACATTCTAAAAAGAAAGAATGGGCAAGCATTCGTTGGAACCCAGAAGAACACAAGGTGTCATCAACATCACCTGCATCATCCCCTCTCATTCCCGAACCCACCCATGAGCCTAGCATGCCTGAACCTACTGTCCACGCCTCTGAAACTCCATCCACTAGTCATGATGCAGATAGTTTTATCCCTTATTATGACTTTGAATTCGACTCGTCTGACTCTGAATATGGGCCATCCATTACATCCGACATAGAATTTGAAATTGACAGCTTTACCTTCACACTTGAGGCTTCAGTTGCCACCCTTTCCACATCATCCCCATCCTTTACCAATACCAATAATGGGATTTCACTTGTCTATCCAATACTGATTGACTGGGACCAACAAGAGCCACCAGTAATGGACATGTTTTAGAATGATGAGGCCATAGCAGAATTTATGGGACTCAGAGAAGGCATACTATGGGGAGATCACAAAATAGGGTTTTCCATTGACCTAGATTGTACAACTTACTTCGGGGAGACTGTGCAATCCTCCAGCCGCAAATATACAGTGAATAAGACACAAAAAGAAACGTCTTTAGGTGAAAACAGCAAGGCACCTTCTAATAGTAAAAAAGTAAAAATAAAGGACGTATCCGAAGGTGAAAACCTCCCTGAGGTGCCTAAGGATGGAGGATTGGACTTTCTCCCCGTGACATAAGAAAAATCAGCTATGCTCATTGAAGACAAAATGGAAATTAATATAGCCACACTAGAGAATCCCAAAATGATTCTCTTGGCTGCATCATTGTCAGAAGAAGAAAAACCCAAATTTCAACAATTCTTCATAGATAGGAAAGTTAACTTTGCATGGTCATATGCTAACATGCCAGGCCTTGATCCTGAATTAGTTTTGCATCATCTTCCTCTCATCCCAAGAATCAAACCAGTTAAGCAAAATTTGCGTAAGATGCATCCAAAAATTGCACTCTTGGTAAAAGCTGAACTAAAGAAATTACTAGATGCAGGGTTTATAGGATCAATAGATTACGCTGATTGGATTTCCAACATTATCCCTGTCATGAAGCCAAATGGAAAAATCCGTATCTGCACGGATTTCAGGGATCTGAACAAAGCTTGCCCCAAGGATGACTTCCCCCTACCAAACATAGACATGATCATTGATCTCATAGTAGGGTACAAGATGCTATCCCTCATGGATGGTTTCTCAGGATATAACCAAATCTGAATTGCAACAAAAGATCAGCATAAAATGACATTCACCTACCCATGGGGAATGTACTGTTGGAATGTCATGCCTTTCGGCTTAAAGAATGTAGGTGCCACTTACCAGAGAGCCATGACAACAATATTTCATGACATGATGCATATCCTAATGGAGGTTTATGTAGATGACCTATTGGCCAAATATTTGACAAGGAAAGATCATCTCAGGGTCCTGGATAAAAAATTTAAACAGTTAGAAGAATACAAGGTTCATTTGAACCTGAAGAAATGTGTCTTTAGAGTCACTTCCGACAAGCTGTTGGGCTACATAGTTTCACAAAGAGGCATAGAGGTCGACCCAACAAAAGTAAAAGAAATCATAGAAATGCCTCCACCAAAGGGAATCAATGAGTTGAGAACTATACAGGGAAGATTGTAGTCAGTCCGTCACTTCATTGCATAGTTGGCAGACAAGTACCAACCATTTCAATATTTTTTATGCAAAAGTATTCATTTTGTATAGACGGACAAGTGCCACATAGCCTTTGAAAAAATTAAAGAATATCTATTAACACCACCCGTGTTAATGCCGCCTATTGAGGGCAAGCCACTAATCTTGTATGTCTTTGCAACGAAAAATGCACTAGGGGCATTATTGGTGCAAAATGACCATGAAGAAAAAGAAAGAGCCATATACTACATCAGTCGCACACTAATTAGATATGAGCTCAAATACACAACCATTGAATGGGCATGCCTTGTAGTTGTCTTTGCAGCGTAGAAACTAAGACACTATATGCTAAGTCATCAAACACATTTGATAGCAAAGATTGACCCATTAAAATATCTCCTGAGTTGTACGGCATTGACAGGTCGCTTGGTAAAGTTGGTCATGATTTTAAGCAAGTATGACATAAAGTATGTGGAGTGCAAGGCTATAAAAGGTCAAGTAATAGCTGATCAACTTGCAGATGCACCAATCTAGGCTACCCATCCATTGGTAGTTGATTTTCCTGATGAGTCTATTTTTCACATCAAACCCGCATTACCATGGAAGCTATACTTTGATGGGTCCCACACTAGTCATGGCTCAGGAGCTGGCATCCTATTCATCACACCACAAGGGAATTCAATTCCTAAATCATTTCAGATCGCTTTCCCTTGTACAAATAACATGGCAAAATACGAGGAATTGGTCACAGGTCTCAAGATAGCAATTAAATGGAAAATCCAGACATTGCTCGTATTCAGAGATTCTCAGTTGGTCATCAACCAAGTCAATGATGACTATGACAAAATATGAGAAGTTGCTTCCCTATAAACGAATGGTGGATAGTTTCCTGATGTACTTTAAATTGATTATATTTGAACAAATCCTAAGAATACAGAATAAAGCAGCCGATGCAATGGCTACCATTAGATCTCTCCTAGACATCCCTAAGAATGAGTCACAATTTGAATTCTTAGTGGAACAACTGTTGATGCCTGCATATGATATTCCAGAGTCAGAAATGGTGTGCGAGATTGTTGGTCCCAGTTCGCCTTGGTATCAAGACATATACAACTATCTTAAATCCCAAACCCTCCCACCCAACCTGTCCAACAACCAAAGAAAGTCCTTCATCAAAAAAGTGGCTAGACATACCATCGTCAGTGACAACTTATACCGTCATGGCTTTGATAACACCCTTCTTCGCTATCTCAACACTAATGAAGCCCAAACGACTTTATGAGAAGTACATGAGGGTATATGTGGATCTCATTCAAGTGGTCCAACGCTAGCTAGGAAAGTCACCAGATTGGGGTACTACTGGCCAACATTAAAAAAAGATGTTCTTCAGTTTGTCAGAACATGTCGGAAATGCCAAGTGCATAGTGACCTAATTCATGCACCTGCATAGGAATTGAGACCGATCACTTCTCCATGGCCTTTCACACAATGGGGACTCAACCTCATGGGCAAGATCCGTCCATCCTCTTCTAACGGCCATAAATTCACAATCACCGCCACTGAGTACTTTACTAAGTGGATCAAAGCCGTCCCTCTCACTTACAGCACTGGTAAGCAAATATCCAAGTTTATTCTGAATTACATCATTTGTTGGTATGGTGTTCCACAATCCATCATCATAGATAATGATAGTCCATTCAAAAATTAGGACATTCATGAACTCTATTCACAATTCCATATCCAACATCATTTCTCCACCCCATATTACCCACAAGGTAATGGTCAAGCTGAGGCATCAAATAAAACAATTCTTCGCATTCTGAAGAAGACCGTCAATGACGCTGGCCGGGATTGGCACTTACAACTCAATCTTTCTTTATAGGCCTACCGTACCAGCATTCACACACCCATTGGAGCCACTCCATTTTCTCTTGTCTACGGCTCTGAGGCCATATTGCCCATCGAGTTCAAAATTCCTTCTCTTCAGGTCTCTTTGAAAGGAATGATCAATGATGAAGAGTATAGACAGTCTCGCCTGCATGAGCTAGAAATGTTACGGGAAAGACGACAAAATGCCTTAAATCACTTACAAGCATATCAAAATCATCTCTGTCGAAGTTATAACAAAAGAGTGATGGTAAGAAAGTTTGAAATCGGTGACTTAGTCCTAATGAAGAACCCAAGAAATCAGGCTGACCATGAAAAGCCTGGAAAATTCGAGGATAATTGGCTTGGTCCTTACATTATTACTGCCGCATTTGGTTCTGGAGCTTATCAGTTGGCCACACCTGATGGAGAACAGTTGATAGAGCCTATCAATAGCTTACATCTAAGAAAGTTCTACACATAGCATCAAAGAGCTTGGCGAAAAACCTAAAAATACAAAAAAATAGAAAAATAGAAAAATTTGTCCCTTGATGAAAATCTAGCAAACAAACGTCTTGGTGACACCAAAAAAATGAAAAAATGAAAAAAAAATAGTAAAAAGAAACAAATTCGTCCAATATGAAAACCTGGCAAACAGGCACTTTGGATAGGTACCATGGTGAAAACCTGGCAAACAGGCACCACGCGTAGTTGATCGTTGCTCTGACATCTACTATTACTCTAATCAACCCCTGTCCACTTTCCATAATCACAACAACCAGGCATTCACGACATTCATCCTAAGTCCTATCAATTCCGACCATGGTTAGCATTTGGTTGACATCATCCCTTGCAGAGCTATGCCTTTAGCCTTGTGTCCACATATCTCCATATCACGAGACTTGAGTAGTCCCTAATCTATCTAGGGGCATACCTTTACCATGAAACTGTAGTGGGTGTCGCACATGATCCGACATTCGTAAAATGTCCTAAAAAATCTTTAAAATTTGAAAAAGTCCTGAATAAAATCCTAAAAATCGTATAAAGTCCTGAAAAAAAGACCTAAAAATTGAAAAATGTCTTGAATATAAATACAAAACATCCAAATCATTGTCAAAATCCCAAAAATAGAGTCAAAGTCAATAGTATCTTATCAAGTCCGTTGAGTCAGTCAATCTTTGTCATTTGTTTGAACTACGTTGTCTCTGTGCATTTGCTACGTAGGCAAGATTCATCTTTGAATCCCTGAGACATTAGGTTAGTCCTTCTAGGTTTGTCGCAATGGAATCATGATTCATACTTTTTTCCTTTGGACAACGTCATTGTTCGTGTCGAACTACGAGGTCTCTGAGTGCACGATGTAGGCAAGGCCATCAATCGATGAGCCCCCAAGGCCACACTAGGTTAGTCCATTAGGGTTCATAACACAATATTTTCACACACGTCAAGTTTTCTTCAAATCAAGCAAAATCTTCCATCAATTCCAAGCAAGCAATCTATCAACAATCTATTTCATCAGCAAATCTCAATCAATTCAACATATCAGCAATGACATGTAATCAAATTCTATGAAGACAATTGAACCTGGAAAACCTTTGGGTTCTTCTTCAGATGTGTCCTTTTGAAAAGAAACTCTCGTCATTTCTTTATGCTTTTGGATGCGTCCTTCCTAAGAATTATCCTCATCATCTGACATTTTGATGGATTCTCCTAACTCCAAGAATCGATCTCCTAGATATCAACGTCATTCAGGATGCGTCCTTCCTGAATTTGATATCGCTCGACAGTTGGCAACCTTGATCTTAAAACACTTGGCAAAAATTTGACACTTGTCTTTGGCCTTTTCATCGTGTTACTAGTTTTTCAGCAAGATCCCGACAACAGGATTTAGAGAAACAATGTTGTCTCATGACGTTGTCTTGTCTTTTGACACTCATGTTACTAGTTTCTCAATGATGTCCTGACTATGATATTTAGAAAAACAGCAATGTATCATGATGGTGGCATTATTTTTTTGTTCTTTTGGCAATCATGTTGCTAGTTTCTCGAGGATGTCCTGGAAATAGGATTTAGAGAAGCAATGACGTTTCATGGTTTGTCCTTGTCTTCTTCTGCTTGCGGTGGGTTATGACAAAAGGACTGGGGCAATTGTGTTCCTAGTATGAGTTATGATCATCCTTGTCTCTGACTTCTTGTTTTACATAATGGTGCAATCTTGCACACCTTGGTTTATGTCATATCATGGTGTTTATTGGCCATTACAATAATCTGCCCAATGATGATTCAAGAGCAATAAATATTAAAGTCCCATGGTAAACATTAAAGATTTGATCTAGGAACTAACATGCATCTCATATAGGCATTGCATTCATATCATCATCCATATCTTTTACTAACACTTTCTTGTTCTACCGTCTTCTAGTCTTCTCATTCATTTTGAGAGCACACCCATGTTCTTGGAACCTGTTTGTCCTCCTGAGGGGGCATACCGCAACCCTCCTCATTATTCTTCCTCATCCTATTTTGCACTAGGGCATATGTTTGACTTATTTTCTTTGCCACAATGCGACAGGCTGCATTATGACAAAGAGGGGCAAATGTAGACACATAAAAATGACCTAGACCCACAGGCTCTTCTTCTAACCGTAATTAGGACATTTTAATTAGGTCCCTAACTCACATCCAATTATTAATTTGATAATTTTTAATTATTTAATTAATGCATGTCCCTTTTTATTCTTCCTGATTATTAAATAAATAAATTTTATTTATTTATCTAATGTGTCACTAATTGTCTATAGTCCTCTTATAATTAAATAAATTTCTTAATTTATTTATTTAATTATGTCACTAATTAAGTCCTCTTCTTCCTAAAATTAAATAAATTCTTATTTATTTAATCCACCTTCCACTATAATTAAATAATTATATTTAATTATCTAATTATTCATTAGCGTCTTCTCTCCTAAATTAAATAAATTTTATTTATTTAATTTGGTCCACTTTCCTAAACTTTGAATTAAATTATTATATTTAATTTAAAAGGTTCTATTTGTCACATTCCTCTAAATTAAATAATATCTTTATTATTTAATTCTCACCTAAATTAAATAACCTTTATTATTTAATTTCTTCTAAATCTTATTTATTTAAAATAAGTCCCAACAAGTAAATTAAATAATTTTATTATTTAATTTCTCCTCTTTTATTGTGCTCATTTTAAATAAATATTATTTATTTAAAATAAGTCCCATTTAAATTCCCTTCTTTAGTAAATAATTTAATTTAAATTATTTACTGTCACATGACCCCACCCTTTTGAATTAAAATAGTTTTTTAATTTGAAAAGTCAACATCTCCTCTTGATTTAAATAATTTTAAATAATTAATTAATTCTCCAATGACTCCATTTTCCATGCTTGGAATCTGTTGTCACATGTTTTGTTAGCCATTGATTTGATTTTCTAAAACTCAATCTTGACCTTTCATTTCAAATCTGACCTAATGTTGCCCTAACCCTAATTGTGGGTTGCTTTATTGAATCTTGTCCATTGATTCTAGGGCATTTACTAACTTTCAATCTTGGCCATTCACACAAAATTGCCTCTTCTATAAAAGAGCAATTTTGGTCTCATTTTGAACATCTTGCACTTTCATATTTTATCATCTCACTTAGGAATTATTATCATCTTGCACTTTCATACTTTTAGCATTGTTAAGTTTCATTTGGCATAGCATTTTAGATTTTATTTGACATAGCTTAGACATTATAGATGCTTACTAGTTGCAGTAGGGCATAGTATTGCATTTAGGTTATTCAAATCCTTCAATATTTGCTTAGGGCTTGTCATTTCTATTGGCTTGCTCTTCACAAATCTGAGGGCAAACAATTTGTTTCAGCAAATTAAGGTGTAATGGAGGTTAGTCATGGAGGATGAAGACAATCTATAAGATTGTTCATCTATTCCTTTGCACTCCATTACCTACTTTGGGTTTTATATTTCTACATATTACATTGCTAAACTTAGGAAAATACCCATTGTTATAAAGGGTTGAAGGATTAAGAGGGTATAGGAGATGAGGGATTAGGGTTTAAGGGTTGAGGGTTGAGGGTTGACGGATTAAGAAGATATAGGGATTGAGAGATTAGGGTTTAAGGGTTGAGAGTTGAGGGTTCAAGGATTAAGAGGGTATCAGGGTAGAGGGATTAAAGTTGAAGGTTGAGGGTTGAGGGATTAAGAGGGTATAGGGATTGAGGGATTAGGGTTTAAGGGTTGAGGGATTAGGATTTGAGGGTTGAGGGATTATTTAGGGTATAGGGGTTGAGGGATTAGGTTTTAAGGGTTGAGGGATTAAGAGGGTATGGGGGTTGAGGGATTAGGGATTAAGGGTTGAGAGTTGAGGGATTCAAAGGGTATAGGGGTTGAGGGATTAGCGTTTAAGGGTTCAAGGTTCAGGGATTAAGAAGATATAGGGGTTGAGGGATTAGGGTTTAAGGGTTGACGGTTGAGGGTTCAAGTTTTAAGAGGGTATAGGGGTAGAGGGATTAAGGTTGAAGGGTTGAGGGTCGAGGGTTGAGGGATTAAGGGTGCATAGGGATTGAGGGATTAGGGTTTATGGTTTGAGGGTTGAGGGATTATTTAGGGTATAGGGGTTGAGGGATTAGGGTTTAAGGGTTGAGGGTTGAGGGTTGAGGGATTAAGAGGGTATAGGGGTTGATGGATTAGGGTTTACGGGTTGAGGCTTGAGGGATTAAGAGGGTATAGGGGTTGAGGGATTAGGGTTTAAGGGTTTAAGAGGGTATAAGGGTTCAGGGATGAAAGTTGAGGCATTAACAGGGTATAGGGGATTAGGATTTAAGGGTTGAGGGTTAAGGGAGTAGGGTTTAAGGGTTGACGGATGAAGAGGGTATAGGGGTTGAGGGATTATGGTATAAGGGTTGAGGGTTGAGGGATTAAGAGGGTATAGGGGTTGAGGGATTAGGGTGTAAGAGTTGAGGGTTGAGGGATGAAGAGGGTATAGGGGTTGAGGGATTAGGGTTTAAGGGTTGAGGGTTGAGGGATTAAGAGGGTATAAGGGTTGAGGGATTAGGG